>CM060912.1:144903992-145503992 GCA_030737875.1 Allium sativum | reverse complement strand
AAACTCCGGTTCGGATCGGATCCGAACCGATCCGACCCCCTTCGACCTGCTACCACGCATCAGCTTTGAACTATTCTCTTTCTATAACTGCCTCCTACTCTCATGGAATGAACCCCAGCTGTCTCCATACGTCCTGGTGACCACTTCTCCACTACTTCCGAGATCACCTCAGTGCCCGCCACGTGGCACCTCCGAACCGGACCGCTTCAGAACCTTGCAAGGCTCCTCTACACCTAAAAATACACCCTCATATGGCCATTTCAAGGGACTTTTGGCTACTCCAACACTTGGCCTCCATTACAACCAAGCAAGGACATTGCTCATCACTTTAACACGAGGAATTCGTGTATAAATTCATTCCCTAATCTCCTTTTCTTCATTGTAAACACGAGGATTTCATGTATAATCCGCAAATAAACAACATTGTAATAGCTTCTTAGGATTTAAGAAACTATAAAGTGGACGTAGGCTTGGTTTGAGCCGAACCACTATAAAAATCTCGTATGTCTCCTCTTATTTTACTGTTTTTTCTGCATTAATCTGTGACTGTGAAGTTTACACATAGTATTTGGGTGTTAGGCCCAAATTTCGGTCTAAAATTTTGGCGTGCCAGGTAGGGGGCACACGATATCTTCAACTTCTGCTTGGATTATTTGGCTATTGGATCAATGGTCAAACAAAAGAAAGACGGAACCTTCTCTCGTGCTGACGATGTTGGCACTGAAGGCGCAGGGAAAGAGGTTAGCCAGGAGGCTTCCTCTCATGAAAATTCGTCAGCATACTTGACTAGAGATGAAATGGATGGCATTCTCACTGAATTGAGATCTCAAATGGCAAGACAAGACGATCTCCTCCGCAAACAACAGGAGATAATCGACCAATTCTTCGCTCGGATGGAAGGAAGGCCAAGCGACAGCGCTCAACTCATTGGAAATGCCATGGAATCGGCACCAGAAGGAGCAGCGATTCGGATCAGATCAGACCCGATCCAAGCCGAAGGAGACCCAAATTCAGCAGCCGCTCGAGATGCATCAGCTCGTGCCAACCGGGTCGGATCAGCCTTCACTCGACCTGCTGCGCCACTTGAGCTCGGGGTCAACCCCCTTAATTTGGGAAACTCAGGTTGAGCACGACCAATCTCTGCCCCCATTCGGATAGAACCCACACGAGTGCAGCAACACGAAGCAACTCAGAATGGCAACCAAGCATTGGTTCGGATCGGGCCCCACGAACCGAACCGGTTTGGCCTCCACGACCTGCAATATGGGGCACCTCCGAACCAAATCGGATAGCCTTCCAAGCTCCAGATACACTTCCACACTCTTCTGGACTCAACACTAGGGGCACCAGCTCTGATCTTGGCAGTTTGCAACCGCTCTTTGAAGGCGATCGGCTCGCTAATCTCATTGAACGCCTCTCACGAGGCCGCATTTATCAGAGTGACATGGATAATGTCAATCACAATCCATTCACATAAGAAATTAGGAATTCTCGCAGTTCCCCAGATTTCAAACTTCCACAATTAGAGCCCTACAACGGCAAGACGTATCCTACCGTGCATCTCATGCGCTACAAACGGCACATGGAAATTCAATCGGCGTTAGAAAACGTCATGGCAAAGTGCTTCCCTCTCTTTTTGACTGACATAGCTACTATGTGGATTCGGTAGTTGGAATCTGAATCAATCAACAGCTGGAACATGTTGGTCGCTCGCTTTGTCGAACAATTTCGGGTCCACTAGACCCAAGAATGTCATGTCACTTACTATGATCAAACAGGGACCCAGAGAAACTCTGCGCTCATTCCTGGAAAGGTTCAACGTTGCAGCATCATCAGTTGATAGACCTGAGCAATCTATGGTATTGATGGTGGCAGTATCCGGTGTTCTGGACAACTCGGAGTTCAAAAAATCCTTGTACCGGGACCCACCATGGAATCTCAGCGAACTCTACCTTGAATTGGATAGATTTCTACATGAAGAAGACGCAATGTCCGAAAAGAAAATTCTCGATGTCAACATGCTCAGAGACGGAGAACCGTCTGATTCTGGAAAAGGCAAAGGGAAAGTTGTAGTCAAGAATGACTGCAATGCTCAGCCCCGGAGAGGGCCTAGGTATGAAAAGTACACAGAGCTCAATTCATCACTAACTGACATCTACGTGAACACAAACGGTTATATATCCTATCCAAAGCCTCCCAGGAGGGAGCCATCACAAAGAGAACGTGATTCTGGAAGACACTGCATATTTCACGATATGGACGGTCATAACACGGATGACTACAGGCATCTTAGAGATCTGATTGAGGAACGGGTTAGACGTGGAGAGCTACCCGAGTATGTGAAACAACCAACATCGCCTGCACCCACACTGCCACCACCTGCTCCCAGGAGAGGGATTGATCCTAGATCGAGCTCTCGTGGGCTCATCATCAACTGATCTGGATTGGATCACTCTGCATTTTCAGCATTTCTTAGGATTTAAGATATGTCTCTTTGCTTTTTTTAGGTTTTTCGATTGGCTAAATCGTAGTACAAACGTTCGGGGTTAGGATTTAACTCTAAAATGTGCGTGGACTCAATGACGAACCAATTAGGATTTGCTTTGGTTTCGTATTTGGAATTGAATAAGGAAGGCCTTTCCGAACATGGATTATGTTTGGCGAATTTAAGTGTCTTGTCAGGTTGTGGCAAGATTCTCAATCTCGATTGAAGTATGGTTTATACTTATCTCAAAACCCTTGGTACAGATTGTGCCTAGGGACGGACTGTCTTGTCCGGCTTCCGCAAGTATAGCTCCATCTCGGCATGAGTATGGATTGTACTCCACTGAATTTCTAAGTATGGATTGTACTCAGGAGCGATGAATGATCTCATTAAGATCTGGTAAAGGAACTAAATAAAACTTGAGTATGACTTATGCTCAGTATGAACTTCCTGGTATGGCTTATACCAGGAAGGTTAGGTCCCTCGTCAGGTTTTGGCAGGATGATTCGAACGTCTCTTGAGTGTGGTTTATGCTCAAACAAACGCCCAAGCATGGTTAATGCTCGAAAGTCTAATCAGTTTTGTTAGGTTTTGACATACCTGTTTGCTTTCTTTTCTTCGCAGGTATGGTTTATACTTGCAGCTGGCCAGCCCGGCGTAGCCTTGGATTATCCAGAACACATCTTCCTTTGTTCTGCAAGATATGTTCTGAGGGGGGGGGGGGGAATGTTGACCCGCTTTTTAGTCAAAGCAGTCACACATGAAATCTCTGATCAACATTACGCTCCAGTATTGGAAGCATCGTCAGAACGCTGGAAGCGATTTGGTCGAAATCGCATCACAAACAAAGAATGGCCTGAAACTCCTATCAGACGACCTCTTTTGGGCCCGAAAACGTCAATTACGGTGCTAGGCACGGTAACTCTTGTAGACCTCTGAACCAGCTTCAGTTTGAGCTTTGGTTTGGCTCAATGGGACTTACAGTTTGAAAGTTACGCCCGTTGCCGTAAACGCATGCAGGACCAGAAACTTGGATTTGGAATTAGCATATCCCTTTCAGAACGGATCGGTCGAGGAGGACCGGATCGGATTGAGGCATGACACCATCACCAATTCAGCATCTTCTCTTCAACATATAAGTGTCGGCTCGGATTGGATACTCGGTTCGGATCGGGATGAGGCAGACCCGACCCGCTTCACATCAAATCCTCACAAGGGCATAAGGCCCTCAAGTTGGAAACTCTGGTTCGGATCGGATCCGAACCGATCCGACCCCCTTCGACCTGCTACCATACATCAGCTTTGACCTATTCTCTTGCTATAACTGCCTCCTACTCTCATGGAATGAACTCCACCTGTCTCCACACGACCTGATGACCACTTCTCCACTACTTCCGAGATCACCTCAATGCCCGCCACGTGGCACCTCCGAACCGGACCGCTTCAGAACCTTGAAAGGCTCCTCTATGCCTATAAATACACCCTCATATGGCCATTTCAAGGGACTTTTGGCTACTCCAACACTTGGCCTCCATTACAACTAAGCAAGGACATTGCTCATCACTTTAACACGAGGAATTCGTGTATAAATTCATTCCCTAATCTCCTCTTCTTCATTGTAAACACAAGGATTTCGTGTATAATCCGCAAACAAACAACATTGTAATAGCTTCTTAGGATTTAAGAAACTATAAAGTGGACGTAGGCTTGGTTTGAGCCGAACCACTATAAAAATCTCGTGTGTCTCCTCTTATTTTACTGCTTTTTCTGCATTAATCTGTGATTATGAGGTTTTCACATAGCATTTGGGTGTTAGGCCCAAATTTCGGTCTAACATCTGGTGTCATTGGTAGATTAGTATGTTTATCAATCCTTTCTCGTACACTTTGTTATTGAAGTTTGTCAACTTTTTTATCGCTCTCTAAGACTGTTGTGTGACTTAAGGTTTTATGTTTCCTCTTATTACCTTGGGCTGTTCATCCAGTTGTGGATGGGCAGACTAAGTAACAAATGATATGTAATGCTTTAATGAGGACGACTATGCTGATTGATGGCGTGCAGGAGGCTCACGTACCAATTTTACTACTATATAATAATTAGATTTCTGCTGTTTGCTTTTCTGAGTGATGTAGTGAGGCAACTTTGTATAAACACTATTTCCAAGTTTGTGGATATTACTTTCTAGTTGTATGAAAGTCCCGTGTTTCTTCTTCACTATTATTACTTGTTATATATGTTCTATCATATTTTATCCCTACGTTATGAGTTTGCGACAAGTTTCGTTTATCAACCAGACCTTGATGATCGTCCATAGCCGCCTGACACACCTTTCGTCACATTTGGTATCAGAGATCTGGTCAACGATTTTTGGCCATAGTTCAAGGACGTAATCACATATGAGAGACGTACTTGTAGATTTTTGTTGGATGCTTACTATACATAGTAGCATATATAGTAGTAGCGGTTGTTTTCCTTTAGCAGTTTTCTTGAAAGTGACTAACTATTCTAAATTGCAGATTTTGAATGAGTAGACGAGAAACAAGACACGCTGCTAGGGGAGCCAATTCTGGAGGGGGAAATGGTGGTGGAATTAATTACCCGGCCATGTTTGAAGCCATGGCAGAAGCAATTATGCGAAGGGTACCCGCTCCAGTGGCGGCAATGGTAGACGTTGGTGTGCGAGTCCCTAGAGTAGTAGATTTTGCAAAGCTGTGCAAGGACTTTACATCTCTAGGGGAAAACCATTCAAGGGAACTGAACCAGCTGAAGAGGTTCGGAGGTGGATGGATTCATGTGTCTGAATCTTTAGAGACCTTGCATCAAGGCAACTGCAAAGCAGAGCCATGGAGTGGTGGAATTCTGTTACACTCGAGACTCCAGAGGAAGAAATTTCGTAGGAGCTGTTCTAAGCTAAGTTTGAAGAAAAGTTTGTCTTCACAGCTCAGAAATCTACTCTATTCAAGAAGTTCGTAGAGCTGAAACAGAATGGTCATTCTATGCTTCACTATATTTTTGACTTTGAAGCCTTGTCTAGATATGCTCGTTCATACGTTGATACACCATATCAGAAGAGCGAAAAGTTTGTCTTGGGTTCAGATACTTATATCCGGAAACCGCTAGTGGACCATCTTGATGATTCATTTGAGAAGATTATGGAAAAATCTATTCATCATGAGAGCTTGATTCCTAAGGAAGCAAATGTTGTCACTGCCACCAAAGAGACTCAGAAACCACAGCAGGGTGGTAATAATAAGAAGAGGAAGCAGCAACAGCAAAAGGGAAAAGATGGCCAAAAGAATCCGAAGAGTGAGATGGTTTGCTTTAACTGCCAGTAGAAAGGTCATTTTGCTAATGAGAGCAAGAATCCCAAAGCTGAGAAGAAGTGCTTCAAATGTGGGAAGCCTGGGCAAGAGAAGAAAGATTGTCCAGAATCAGCTAAGGGCAAGCAGGTTGTGAGGGAATATGCTTTGGATGCTATGCCAACTTCTTCAAGAGCTCCTGCTGCAGAGGAGAAGGGAAAGGGTGTTGTGGTGCAAGGTACTCTTTATGTTGATGGTGTTTAAGTTCACGTGCTTTTCGATACTGGAGCATCACATTCTTTCATTTGCAATGAGCTTGCGTGTCTCTTGGGTTTGGAACCTGAGATTTGTGATAGACCCTTCGTAGTGACTAATCCAATTGGGGGTTCATCAAATCTTTGCATGATATGTCGTGGTCTAGTGTTGTCGAGTCATGGCTGCACTTTTGTGTGTGATTGCTTTCTTCTTAACTTCGCTGGGTTTGGGATCATCTTGGGTATGGATTGGCTCAAGAGGTATGCGGCATGGGTGAATTGCGAGAAGCTAGAGGTGAGGGTTGGGGATGTGGAAGGGCGAAAGGTGTTGATTAGATGTAAGCACGAAGACGAGGTCTTCGAGAGTTATCTATATTCGTTTGGGATTCCACAAGAAGGCCTTTCATCAGTGCTGATCGCTAATGAGTATGTACATGTCTTTGACGAGGTCAAAGGGTTACCGTCGCATCGTGAGATCGAGTTTAGGATCGATTTGGTCGAAGGTGCTAGACCAATCATTATGCCTCTTAGGCGGGTGGCGCCTAGGGAACAATGAGAGTTAGAGGTTCAAGTTTGTGACCTTTTGGGAAAAGGGTACATTCGGAGGAGTTTTTCCGAGTGGGGTGCACCAGTCGTATTTGCAACCAAGGCAAATGGCTCGTTAAGATTGTGTGTAGACTATCGTGAGCTGTACAAGGTGACTAAGAAGAACAAGTATCCGTCTCCAAGGATAGATGACTTGTTCGATCAGCTTCACAAAGCCAAAGTGTTTTCTCAGGTGGATATGGCAACGGGATTTCACCAGTTGAGGGTGGCTAAGGATTGTGTGCCAAAGACTATTTTTAGGGAACCATCTGGTTTTTTTGAGTGGTTGGTGATGCCATTCAAATTGACTAACGCACCAGCATATTTCGTGGATCTTATGAATAGGGTGTTCAGAGATAAGATGAACAAGTTCATGCTTGTGTTCATGGATGATATTCTGGTTTACTCCAGGAATGAGGAAGAGCACAAGACGCACTTAAGAGTTGTGTTAGAGATCTTGCGAAACAATCAACTGAGAGCTATGTTTTCCAAGTGCCACTTCTGGAAGAGTGAAGTGAGATTCTTAGGCCATGTAGTTTCTGGAAATGGGATAGCGGTTGACCCCGCTAAAGTAGTGGCAATCTAGGACTGGGATGTACCTAAGAATGCGACAGATTTTCGAAGTTTCCTTGGGTTGGCCGGTTATTACCGACGGTTTATCAAGGATTTCTCTAAGGTAGTTGCACCATTGATAGGATTGACAAAGAAAAACCAAGTGTTCACATGGGATGCAAAGTGTGAACAAGCGTTTGAAATCCTGAAGGAGAGATTGGCGAGTGCACCTGTGTTGATCATTCCAAGTGGGAATGAAGAGATGGTGGTATATACCGATGCATGTGGTACTGGACTTGGAGAAGTACTAATGTAGAGGGGTAAGGTTGTGGCCTACGCGAGTCGACAGCTAAAGCTGCATGAGAAGAATTACCCAACTCATGATTTGGAGTTGGCGGCAATTGTATTTGCTCTGAAGATGTGGAGACATTACCTGTTGGGAGTTCGATTCGAGTTTTTTACGGATCACAAGTCGTTGAAGTATCTTTTCTCCCAAAAGGATTTGAATCTTCGGCAGCAAAGATTGTTAGAGTTTCTGGCGTCATATGATTTTGGCATAGCCTATACACCGGGAAAGGGTAATGCAGTTGCAGATGCGTTAAGTCCAAAAAATGCAAGTTTGGGAGAGATGTTTTCGGCATGGAAGAGCCTCGAGTACTTGGCAAGGTTCAATTTCAGGCCAAGTTATGAGTTGGAACTCGAAATGTTGGCAAGCTAGTCGATAAAACCTACTCTTATCGAAAGGATTGGCAAGAGCCAAAAGAAAGATGCGAAGCTTGTCGAGTTCGTTCAGAAACTGGAACCAGAAGATAAAGAGTTCGAGGTTGATCGAGAAGGTTGTCTTCAAAAGCAAGGGCGATTAGATGTTCCTGATATCGACGGACTGAGGGATGATGTTCTGAGGGAATGTCATCACTCGAAGTTGACAATTCACCCCGGTGGCAATAAGACGTATCAGGACATGAAGAGAGTCTACTACTGGGAAGGGATAAAGAGAGATATTGGAAAGTTCATTTCTAAGTGTATGAACTATCAGTTGGTGAAAGCTGAACAGAAGAAGCTGAGTGGTTTGCTTTAGCCATTGGAAGTTCCTACATGGAAGTGGGAGCAAGTATCGATGGATTTTATCGATGGACTACCTAAAACCAGGGCAGGAAACAAGGGGATTTGGGTCATTGTGGATCGTTTGACCAAAAGTGCGAGATTCATTCCTGTCAAGTCAACTAGGACGACATCGAAATTGGTTGAACTTTATGTGAGATGGATAGTTAGATTCCATGGTGTCCCAAAGAGTATAGTAAGTGACCGAGATCCATTATTCACGAGTGGATTTTGGAAAATTTTGCAAGAAGTTTTGGGAACCGAGATGTGCTTAAGTACGGCATATCATCCCCAAACTGATGGTCACACCGAGAGAGTCAATCGATTTTTGGAAGATCTCCTTGAGGGCTTGTGTGTTAGACTTCGGAGGATCATGGGAAGACTATCTACATCTAGTTGAGTTCGCGTATAATAATAGCTACCAATCTAGTATTGGGATGGCACCATACGAAGCGTTGTATGGAAGGCCGTGCAATTCTCCAGCATGTTGGCTAGAAACTGGAGATAAGTTGGTACTTGGGCCTGAGATGATTAGAGAAACCTCGGATTGTATCGAGACAGTTCAACCACAAATAAAGGCAGCCCAGGACCGTCAGAAGGGTTATGCCAACAAGCGTCGTAAGGACTTGGAATTCGACGTGGGAGATATGGTTTTCGTAAATGCTTCACCGTTGAAGTAAATGGTTAGATTTGGTAAGAAAGGAAAGTTAGCTCCAAGCTTTGTTGGAACATTTCCGATAGTCGAGCGAATTGGAAAGCTCGCATATAGATTGGAATTACCCGACAAGATGTCGAGTGTGCATAATGTGTTCCATGTGTTGTTTCTACGGAAATTCGTGCATGATTCGAATGTGGTGGTATCTCTAGAGCAGTACGAAGATGTAACACCCCGTAATTCTGTGACATTAAGATTCACAAATTAAAGTATAATTAATTTTTAAAAGAAAAATTAAAAGAAAAAGATCCATGCAGTTGTTTAATTTAAGTATTGTAACTAACATGAAAAAGAGAAGTAAGGAGAGAACAATAATTATTATTGTTCTAAGACTTATTAACAAAAGCCTTTGTAGCTCAGTTGGTTAAGCCATTGGATTTGTAGCATGGAGTTCAGGGGTTCGAACCCCGGCGGCGGCATAATTTTTTATCATTGTTTTAGAGAGGGCCAACTGAACATGCAAATATATGTACGTATACAAATTCAAAATTTGAAAGGATAAGAACGTACATATAAGGAAATAAAGAAAATATATATATACATATGAGAATATATATATATATATATATATATGCAAAAATATATGTATACGAAAGATAAAAATTCAAGATAAGGCTACAGTCAATGAAATATGGCAACATCATTTGAATTTTGAAAATAAAATGAAAGTTGTGCGTTTATATATACGCGTAAAATGGTCGTTAGAGGAATTGTATACATATAAGAATATTTCATGTGAATAAAACAGTTAAATAAATTCCAGAAATTCAAAAGTTCGAAAATCAAACTTCTACGCCAAAACAATTCATTCGAAATTCAAATTTCTACGCCAAAATAGCTTGTGGGACCCAATGCTGACTCAGCGCTGCGTGTATGATAAGGTTTGGCTAGATTCATCTACGTACCTGGACTATTTTCTTAACTGGGTTCAATGCTGACTCAGCGCTGCGTGTACGATAAGGTCTTGAGCAGCTATATAAACAGCCCTAGTCTCCATTCCTCTTTGCACCTCTCTCTTCTATCCTTATGCTGTTTAGATTCATGGCCTCTTCCTCTCCTCTTTAATTAAATTAATAAATAAAATAAAATATGATTCAAGACGAGGAGATGCTGCTAAAAGACTTTTAAGGAGGGATTCAAATCAAAGTTTCAAGTGAAGAATTCAAAGGCTAGCTCAAACAAGTTTCAAGCAACGATGCACGAATCATAGCCACGCTTTCCTTCTTTTCTAGATCTATTTTCTGTAAGTTGGTTATTTCTAGATCTGAATATTTTGTTTTATTTGTGACATGAAATTAAAGGAATAAAGGAATATGCCAAATCTCTCTCTCTCTCTCTCTCTCTCTCTTCGAATCTGTGTTTATACTCTTGGACTGAATTAAGAACTGTTATGATTCAAGGACAAATAAGACTGTAACCGTGACTATAACTATAGAACTGTGGCTTTTGAAAGCATATGCCTTTGGACTATGACATAAGCCTTTGATTTTGGGACATATAAACATTGCCTATGACAATGACTTATGACTATGGGAATTATTTTCCCTTTTGGACCATGAACATCGCATATGACTATGGACATTTCCTATGACTGTGACTACAAGGATTATTTCCTTGACTAGGCCTATACCTTTGATTTGGACATAAATTATTACTTATGACATAATGAGGACAACTGTGATTTTGACACCCATGATTTATGATTAGGAAAATATTGCTTTAGTTTTGTGATTGAGAAGTTGGGTCTAAACCCAATTTTTTATTCTACCTGTTCCTTGGTTTTTCTTTGGTTTTAAGACAGTGGGAATTTACCTATTAAGTTAGGTCTACCCACGTTCTTGAACCTATTTTGCCCATTCTTTGGTTTTAAGACAGTGGGAATTTACCTATTTAGTTAGGTCTACCCATCTTCTTGAACCTGCATTGTTATCCAAACCTTTTTATGCCAATTATTCCTTCTTGTCATTTTGATTCATTCCCTTTTTATCTACGAATCTAGATTTATTTATAATCTAGGTTGAATCACGATTATTCGAACGGTGGGAATGCGATTTTGGGAAAAACATGGAAATGAATATGAACGTAATTGTAAACTTGGAAATTGGCATAATTTGGAATATGTATTATGACATGCATATTAAAATGAAAACGGGGAAATTTGACATGGATTAGGGAATATGTGATTTTGACATATTAAATTTAGCGTTAGTAAGTAAGCTAAATTTTAGGCATAAAATGTAAACTAGAAAAATAATTCTAGTTTTGCCATAAATTGTGAATTAGGATGTTAAACCAAGATTGGGTTAATTAAGGTTGATTTGGAATAAGTATATTAGCACAATTTTGAATTTATTCATAATTGCGAGCAATTGTCATGTTTAGAATAAATTATGGTTAGCGACACTAAATTTGGTATAATTTACATACCAAAAAAGTATAAATACGATAAATAAGAGAGAATGGGCTATAATAATAAATGTGACAATGTACATTAAAAGAGTAGTAATGAAATAAGTAAATTAGGAGTAATTTACTTATAGAATTCGTCATAAATGTTAAATTGTTTATTTACCACAAAATATGTAACTTGGTTAAGTTTTGGCCATAAATTATAAACTAGGATATTTAATCTAGTTTCGGCAATGAAATAGGAAATGGCCTAAACTGCATGTTGGGTTAGGACTTGGGCCTAGAATATAAGTATGCTAGTAGGCTTGACAAATAAATATAGGCCAAATTTGTCTAAAAAGGGGAAATGGGCTTTTGAAATAAATTGTTAACAATTTATAAACAAAAGAAAAGTATTTTGATAACATCCCTTTTTATAACACATAGACCAGAAGGTTCTAGGGTGACAGAGAGGATAGTGTCTAGGCTTGGGTTTGGAAAATACAAGTTTCCTGCCCTCCCTGGCTATCCCTAACTGATCCGAAGGATGGGATGGTTGTTTTCAAAACCAGATTTGGAAATTAATCAAAAACCCTTTGAACTTAGAAAACATGAATATGCCTAACCCGAGGTTAGACTGAGTTGCGGTGTAAACCTGCCCGGAACCGACCGGCACATCCAGTAACCGCAGCAATATCCGTCTAATGTGAGAGGTTGCGGCTTTAATTTATTAATTAAAGCTAGAACAAGAATGGGAGAGTTAAGTCCATAGGAACACTTAACCGACTTAACAAAGTTAAGCTAGAATGGGAAGGTTAAGTCCATAGGAACACTTAACCAACCTAACACGGTTAAGCTAGAATGGGAAGGTTAAGGAACACTTAACCAACTTAGCACAGTAAAAGCTAGAATGGGAGGGTTAAGTCCATGGGAATACTTAGCCAAATTAACATGTTGACTAGACTAGAAGGTGGGGTTAAGTAAAGTTAATACACTTAGCCAATTTAACATGTTAATTAGACTAGAGGTTGGGGTTAAGTAATACACTTAGCCAAATTAATATGTTAGCAGGACTAGACCATAGGGTTAAGTAAACTTGAACGCTTAACCATCAGAATATGATAAATGAATAGGGTTAAGTAAAAAGCATAAAGGGATAACACTTAACCAGTGTAATAGGATAAGGGAAGAGGGTTAAGATAGCTTGAATCGACTAAAGACACTTAACCAACCCAACCTGGCGAGAAAGAAAACTAAGTAGTAAACCTCAGTTGAAAAAGGGACTAAGTAGTAAAACTTAGTTAAGAAAACAAGGAATTTGGAAACTCAGTGGTAAACCTTAGTTAGTAGAACTAAGTAGTAATTCTTAGTATAACACGAAGGAGCGGACATCCATCTGGTTTTAAGAAGGCTCCAACGAATTGGGTTACGAAGCCCGAGGCTTCGAGGGGACGTGAGGGTACTCTTGGTATCCCTCTGTGAGGCTGCAGAGGATTATCCTGGGCTCACAGAGGTTAAGGTCTGCGTTAGAAGAACCGAGGGTATGCCTTGGTTGCAATATATATGTGGCAACCTAAAGACTAGGATGGACCAGCGTGATTCGGCGAGAAGACGGTAGCCCTGTGATAGCAACTCGTCGTCTACCATCCATCTTGAGTCAATCGAGATACGTGAAGCGGAAAGGCGGAGAACTCCAAAAGACCATATACTTGCTATCTAGTTATGGTTGCGGATGGCCATAGGATAGTGGGGCACCGGGGGCCGGCGTATAGTTCTCATTTTACAAGGTGTGCCTTTCATTAGCTGAGGGAGGGGTCAAGTGGGACCATAGCCACTGGAATAAAAACAGACCTTAGCATCTGCATCGGCAGATATCTGAAAGCTCCCGACCGAGTTCTGTATTCCTTGATTTGCCCTGTCACAGGACTCGGATCGCACATTACAGGACATGTGCATCTAGACAAGCGATAACGATTCACGATACATACGTGGGGAAGCCTAGGAACATATACCACTCTAGGTAGTGTGTCCTAGACTTGGGGGCATTGTTCGACAGGTAGCGTAATCCCTAGTTGGACTAGGTGGCATAAACCCTGAACTCGAAAAGCGTTTAGCAGATAGCGTAAAACTCTAGTTAAATCTAGAAAGCACTTGATAGAAAACCCTAGATTAGATCTAGGTAATAAATAATAAATGTATGCCTGAAGGCAATGGAAACTACAGGGGTTGGGATCACATTATCGTTACTAGTTGAACACTAGTTTGGTGGTGTAGAGATATATAAACCAATATAACAAGGAAATAGCTAAGCTGTGAAAGTATTAGAGCGTATCCAGTCATCTTAGCATATCTTGTGACTACCTTGTCTAATCTTGTTGACCCTATCGTCATGGTGTAATCTTGTATTCAGTTAATTCATGTCGTTTTGTTTTTCCATGTTCACATGCTAGAAGTTACTGAACTTACTCAGGCTTTATGTCTGACTCTGTTTTTCTTTCGTCTTCTTTTCTTCCGTTCTCCCCCAGGTAGTAGAGGAGGGAGTAGTATAGCTCAGGTTAAGTTGGATTGTCACTATTTCCCAGCTTGAAGATTTGTCGAAGTTTTGCTTGGATTCTCTTTTTCAGATGCTATGGCTGGTTCTTGTTACATTGGGGAATATAAATGTATTTTTATGCTTCTTTATTTTGTAAGATAGATGACACTCTGATATTGTAAAGAAATCTTTGTACAAACTATTTTATCAATAAAGTAAAGTTTTATTTTCTGCTGTTTAATTTCTGTCTGTCTTGTAATTTATCTGCATCTTTTACCCTAAATGCTCCACAGAACTTAGTGCATTCCCTTTGTGAGTGACACTAACGGACGTGGGGTGTTACATGTGGTATCAGAGCTGAAGGTTACCGGATCAGATAAAAGATTTGAAAAATTATTTTCAAAACGGTTTTTAAAGAAGCATTTTCAAGAGAAAAGATTTGTTTTAAAGACATATTCCCCAAAGCCATACGCACTATCTTCTCTTCCTCTTTTTAAATTCTTGTCTCCTTCTTTCTTGAGTCTCTGGGGCTCCTGGCTTTCTGGGAGGTAACCTCATCGAAGGGCAAAGTAGTACCCGGCTTCCATCCATAGCCGTAGTTGTTTCATCTACGGGCAGTTTTCTTTCGAAACTTATAGGGTTTTCCGGATGATGGTGGCAGTTTTCGAGAGATTTGTCAACATGACTACACACGGAAGGGGATGAGTAGTTTGGCTAAGGAGCATAACCCTAGGATAAGGAATTCATGGATGTAGACTTAGCACAAGAAGGAGGAAGAAATTATAGGACTTAAGACAAGAGGAAGTATCTTTACTAGGGTATGATAGGACATATACTTAAGGATAAGGGCAAGAACGAGGACGAGATTTTCAGAAGGACAAGTACATGCTTTCGCCACCAAGCGCACCTAGGAGAAAGGTGGTCCGGTTGGAAGAGTCTAATTTTCTGTTCGTACTATTTCCTTAGGTTCCAGCGCTTCTTAATTGTTCATACCCACTTCCATAGTTGAGTCTCTGCACCATAGTACGTGTATAGTAGAAAGATCCCACTAGAGTCTCAAATCCAATTGGTGGTCCGACCAGTTTTTGGTTAGTAGGGATTTGAGGACAGCTATCGAGTTTGCTTATATCATCTCACGTAGATCATCTTAATTCGGAGAAGATATTCCTTGGATGCTTGTCTGATATTGGTTTAGGCCTTTGGGGCTTGTACTTGAGGAATGTCGAGTTCGGTTTGGATGGTTTGCGTGAAAGATGAATAGTTGTGGCAGGTACTCTAAAAAGTACGGAGTGATCTTTTGACTCTCATAGTTATGGAGTGATGGATAAGCTAAGAGGGAGGCCTCTAATCATCTTAGTACATATACTTGGCGCCATGATTGACATCTGTTTATTTTGGAAATGGAGATCCGGAACTTCACAATCGTAAAGTTAAATTAGTTAAGATACAGTGGAGTAAAGCTCAAGAAGGCTAGATACTAGCGTCATACCCTTTTTCTTAAGGATGTATCCTTGATTTCTTTGTTTAGGAGCCTTGCGCATAATTGTTTCTCTCTTTCCAAAGTATATCACCTAGGTCGTATCTTCGATCCTTAGGTAGAAGCCAATGGATGTAAACATGTATTTGAAACATGTTATGGTTGAATGGTTGCAAGTGGTTGCAAATGGTCGCTCGTGGATGCATATGCATACGTATTAGGCACTAGATCAAGTTCGGACGCTCTCATATTGCATTTACATATATGCATTTGTTTGTAAGTTGAACTTGATATGATATCATATGGACGTTGCATATGGATGTATGGTTGTGCACGCATGTAGTATTTACATGACCAGGGATGCTTGCATACATGATTGGACGCATGGCACTAACATGATTTGCATTAAGGAGGTCAGCTGAATCAGTAGACCGCCTGATTTTGCATTAGATAGAGACATATACACACACTATGCATATGAACATGAAAGCATTAGAAATCTTTTAAGGACAATGAATGCCTGTGATTGAATGGTTGAGTAGATGGATGATTGGATGGTAGGACACATTCTTCCTAACTTGAAGATTTCGGGGACGAAATCCTTTTAAGTGGGGGAGAATGTAACACCCCGTAATTCTGTGACATTAAGATTCAAAAATTAAAGTATAATTAATTTTTAAAAGAAAAATTAAAAGAAAAAGATCCATGCAGTTGTTTAATTTAAGTATTGTAACTAACATGAAAAAGAGAAGTAAGGAGAGAACAATAATTATTATTGTTCTAAGACTTATTAACAAAAGCCTTTGTAGCTCAGTTGGTTAAGCCATTGGATTTGTAGCATGGAGTTCAGGGGTTCGAACCCCGGCGGCGGCATAATTTTTTATCATTGTTTTAGAGAGGGCCAACTGAACATGCAAATATATGTACGTATACAAATTCAAAATTTGAAAGGATAAGAACGTACATATAAGGAAATAAAGAAAATATATATATACATATGAGAATATATATATATATATATATGCAAAAATATATGTATACGAAAGATAAAAATTCAAGATAAGGCTACAGTCAATGAAATATGGCAACATCATTTGAATTTTGAAAATAAAATGAAAGTTGTGCGTTTATATATACGCGTAAAATGGTCGTTAGAGGAATTGTATACATATAAGAATATTTCATGTGAATAAAACAGTTAAATAAATTCCAGAAATTCAAAAGTTCGAAAATCAAACTTCTACGCCAAAACAATTCATTCGAAATTCAAATTTCTACGCCAAAATAGCTTGTGGGACCCAATGCTGACTCAGCGCTGCGTGTATGATAAGGTTTGGCTAGATTCATCTACGTACCTGGACTATTTTCTTAACTGGGTTCAATGCTGACTCAGCGCTGCGTGTACGATAAGGTCTTGAGCAGCTATATAAACAGCCCTAGTCTCCATTCCTCTTTGCACCTCTCTCTTCTATCCTTATGCTGTTTAGATTCATGGCCTCTTCCTCTCCTCTTTAATTAAATTAATAAATAAAATAAAATATGATTCAAGACGAGGAGATGCTGCTAAAAGACTTTTAAGGAGGGATTCAAATCAAAGTTTCAAGTGAAGAATTCAAAGGCTAGCTCAAACAAGTTTCAAGCAACGATGCACGAATCATAGCCACGCTTTCCTTCTTTTCTAGATCTATTTTCTGTAAGTTGGTTATTTCTAGATCTGAATATTTTGTTTTATTCGTGACATGAAATTAAAGGAATAAAGGAATATGCCAAATCTCTCTCTCTCTCTTCGAATCTGTGTTTATACTCTTGGACTGAATTAAGAATTGTTATGATTCAAGGACAAATAAGACTGTAACCGTGACTATGACTATAGAACTGTGGCCTTTGAAAGCATATGCCTTTGGACTATGACATAAGCCTTTGATTTTGGGACATATAAACATTGCCTATGACAATGACTTATGACTATGGGAATTATTTTCCCTTTTGGACCATGAACATCGCATATGACTATGGACATTTCCTATGACTGTGACTGTGACTACAAGGATTATTTCCTTGACTAGGCCTATACCTTTGATTTGGACATAAATTATTATTTATGACATAATGAGGACAACTGTGATTTTGACACCCATGATTTATGATTAGGAAAATATTGCTTTAGTTTTGTGATTGAGAAGTTGGGTCTAAACCCAATTTTTTATTCTACCTGTTCCTTGGTTTTTCTTTGGTTTTAAGACAGTGGGAATTTACCTATTAAGTTAGGTCTACCCACGTTCTTGAACCTATTTTGCCCATTCTTTGGTTTTAAGACAGTGGGAATTTACCTATTTAGTTAGGTCTACCCATCTTCTTGAACCTGCATTGTTATCCAAACCTTTTTATGCCAATTATTCCTTCTTGTCATTTTGATTCATTCCCTTTTTATCTACGAATCTAGATTTATTTATAATCTAGGTTGAATCACGATTATTCGAACGGTGGGAATGCGATTTGGGGAAAAACATGGAAATGAATATGAACGTAATTGTAAACTTGGAAATTGGCATAATTTGGAATATGTATTATTACATGCATATTAAAATGAAAACGGGGAAATTTGACATGGATTAGGGAATATGTGATTTTGACATATTAAATTTAGCGTTAGTAAGTAAGCAAAACTTTAGGCATAAAATGTAAACTAGAAAAATAATTCTAGTTTTGCCATAAATTGTGAATTAGGATGTTAAAACAAGATTGGGTTAATTAAGGTTGATTTGGAATAAGTATATTAGCACAATTTTGAATTTATTCATAATTGTGAGCAATTGTCATGTTTAGAATAAATTATGGTTAGCGACACTAAATTTGGTATAATTTACATACCAAAAAAGTATAAATACGATAAATAAGAGAGAATGGGCTATAATAATAAATGTGACAATGTACATTAAAAGAGTAGTAATGAAATAAGTAAATTAGGAGTAATTTACTTATAGAATTCGTCATAAATGTTAAATTGTTTATTTACCACAAAATATGTAACTTGGTTAAGTTTTGGCCATAAATTATAAACTAGGATATTTAATCTAGTTTCGGCAATGAAATAGGAAATGGCCTAAACTGCATGTTGGGTTAGGACTTGGGCCTAGAATATAAGTATACTAGTAGGCTTGACAAATAAATATAGGCCAAATTTGTCTAAAAAGGGGAAATGGGCTTTTGAAATAAATTGTTAACAATTTATAAACAAAAGAAAAGTATTTTGATAACATCCCTTTTTATAACACATAGACCAGAAGGTTCTAGGGTGACAGAGAGGATAGTGTCTAGGCTTGGGTTTGGAAAATACAAGTTTCCTGCCCTCCCTGGCTATCCCTAACTGATCCGAAGGACGGGATGGTTGTTTTCAAAACCAGATTTGGAAATTAATCAAAAACCCTTTGAACTTAGAAAACATGAATATGCCTAACCCGAGGTTAGACTGAGTTGCGGTGTAAACCTGCCCGGAACCGACCGGCACATCCAGTAACCGCAGCAATATCCGTCTAATGTGAGAGGTTGCGGCTTTAATTTATTAATTAAAACTAGAACAAGAATGGGAGAGTTAAGTCCATAGGAACACTTAACCGACTTAACAAAGTTAAGCTAGAATGGGAAGGTTAAGTCCATAGGAACACTTAACCAACCTAACACGGTTAAGCTAGAATGGGAAGGTTAAGGAACACTTAACCAACTTAGCACAGTTAAAGCTAGAATGGGAGGGTTAAGTCCATGGGAATACTTAGCCAAATTAACATGTTGACTAGACTAGAAGGTGGGGTTAAGTAAAGTTAATACACTTAGCCAATTTAACATGTTAATTAGACTAGAGGTTGGGGTTAAGTAATACACTTAGCCAAATTAATATGTTAGCTGGACTAGACCATAGGGTTAAGTAAACTTGAACGCTTAACCATCAGAATATGATAAATGAATAGGGTTAAGTAAAAAGCATAAAGGGATAACACTTAACCAGTGTAATAGGATAAGGGAAGAGGGTTAAGATAGCTTGAATCGACTAAAGACACTTAACCAACCCAACCTGGCGAGAAAGAAAACTAAGTAGTAAACCTCAGTTGAAAAAGGGACTAAGTAGTAAAACTTAGTTAAGAAAACAAGGAATTTGGAAACTCAGTGGTAAACCTTAGTTAGTAGAACTAAGTAGTAATTCTTAGTATAACACGAAGGAGCGGACATCCATCTGGTTTTAAGAAGGCTCCAACGAATTGGGTTACGAAGCCCGAGGCTTCGAGGGGACGTGAGGGTACTCTTGGTATCCCTCTGTGAGGCTGCAGATGATCATCCTGGGCTCACAGAGGTTAAGGTCTGCGTTAGAAGAACCGAGGGTATGCCTTGGTTGCAATATATATGTGGCAACCTAAAGACTAGGATGGACCAGCGTGATTCGGCGAGAAGACTGTAGCCCTGTGATAGCAACTCGTCGTCTACCATCCATCTTGAGTCAATCGAGATACGTGAAGCGGAAAGGCGGAGAACTCCAAAAGACCATATACTTGCTATCTAGTTATGGTTGCGGATGGCCATAGGATAGTGGGGCACCGGGGGCCGGCGTATAGTTCTCATTTTACAAGGTGTGCCTTTCATTAGCTGAGGGAGGGGTCAAGTGGGACCATAGCCACTGGAATAAAAACAGACCTTAGCATCTGCATCGGCAGATATCTGAAAGCTCCCGACCGAGTTCTGTATTCCTTGATTTGCCCTGTCACAGGACTCGGATCGCACATTACAGGACATGTGCATCTAGACAAGCGATAACGATTCGCGATACATGCGTGGGGAAGCCTAGGAACATATACCACTCTAGGTAGTGTGTCCTAGACTTGGGGGCATTGTTCGACAGGTAGCGTAATCCCTAGTTGGACTAGGTGGCATAAACCCTGAACTCGAAAAGCGTTTAGCAGATAGCGTAAAACTCTAGTTAAATCTAGAAAGCACTTGATAGAAAACCCTAGATTAGATCTAGGTAATAAATAATAAATGTATGCCTGAAGGCAATGGAAACTACAGGGGTTGGGATCACGTTATCGTTACTAGTTGAACACTAGTTAGGTGGTGTAGAGATATATAAACCAATATAACAAGGAAATAGCGAAGCTGTGAAAGTATTAGAGCGTATCCAGTCATCTTAGCATATCTTGTGACTACCTTGTCTAATCTTGTTGACCCTATCGTCATGGTGTAATCTTGTATTCAGTTAATTCATGTCGTTTTGTTTTTCCATGTTCACATGCTAGAAGTTACTGAACTTACTCAGGCTTTATGTCTGACTCTGTTTTTCTTTCGTCTTCTTTTCTTCCGTCCCCCCCCCCCCTAGGTAGTAGAGGAGGGAGTAGTATAGCTCAGGTTAAGTTGGATCATCACTATTTCCCAGCTTGAAGATTTGTCGAAGTTTTGCTTGGATTCTCTTTTTCAGATGCTATGGCTGGTTCTTGTTACATTGGGGAATATAAATGTATTTTTATGCTTCTTTATTTTGTAAGACAGATGACACTCTGATATTGTAAAGAAATCTTTGTACAAACTATTTTATCAATAAAGCAAAGTTTTATTTTCCGCTGTTTAATTTCTGTCTGTCTTGTAATTTATCTGCATCTTTTACCCTAAATGCTCCACAGAACTTAGTGCATTCCCTTTGTGAGTGACACTAACGGACGTGGGGTATTACAGAAGACCTTGAAGTGGAGACCGTAGTTTCGAGACCTCGTAAGCCACTTCACATTGTGGGGAATGACACGAAACAGCTCAGGAGGAAGACGGTTACGCTACTCAAGGTACAATGGAGTGAGGATGGAGATGATTGTACATGGGAGACGGAAGAGAGCATGAGAGCGACTCATCTAGAACTCCTCGTCGGTAGGACCCTTTGATATCGTATCTTCGTTATATCATTGTATCTTGCTATTGTTTGATAGAATTCCGTATGCTATGATAAGGCTATAGATGCATGGCTTGATGGTTGCTAGTTTGGATGACAAAATTAGCTTCTCATGGATGATGGCATATAGAATCGTTGTGATTACTTGTGTGTTTGGAATTTCAGGGACAAAATTTTTAGGGGGGAGAATGTAACAACCTGCATTTTACATATCGAAAGATCATAAAATATTTTTATTTCATCCTCTAAGGGTTGGATTATACTCATCTTTTAATATGTTGCTTATGGGGATGTGAGACATGTCCATAATTTTTACCGATTTTGTTTGTGACTATTTTGCCAT
Organism: Allium sativum; assembly: GCA_030737875.1. Lineage (NCBI taxonomy): Eukaryota > Viridiplantae > Streptophyta > Magnoliopsida > Asparagales > Amaryllidaceae > Allium > Allium sativum. The sequence goes on along the minus strand of CM060912.1, from coordinate 145,482,337 downwards.
GTCAGCCTTGTACAAGGCATAACTTTTGACTCAAGTCGAATCAGAGGGTGAGACCTATGGCATTGGAAAGGAATTGATGATTGCCTTTCCGTAGAGTAGTTACATTAAATATTTGGCTCAGCGGTTTGGAAGAAATCGCTATTTTAAGGTTTTTCATTGGCTATTTAGGTTTTGGAGCTTTGGTGGAATCCTATAAATAGGGATGAGAGTTGAGGGAAAAGGGTTACTTTCCCATTCTCTCATTTGGAGGAATTGATCTCCTTCTTCCTCTAACACATTTCCACCGTTAAAAATCCAAATCTAAGGACGGAAATCATAGATCTACACCATTGGAGGCTAGATCTACATCATTTCAAGTAAGGATTCATCAAATCGAAGGGCTAGGAGCTATCTCTTCGATATCTGGAATTCTATTTCAACATTTTTCTTTGCTTTGGATAATTGGTGAGTGATTTACATCTCTTACATGAATGCAATGAAGTAAATGAGTGTTTGTGTATTTTTTTCCATATGTTTTATCGTAGATTTATACCATCACATGTCCATTTCAATATGCATAACCCTATGATCTTATCTAGCAAGTTTTACTCGATAATTTCATGTCATTTTACGTGTTTATGTTAGTTAGAACTCTCATTTTGATCATAGGTTCATTTTAATGGTTTTTGGTGAGATTACATCATTTTTATGGTAATCGTCATATTCATGTGGTTAGTAATGTTATGATACATTTATGATTGTGTTTGATGATTTTGGTTGAGTTGGTTTCGTTGGATTCGTCGTTTGGCAAAGTTTTGATCGAAATCGGAGTAGAATTGAAGATGCACGGAACGTGGCTCGGGTCAGACTAAAGGGGGTTGGGTCGGGCTCAAATTTTGTCGTGGAGAACAAGTCAAAGTTGGCTCGGGTAGGACTAAAGGTGGTCGGGTCAGACTAAAGGGGGTCGGGTCGGACCATTCTGGATTGGTTTAAAGTGAATCAGACCATTTTGGATCGGGATAAAGTGGTTCGGACCATTCTGGATCAGACTAAGTTGGGCCGGGTCGGGCAAAAGGGGGTCAGGTCGGGCCTAAAGGGGGTCGGGTCTGACCGAAGGGGGTCGGGCTATTATAGACAGCCATTTCTGGTCATCCATTTTTGCCATTTCTGGTTGGACACTTCTGGTGATGATGTGACTTCAAAGTGAGTTCAATTGGGAAGTTAGGAAATGTTGAAATAATGCTATGGATTTCTTTCAACCTTACAGAGATGATGGTTGGTTCAACGATGGTGGTGGCTTCGACGAGAATCCAGAAGGGGATGTTCGAAGTGATGTGATATGTTCATTGATCGGTGAAAAGCAATGAATAGGCAGACAACTCAAAGGTCGTGAGTTGGTGGATGATGGTTGCTCGAGAATGTCGTTTGAGCAGTAAATAGCCGTCAAGGTTGGACGACTAGAGATATTGAAGGACGAGAGATTATCGTTGTCATAAGTTCTAGCAGGCTCAAAGCAGGGGTACGATGGTAGCACCCAAAAGACCGATTGTAGGTCGAGTACCTTGGGTATCGTTGAAAGGCCTAGTTGTCAAGGTTGGACATATGGAGTTTATGCTAGAACTGGGGTTACCATTAGCCCTTGACATATGGCAAGGTTGGCCGTCATACGATTAACTATGATTTCAAAGCAGGATTGGCGGTGATAGCCAGAGTCAGTCATGGATGATTGGTTGTTCTGTTTATACTATCTCATATAGATTATCCAAAGTCGAGGGCGATGTTCTTTGAGTGCTTAACAAATATTGGTTTAGGCCTATGCGGAGAGTACTTGGGGAATGTTAAACTCGATTACGGTTGTCTACATGAGACCTATGTAATCTGGATGTTATGAATGTTATCAATCTTGTTATGTTTCCCATGTATGAATTGTTATTCCTTTGGTTGAATAGATTATAAAGCCTATCACTATCCGATGTGGGGAAGATAAGTTTGAGTTCTTCTCTGGTGTCATGGGTAGATTAGTATATTTATCCATCCTTTCTCATACACTTTTTTATTGAAGTTTGTCAGCTGTTTTATCGCTCACTAAGACTGTTGTCTGATTCAAGGTTTTATGTTTCCTCTTACTACCTTAGGCTGTTCATCCGGTTGTGGATGTGCAGACTAAGTAACATGTGATAGGTAATGCTTTAGTGAGGACGACAATGCTGATCGATGGCGTGCAGGAGGCACACGTACCAGTTTTACTACTATATAATAATTGGATTTCCGTTGTTTGCTTTTCTGAGTGATATAGTGAGGCAACTTTGTATAAACATTATTTCCAAGTTTGTGGATATTACTTTCTAGTTGTATGAAAGTCCAGTTTTTCTGCTTCACTATCAATACCTGTTGTATATGTTCTATGGGACAACCCCAAACCCCATATGACGGTGGCGAGGGTAATCTTTGTAATATAACACATAAACAGATAACACTAGAATAGAAATAAATAAATACACCGGATAATGTACAATAGAATACACTGGATAAACATAATCATCAGAGTTACACAGTATACAGGATCATACTTAGTACAAAATACAATTCAGCTATACATAAATGTCTACAGCGGAAAACAGAACATAATATGTACAAAAGGAGCTAAACAACATAAAAAGAGATAAATGATAGAATCCATCTTCAGCTCCAGCTATCCAGAAAGAGCCTGCTAAAACCCGAATACAAGGCTGCCCGTGTAGAAAAAGGGGCACCTGAGTTTGCAAGTGAAACAAACTACGAGTCAGTCATGGGACTGGTATGAGAAATATACTTAACACATCTTACTATTTGGCTAATCACAGGACCACGCCACTTTCGTGGAACGAGTTTGCTCCATTGGATTGCCAGTGCTTTAAAACAAGGAAATCTTTAAACATCGCAATGCTTTTTATAAAAATGAAGCCATTATAAGACTCAGTTCCCATCACACAATGCAATACAAATGGGAGGATAGAGTTTTACCTTATAATAGCCAAAATATGCTAGATATGAATAAAACAAATCATTTGATATTATTGCTAGTGTATATATGTTTCAAAAGCAATTTCAATCATAACTATCAATCATAGACGGCATGGATACCATATATCATGTAGCTATATATATATATACCATCAAAACCGCACGGTGTCGTATTTGGAAATTGGATTTCCATCATGAACCAAGGCAAAAGACCGTCCTTACCGAGTTCGAGACTCTCTAGCCCGAGCCTTAGGCAAGCGCGTAGGCAAGCCTTGGATCGTCAGGGCCGGTCCACCGATGTGGATTATTAAGCCTGAACGCTACGTCTCCCCGCCCTTTGGGGCGTAAATGAGTCCTATGACTCCATCGGATCCACATAGTCACCGATATATCCGAGGCGCCTCTCAACAGCAACAACCACAAAGGTGAAAATAATCTAAATGTCAGGGCTGGTAGGTCACTGACACCACCCTAGCTAGAAGGAAATGCATGCCCTCCCTGATGTCCTCTCCCGTTTCGGATTCATACTGAGGTGTGAGGCTTGCGAATTCACGTTATACACAAAGCTACGCCACACAGGCCGTGCTTTGATCATTAACCAAAAGACTTTGCTTTTCAAAAGAAGCCTTGATCATTTGCCACTTAGGCATGCCACACAGGCAATTCACTCCATGCGATCGATTTCTATCAATATATAACCTCTGAGCTCGTACGTCTCAGAGAAGGGTGTTAAGCAAGAGAATAAATTCTCCGCTACCAAACAGATATATATTTAATAGAGATCAATCAGCACAGAACAAAATCCAATGCCAGACACACAGCCCATTTACTAGTTCGTTCTGGGTCTAAACGAAATCGGAGGCACTCAATACCTCGCACATCCGTACAATCCACAAGTACGTCCGGACGGCTACTACTTCAGCCCCGTCAAGGTAGCTACTTCCATCATGAGCATCAAAGCACCTCTCCATTCGACGTGAAGATCATAGGTCTTGCACCATCTTCATATCTTCGACTTTTAATCATCGATCAATTATTTGAAATGAGAATTAACTCAGCCTTTTCAAATAATTCACGTATATTTAGAATTTCAAATCAATTCATTTCAATGGTTAAATTATTCGACATCACCAATTCTATTCTTTAATGTAATTTCATACCAAACACATTCAACCATCAAATATCACATAAACCGAGCAAATTCAGTTTATTTCCATTTCATATCGTTTACAACATTTTATCACGATTTATTGCTAGTTATATTTATTTAAAAATAGCCAATTCATTCAAATGACGCTTCAGGCCACAACGCGACCGTGGCACTGTTTTTCTTCAGATTTGATTTACACATATCTGAAAATCTAACCGTTGGATCTTCACAAATTTTATATCATTAGAAAGATCTTTTCAAAACGAATCCAACGGTTTCAGTTTTGTGAAAATCAGATAGTCGGATCTCCCGCACTAATCGTTCGAAGTTACGATTTCAAAATACGAACTGCAGCGTCGTTATTCGATTTAATTTAATTATATTTTTATATATATAAATATAATCGATTCTGGCGCTGTTTTTCTTCAGATTTGAATTAAACATTCCGGACAATCCAACTGTTGGATCTTCACAAAGTTGGTGTCGTTGGAAAGATATTTCCAAAGCGAACCCAACGGTTTCTGTTTCGCGAAAATCCGATGGTTGGATCTCCCGCACTAGTCGTTCGAAATCACGGTTTCAAAACACGAACTGCAGCTTCGTTTTTCACTATATTTTAATTATATTTATATAAATATATATAAATATAATTCTTTCTTCGATTTCAAAACCATATCCACTTTACATATTTGATAAAAATGATATTTTTATCATCAAAAATATTTATTCCACACATCACCATTTTTAACACTTCATATTCACAATTAAAATGTAGATTTTATTGTTTAATCTATATATTCAACACATGAACGTTTTCGACTTCACACATACAATAAAATATGATTTTTATCGTTCTAGTCCTTTATTTAACACATGAATATTTTCTATAGTTGATGTATATAATAAAAATGTGATTTTTATTGTAAAACAAATTATTTCAAAACACGATTATTTTATATAGTCTATACATAAGGTAAAAATGTTATTTTTGGTGTTAAAATAATTTATTTAAAATACTAATGTTTTATATAGGCTATATATATAATAAAAATGTGTTTTTTATCTTTTAAAGAATATATTCAACACATGAACTTCACTCAACACCTGAATTTCTACTCAACACATGAATTTCTATTCAACACACGAATATAGTTTTCAACGCATGAAAATAATTCTAACACATGAATATTATTGAAAATTTCGGCAGCATAACGGCAGGGTAGTTAAAAACGGGACCATCCCTAGTACGGCTCCTCGCTCTACCTTAAAACCTCGTGGTTTTTGACAATGGGGATTTCATGCATCTAATTCGCACACAGGCGAGCATGTTTATTTTTCTTTTCCACAAACTAATCCTATGTGGTTTCATCTAAAATAATTCTCAACCACAAACAGGTATTTTTCAACCACAATCATTCATGATTTTCACCAAATTTCACATCAACCAATAATCCAAACAATATCACAACCAATATATATCGTCCATGGTCTATGGACGAGGGGAGTATATATATATATATATATATATTCGTATATAACTATATTTCAATTTCATTTCAATACCGTTTCAATTTATTTCAACGCATATATCACTTTTACAACGCATATATAATTTATACATCGAACATACAACTTATACAATGCTCATACATGTGGTGTACAACGCTTGTATAACTCATACATTGACTATACAATTTATGCATTGTCGTTTTCATATCGTTTATAATTTAGAAATCTCACATTGGGTTCCACTCCTCCAAAAATTGCAGAAGACTCAGAAAAATATGCGGTCTCTTCTAAAATGTAGAAGACGTCCACACGAGTCCACTGTCTCTTGTTTCACTAAATTTCGTCAACATAGCAAAAAGACATGATTTTTATTGTGAAATCAAAAACCGTAGCGCTTTAAAGTGCTATAAAATATTTTAAATAATATAAACCGTGCCTCAGCAGTTTTGTTCAAACCTAGGTCACGGATTTGCGCGCAAATGGTGGAGCTTGAGGGCGATCGGCCTATACCACGCTGTCGGCCTTGGAGAGGCGCACGTGCGCCAGTGGTGGGGTGGAGTTCGGTGGCTCCTTGCGGCGGCGACGACAGCTTGAACGTCGGGACTTCGGGGACTCGATTCTCACAGCAAGGTCGATAGGGAAGGAGCAGCGTGTCTGATTTGAAGAGGGGAGGATGCTCTTCAAAAAGTTCAACTGGAGGGAGTGAAAGGGTCAGCGGTTTCGCCGGAAAATGGCTGGGAAAGGAGGAGCACGGTTCCGCCGTTAATCGTGAGTCGGGGAGAGAGAAAGGCAGGTTTTCTTTTTTTTATATTTTTTTTATTATTTTTCTGATTGGCCCGTGGTTTTATAATTTCAAAAATACCTCCTTCCACACACGGACTCCAATCCAAACCCAACGACTATCGTCCCTAGCTAAATACCCCCATTCTGAACACAATGGGATATGTTTCGTAGGCCCATTCGACTGTTTCAGTCAGTTTTTCTTCAAATTAAAATATAAAACATTCAATATTTTATTTGGACGTACATTTCAATTTGCCGGGCCACATAATGACTCTCTTTCCCGAAAAATAAATCTATCTATGTTTTAACGATACGGTCCCAACAAATCTAGTTTCGTCAAATTCTGAGACTGATTGAAAAATGGACATTTTCTGGTCGATCAAATTTAACTGTAATTGACCAAACACATTTTCCTTTGCCACGCTCACATATTAACTTCAAAAATTATGAAATTTGAAACCTAGCAATAATTTAACATCCCGGATCGAACAAAAGTGGTTTCGTCGAATTCCGAGGTCGTTTGCAAAATGTCTATTTTCAGGGATATATATTCTTTATAGCGACCTTTCTAAAAATTCATTTGGCCATAACTTTTGATTTCCGCTGTGAAACTTCGATTTTTCAGATTCGTTAGAAAGATATTCATTAACAGATTTAAATATTTTTGGTTTCACTAAAATCCGTTTTATTTTGCACCCAGTACAGTAAGTCAAAGATTGAATTGAAATTTTGAAACTACCGCGCCATTTCAGGCCTTGTTTATAATTTATAATAATCATATTTATCGTCAAACATCGATTCAAACATACTTTTCGTCGTTATTATTTAAAATATTTATTTTAAATATTTAAAATCACTAAAATAGCCAATTTAAATTTTTTTGAACTGGTTCAGATTTTCCGGGTTGTTGCAATCTTCCCCATTTAAAACTTTTCGTCCCCGAAAAGGAACAAAGTCGAAAGTTGTTTAATTAGCCAACTCAACTTTCCTTCTGGCTTTCATTCTTCAATTTTTCAGTTTCTAATAATTTTCAAATTCTTCAAAATTTTGGCTAACACCCTAAATTTTCGAAAAATTTCGCCATAACCTCCTTTGTACGGGGAGGGGTTTGGAAATTTATTGGGCCGTATTAGGTACCCAATAAATCCAAATAAGAATGCACATATTTATAGTGATATATTCTGGTGTCCACAGGGAAGTGTGTATAGATCATAACTCCAGAGAATAAATTCTCGTCACCCTATAAATAGTTTTTGTCCCTTAATGACTAGAGAGACGTGTTTATTGTCATCTCCAGACCCGTGTGGGGTTTTTATTAATCTGGCAATTTACCGTTATATTTATATAGTCCATATTAGTCATCAGTTCAACCTGTAAAATATAGTCATTGCTATACAAGCCTCTCGCTCGTATGATAAATCTTCAACCTCGTCATACAAGCTCCAAATGCTTATGTGGTATATGATAAAGTATGCCTATCTTCAAGAAGTATTCCATGTAGTGTAGTTCAAAATTAATTGTTACTATCCTATGGCGACATTTATTATTACACACAGAACAACCAGCACTCCGCATCCAATGGCATTCACAGGAGTTGATATAATAAAATTGCGCATCCAACTCTTTAAGGTTTACCTATTTGTCAGGCACGCAAATAAATTCTTTACTCAACAACTAATCCATTTACCTGTTCAAACATATATAATGCACACGTATATATTTCTATCTATTTCAAATCAATTCCATACTTGATTTTATCATACAAATTCTACCATTGATTAAATTAACTATCATTTCAACAAAAGGAAGCTTTACATGCCCCATTACTTTATTCCGGTATTTTCTTTGAAGACCATTAATAAACCTCAGATTCTTCCTCTTTGGATCTTGAATTAGATGAGAGGCAAAATAAGAAAGTTCATTGAATCTCTTATGATATTTTGGGATATTCATATCACCTTGTATCAAATAGTAGAATTCATCACATAACTGCTCAGTTGCTTCTGGAGGAATAAACCTTTCACTGAAAATCTCTTTGAATCTACCCCAGGTGATATCAACTTCTAGATTATCCTTAATGATTGTCTCCCACTAGAACAAAGCTTCGTCTTTGAGTGCCCAAGATGCCACTAATCTTTTCTGATCATCTCCCAGCTAGAGACGTTTTAGAATTCTTTCAGCAGACCGCACCCAATCTTGGGTTTGACTAATGGATTCATTTCCCGAGAATGATACTCGATCCAGATTTCGATATTTCTTTAATAGAGCTTCTAGATCTGTTTCTGCGTTCCTTCTGTTTCTGACACTCATTTTCTAGTACTTCTGCAAATAGCAAACCAAGTGTCAGATTGACAGAAAAGGTAATTTTAAAACATAGAGACATATACTAGAATGTAAATGTGTCTATCGTGGTGTATTTCATTCTGCTATACTCATACTAGGATATTACTGATCCTATCTATAATGAGTTACCCATCCTAGAACACTACTGGTTCTATTTCTGACGAGTTCGTTAATATGTTATATTCCAGAACTAAGCTTAACCAAAGCTCTGATACCACGTTTCTGACAACCCCAAACCCCATATGACGGTGGCGAGGGTAATCTTTGGAATATAACACATAAACAGATAACAACAGAACAGAAATAAATGAATACACTAGATTATGTACAATAAAATACATTGGATAAACATAACCATCAGAGTTACACAGTATATAGGATCATACTTAGTACAAAATACAGTTCAGCTATACATAAACGTCTACAGCGGAAAACAGAACATAATATGTACAAAAGGAGCTGAACAACATAAAAAGAGATAAATGATAGAATCCATCTTCAGCTCCAGCTATCCAGAAAGAGCCTACTAAAACCTGAATACAAGGCTACCCGTGTAGAAAAAGGGGCACCCGAGTTTGCAAGTGAAACAAACTACGAGTCAGTCATGGGACTGGTATGAGAAATCTACTTAACATATCTTACTATCTGGCTAATCACAGGACCTGTAATAACCCGGAAAATGTGAACCAGTTTAAAATTTTTAAATTAGGTTATTAACAAGAAATTTGAATGAGTAAAATAGCCTATTTCCATAAAATATAGGATTGTGTATAATATGGCAGTTTGAAAATTTGAATACAAACTTAGTCTGACTGTACCGGGTGGGAAATATAACAGATTTTGACGAAACTGAAAATATTTAAATCTGTTTATCAATACATTTCTAACGAATCTGAAAAATCGAAATTTCATAACGGAAATAAAAAATTATGGCCAAATGAATTTTCAGAAAGGTCGCTATATAGTATATATAGCCCTTGAAAATTGAGATTTTGCATACGACCTCGGAATTCGACGAAACCACTTTTGTTAGGTCCGGGATGTCAAATTATTGCTAAGTTTCACATTTCATAATTTTTGAAGCTAGTATGTGAGCGGGGTAAAAGATAACGTGTTTGGTCAAATTCTGTTAAAATGGGTCGACCTAAAAATGGCCGTTTTTCAAACGAGCTCAGAATTCGACGAAACTGGTTTTGTTAGGACCGTTTCATCAAAACAAAGCTAGATTTATTTTTCTGGAATATTTTGATTTAGTTTGTGGCCCTGGCAAATTGAAATGTACGTTTAAATTAAATATTGAATGTTTTATATTTTAATTTGAAAAATAACTGACTGTAACAGTCGAAATGGCCAACGAAACATATCCCATTGTGTCCGGAATGGGGGTATTTAGCTAGGGGCGACAGTCGTTGGGTTTAAAAAGGAGTCCGTTTGCAAAAACACTATTTAAAAATTTTCTATAAATACTGGCCAATAGGAAATTTTCTTTAAAAAAAATAAAAAAACCTAAAAACCCTAAGCCGCCAGACGAAACGAACGACTCCCGTAGCTCCTCGCTTCCCCTCCTTTTTCCGATCGCCACAGGCCGTTTCGCCGCCGACCACTGTTGAGGCTTTTGCTCGCCGTACTCCCCTCTCCACATCCGACCTAGCCTCGCCACCAACAGAGCCGTCGTCGACGAGTTCCAGCGCCTCAAAGTCGTCGTCTTCCTGGAGCCGCCGCCGCCTGGATTCGCCGTCGCACCACCTCAGACAACCGCCGCCGGAAAGCTCTTTCCTCCCTCGACGACGTCCAACAGCCTGATCGTCCTATAGAGCTACGAATCAAAAGAAAAATCAAAACCTTGAATTGAACAGGTTTGTAAACTAACGGCTTATTTAAATTTAAACTGTTCTAACACTTTAAAGCGTTGCAAAACTTTAAAAAATAATATCTTTTTCGTTCTTCAACGAAATTCGATGAAACAGGAGACACCCTGACCGCAAGGAGGCTCTCTACATTTTAGAAGAAGCCGCGGATTTTTCTGACCTTCCTTCGATTTTTAGCACCGCAAGAACCAATGTGAGGAATCTAAACTATTTGTGTGAATGTAATCGCGTTGTATAAATTATATAAGCGAAGTGTAAATTATATACACATTGTATACCTCATGTACATGTGTTGTATAAGTTATATTAGCGATGTATAAATTATACAAGCGTTGTTTGAAACATATATGCTTTGAATTGTGATGAAATGCAAGTGAATTATTATATTATATATATATACTCCCCTCGTCCACAGACCATGGACGATATTTATTGCTTGTGATTGACGTGATATCATATGGTTTGACGAATGGTTGGAAATAATTGTTTGTGGTTGATACGATGGTCGAAAAATACCTTTATGGTTGAAAAATACCTTTATGGTTGAAAAATACCTTCTTGTGGTTGAAACAAAATAGAATAGGATTGTGGAATTGAAAATAAAACATGCCGCCTGCGTGCGAACTAGATGCATGATCCCCATTGTCAAAAACCGCGAGGTTTTAAGGTAGAGCGAGGAGCCGTACTAGGGACGGTCCCGGTTTTAACTACCCTGCCGTTATGCTGCCGAAATTTTCTAAAATATTTATGTGTTAGAATAATTTTCATTCATTGAAATTATTTACATATGCTATATCAAATATTCATGTGTTGAGTTGCAATTCATTCGTTGAGTTGAAATTCATGTGTTGAATATTATTTGAATTTAAACAAATGGCTTTAGTGATAAAAATCACATTTTTATATATATACAAACTATATCGAATATTCATGTGTTGAGTTGCAATTCATTCGTTGAGTTGAAATTCATGTGTTGAATATTATTTGAATTTAAACAAATGGCTTTAGCGATAAAAATCACATTTTTATATATATACAAACTATATCGAATATTCATGTGTTGAGTTGCAATTCATTCGTTGAGTTGAAATTCATGTGTTGAATATTATTTGAATTTAAACAAATGGCTTTAGCGATAAAAATCACATTTTTAAATATATACAAACTATATCGAATATTCATGTGTTGAGTTGCAATTCATTCGTTGAGTTGAAATTCATGTGTTGAATATTATTTGAATTTAAACAAATGGCTTTAGCAATAAAAATCACATTTTTATATATATACGAACGATATAGAATATTCATGTGTTGAATTGCAATTCATTCGTTGAATTGAAGTTCATGTGTTGAATGTTATCATCTTTTAAAAATAAAATGAATCGACAGTGAAAACTATATTTTTATAGTAAATATGAAGTGTTAAAAATACACACGTGTCGAATAAATATTTTTGATGATAAAAATATTTCTTTTATCATGAATATGAAGTGTTAAAAATACACACGTGTCGAATAAATATTTTTGATGATAAAAATATTCCTTTTATCATGTATACGCTTAGTTAAAAATACACACGTGTCGAATAAATATTTTTGATGATAAAAATATTCCTTTTATCATGTATACGCTTAGTTAAAAATACACATGTGTTGAAATAAATAATAGTTTGCTAGAAATATTATTATTAGCTTTGTTCTGCATATATATACATGTGTTGAACAGGAAAAATGGATTAGCTGTAGAGTAAAGAAATTATTTGCGTGCCCGACAAATAGGTAAACCTTGATGAGTTGGATGCGCAATTTTATTTGTATATCAACTCCTGTGAATGCCATTGGATGCGGAGTGCTGGTTTTTCTGTGTGAAATAATAAACAACGCCATAGGATAGTAACAATTAATTTTGAACTACACTACATGGCATACTTCTTGACGATAGGCATACTTCATCATATTCCACATAAGCAATTGGAGCTTGTGTGACGAGGTGGAAGATTTACCATACAAGCAAGAGGCTTGTATGGCGATGACTAAGTACTACAGGTTGAACTGATGACTGGTATGGACTATATAAATTATAACGATAAATTGCTAGATTAATAAAAACTCCACACGGGTCTGGAGTTGACAATAATCACGTCGCTCTAGTTATTAGATACGGCACATGGACTATTTATTTCCACACGGAAACGGGGTGACGGGAATTTATTCTCTGGAGTGATTATCAGTACATGCTCCCCCGTAAACACCAAAATATATCACTAAAAATATGTGAATGCTTTTTAGGATTTATTGGGTACCTAATACGACCCAATAAATTTCCAAACCCCTCGCCGTACAAAGGAGGTTATAGCGAAATTTTTCGAAATATTAAGGCGTTAGTGAAATATTTGAAGTGAAAACGAAGTTGAAAATATAAAATGAACTATAGTTGAAACTATGGAATGAACTATATTTATATATATAAATATAAATATAATTAAAAGGAATAGAGGCCAAGCAGTTCGCGTTTCGGAATCGTAATTTGAAACGATTAGTACGAGAAATCCGACCATCGGATTTTCCCGAAACCGCAACCGCTGGGTTCGCCTTGGAAATATCTTTCCAACGGCACCAACCTTGTAAAAATCCAACGGTTGGATTGTCCGGAATGTTTAATTCAAATCTGAAGAAAAACAGCGCTAGAATCGTTTATATTTATATATAAATATAAATATAAATATAATTAAATTTAATCGAATAACGACGCTGCAGTTCGAATTTTGAAAACCGTAACTTCAAACGACTAGTGTGGAAGATCCGACCGTCGGATTCTCACGAAACTGGAACCGTTGGGTTCACTTTGGGAATATCTTCCCACTGATATAGACTTTGTAGAAATCCAACGGTTAGATTTTCCGATATGTGTAAAACAAATTTAGGGAAAAACAGCGCCAGTGCCACGAAACGACCTGAAACGTCGTTTAATTAAATATGGCCATTTTTAAATAAATAAAAATGGCGAAAAATCGTTATAAAATATCTTAAGCAACATAGGTTACAAATAAACCAATTGGGCTTGAATTGTTTGATATTTGATGGTTGTATGTGTATGACATGAAAATAACACTAAATAACTGAAAGATGGATGTCGAATAATATAACCATATAAAGAATCGATTTAAATTCTAATGACGTGAATTATTTGAAAAGGCCGAGCTAACCCTCATTTCAAATAATTTATCGAGCGATTCGAATTGGAAGATGCAAAGACGATTCAAGACCGACGATCTTCGTATCGGTTGGATGGGCGCTACTGAGGTTCCTAACCGGAGTAGCTACCGGAAGGGGACGGAAGTAGTAGCCGTCTGAACGTATGTGTTGATTGGACGGATATACGAGGAATTTGACGCCTCCAGTTTCGTTCAGACCCAGGATGAACTTGTAAATGGACTGTGTGTCTGACATTGGATTTTGTTCTATACTGATTGATCTCTGTTAAATATATATCTGTTTGGCGGCGGAGAATTTATTCTTTTGCTTAACGCCCTTCTCTGAGACGTATGAGCTTAGATGAAACACCCCACCTCCGTTAGGGTCACTCTCAAAGGGAATGCCCTAATTTTGGTAGAGGTTTATAAGTATAAGTCACAGATATACAAGACAGATATAAGAACACATATTTGTAAACAGCGGAAGAACAACAACTTTTATTTCATAAAAGCAAATACGTGCTACAACAATATAACCATAATTGTCTTACATCTTTTCCAAAAATGTAACATAACACTTTCATAATCTTTCTTGATTACATTATTTAAAGAAGCATAAATAAAACATAGATAAACTGCAAAAGCCCCATAGTGGATTGTCCAAAGCCATAGTTCAAAACGAAAAAGTCCAAGCAATACGTTTATCTTCTTCAAGCTGGATGTTAAGGCTGGTCAAGCTGCTGTGTTCCCTCCCTGTGGACCTGGGGGGGGGGGGACGGAAGAAAAGAAGACGAAAGAAAAGTAGAGTCAGACATAAAGCCTGAGTAAGTCAAGTACTATTCTGTCTATGAATAAAGAACTGGGTGTGATAAGTATAAACAAGAAGTGGGAAAGCACTATAACTTGGTTAAGTTGTCTAGGGTCGAATATACTATCGTACCCCATGTTAATCTCTGAACCCATATAAACTAGTTTCCAACTGGCACCCCAAAATCAGGGCGATGTGATCCATTCTATGATGATCGGCTCCTACTCGCATAGTTACATGTGTCTTACGGCCCCCGATGTTGTAGTTACCTATGCTGGTCCCACCATGGGGTGTATCAAGTCCCGTGGTGGCGGCCCGACACAATCCTAGAATGCACAGGTATGCTACTGGTGTCCAGTGCCTTATTTTTCTGCGCCGGAGTGTGTGCACGCCCGCACCCCGTTAGAACCTACACTGCTACATCACCGCCGTCGATTTGACCTCTTACAATCAGCCCAGTAATCGTGCCCCACCCTGCCTAGTTTCAGGGTATCCTGATACACCTTCTAGGGTTACTGCTGAAAAGGGTCCCCCGTTACTAGGTTTTCTATCTCTAGCCAACATGCTAAGTTGGTTAAGTGTTTTCTAACCTAACCCCCACCAGTCCGTTTTGTTTAGCATGTTCCATTTTGATTAAGTCTTTAGTTCACTTAATCCTAACAATCCTGACTCAGCCTTAATTTTCTTATTAAAGCCTTGACCTCTCACATTAGACAGGTATTGTTGTGGCTGCCTGTTGCCGGTTGGTTCCGGGCAGTCTTACGCCACAACTCAGTCTAACCTTGGGTCCTTATTGGGCTCCATGTTTAACCTCCCACATTGGATAGGTATTGTTGTGACTACTGGACAGCCGGGCGGTTCCGGGCAGGTTTACATCACAACTCAATCCAACCTCGGGTTAAACACATCGTATGTTCTACATTTACATATTTTGTCTTTCTTCTTTATTTTCTTATATGTAAATATTTGTGGCCCATTATTAAGTTAATGGTGTAAAGGTTACACCAATCATGGGCCCAACCCATACTTGAATTTGGGCCCTTCTACTTTATATTTTCATTTATTAATTAATTTAACCCAACGTTATTTTCCCCCGTTTAACACGTCCGTTTATTATATATATGTTGGGCTTAGCCTTTTTAAGCCCAACTTAGCCATGAGGAAAAGGGGAGGCTTAAAGCGTGATTACATACATAAGAAGGGGAATGTGAGCGCATGAACTTGCAACATGACGTTGGAACTACAAAATAGAAACTGGTGTACTTGCATAGTATTAATGTATACTTTGGTCATAAAGCATAAGTGACATGAATCAAAGCATGTAAACTTGTAGTTGAGATAAGAATCTAAATTGGATATCATTATTGACACATAGTCTTAACTACAACATGTACCTATATTTTTTATTTAGGCATAATGTCAAACATAAGCAAATCATGTTCATAAGATTACTACATGTTTACAAAGGTGCTTACTTCTGTTACTAACACGAAAGTATAGTTCAACTTAATCATGATTTTAAATCTATTCACATAACCATGAAATCATGATTTTTACTTTAGTCATGCAAACTTGCAAAAAGGGATTTTGAATCTAACCTAGCTATGTACCACATATGTCATCATATAATTCTTGTTAACAATATGGATTTCAATTATGCAAAATATCAATCATAGCCTAGTCATATTCATAAGTTTGCAAATAGGTTTTCTAGTACAAAAGCATGGCTTAATACATGGTGCCAAAATTTCAACATAGTTTCATACGAACTATAATAACCCAAATTTGTTCCAATTACGTACAAAATGATTTATGTACAAAAATATACATTATGATGGCATAGTAGCAAAACCCCAAACTTGCATGAATTTCAATTAATCAACTACATACATGTAGCTTCAACATGGATTACATAATTTGCGAATATTCCAAACGTATACTTGCATAAAACTACCGCATGTAGTTTTTTATAATGAATAACATAATTCGAGAATATCCAAACGTATACAATATTCCAAATCGATAAGAATCATAGTAACGCACAAATATGAATTACTTTATTGCCACAAGTCAAGTATACAAACCAACACAATTATTTGTTCATACCAAAATAATACTCTACTTACAATTGTATGGCGAATTCTCCAATTTAGGGATTTGGAGATGCGATTCCTTGTTGATTTGATTTGTTTAGGTTGCTTTATGCTTTAGAATTTGCCTCCTAATCCTCTCTCCAATTGGCGGCTACTCTTAGTCGTTCCTCAGCAACATGACGACTTTGTTCTTATTTTTGAATGAATAGATTAGGGTGAGTCTAGGGTCATTTTAATAGGGTTTATGAACTGATTAGGACCATTGATGTTGCTTGGATTGATCGTAGCCATTCATTCGAAAGAGAGACCAATTAGAGCCTGCCACCTAGCCCTAATGACAAAGCAGACTTCTGAAAATCGACCAACATAGAATAGGCCAGCCAGGTTGGGCTGGGTTCGACCTGGCTCTGGACCAGGTCGACAGCCCTGTCGACAGCCTTGTCGACCTGGCTAGACCAGGTCGACAGCCCTGTCGACCTGGCTAGACCAGGTCGACAGCCCAGTCGACCTGGGTGCATCAGGCGGGATTTTTCCCGCCCTGGCCAATTGGGCCCGGTTTTGGAATTTAAACTTGTTTTTCTGAGCTGTTTTATTCTGTTTGAATTTTAAACTTAATTAAGAAACTTCCGAAGGCCATATCTTCTTCATACGGACTCCGTTTTTCAAAAACTCGGACTCTATTTCGCGTATTTTTCCGAGACGAACGCAATGGCGTATCCCGTTTCCCTTAGTTCTTTGATTTGAAATTAATTATACTTTAATTTGTTAATTTCACAGTTATAGAATACACGGGGTGTTACATTCTCCCCCACTTAAAGGATTTCGTCCCCGAAATCTTCAAGTTTAGGAAAATGTATATCCTAACATCCATCTACTCATCCATCAAACACGAGCATCCATTGTCCTTAAAAGACTTCTAATGCTTCATGATCATATGCGAAGTGTGTGTGTACATGTACTTATCTAATGCAAAATCAGGCGGTCTACTGATTCAGTTGACCTCCTTAATGCGAATTATGTAAGTGCCATGAATCCATTATGTATGCAAATTTTCCTATTCATGATTCTACATGAGTGCACAATCATTCAATACAAATGCAACATCCATATGACAACACATTAGAGTTCAACCATATACGAATGCAAACATATATGCATATGCAATATGAAGTGACTGAGCCGATCTAAAACCTAGATTGTGTGTGTATATGCAACCACGAGCAACCACTAGCAATCACTTGCAACCACTTGCAACCATCATCCATAACATGTTTCAACTACATGTTTACATACAAAAAGATTCTACCTAAAAGATAAGGTCAAGGAAATATACCTAAAAAAGATAGATAAAAGCGCAACTTAAGGAAAAAGAAAGATCAAGGATGTACCCTCGAAAAGAAAAGGGTAGGCAGTGCGTATTCTAGCTTCAGTTTCCCAAGTCGCGTCTCCCTCGGCGTCGCTCCACTGAACTTTGACGAGTTTGACTTCGCGGTTGCGTAGCTTCTTCACTTCCGTTCCTAAGATGCGGGTTGGAACTTTTCTTATGGTTGCTTCGCGTTCCACTTCGGCCTCTTCGAGGATATTTGGCTCTACAACCTCAGCAGACTCATGTAGACATTTTCGGAGATGTGAAACGTGAAAAACGTTGTGGACTCCGGCCAACTTCTCGGGTAGCTCTAATCTATAGGCCATTTTCCCAATTTTCTCGATGATAGGGAATGGCCCTACGAACCTTGGTGCCAGTTTTCCTGTGGTTCCAAAACGAACAACGTTCCTTAGCGGTGATACCTTGAGAAAAACTCTGTCTCCAACCTCAAATTCAAGGTCGGTCCTTCTCTTGTCGGCATAGGACTTTTGTCTGTCTTGGGCCGTCTTCATCCTTCTTTGTATTAAGTCTACTTTCTCTGAAGTCTCTCGGATCATATCTGGTCCAAATATGAGCTTATTCGTAGACTCCCACCAACAAGTGGGCGATCGGCACGGTCTTCCATATAAAGCTTCGAAGGGCGCCATTCCGATGGTTGCTTGATAGCTGTTGTTGTAGGCAAATTCCACCAAAGGAAGGTGGTCTTCCCATGTCCCTCCGAAGTCAAGGACGCACAGTCTTAAAAGGTCCTCCAAAACTCTGTTCACTCTTTCTGTTTGGCCGTCGGTTTGGGGATGATAGGCTGTGCTCAAGCATAACTGCGTTCCTACTGCTTCTTGCAGACTCTGCCAAAACTCATTGGTGAAGATGGGGTCTCGGTCACTAACAATGCTAGATGGTATTCCATGGAGTCGAACGATTTCCTTAAGATAAAGTGATGCTAGTGATGAGGCAGTTCTCTTACTTTTGACAGGTAAAAAGTGGGCGCTTTTAGTAAGCCTATCCACTATTACCCAAATGCTAGTGTTGCCTCTCCTAGACCTAGGCAGCCCATCGATGAAGTCCATTGAGATGCTATCCCACTTCCACTGCGGGACCTCCAGAGGATGTAGTAGTCCGCCAGGCTTTTTCTGTTCCGCCTTAACCTGTTGGCACACCATACACTTAGAAACGAACTCTGCCACGTCCTTTTTCATGCCGCTCCAGAAGAAAGTCCTTTTTATATCTTTGTACATTTTATCTCCGCCTGGATGTATCGTCATCTTGGAGTGATGTGCTTCCTCGAGAACCTTCTTTACTAAATCTTTTGTCTGTGGGACGCATAGTCTTCCGTCTCGCCTTAGCAACCCCTTATCGTCGATGGAGTATCTGTTGAGGTGACTTGAAGTCTCACCCCTAATTAGCCTATCAATTGTTTCCACAAGCTGAGGGTCTTCGCGTTGTGATGTCCCTACTGAATCCACTAAAGTTGGGCGCACTTCGAGAGATGCTAGCAAGCCTGGTACGAAATCAGAGGAAGGCCTAAAGTCGAAGCTGGCTATAAACTCTAGGCTTTGTCTTTCAACAAACAACGGGCTTAGGGTCAATTTCTTTCGGCTCAACGCGTCTGCCACTACGTTGCCTTTGCCCGGAGTGTAGGAGATTTCGAAATCGTACGAGGCAAGAAACTCCGTCCATCTTTGTTGCCTCAAGTTAAGATCCTTCTGCGAGAAAAGATATTTCAACGATTTATGGTCAGTGTAAAGTTCGAACTTCTCACCTAGGAGATAGTGTCGCCAAGACTTGAGTGCAAAGACGATGGCGGCTAACTCAAGATCGTGGGTTGGGTAGTTCTTTTCGTGCACTTTCAACTGCCTCCCACCATAAGCTACTACCCTTCCTTCTTGCATTAAGACGGCGCCTAGCCCTGTCCCACATGCATCCGTATAAACAGTGAACATCTTGCTCCCATCTGGCAGCGTCAAAACTGGGGCTGTTGTGAGAGCCCTTTTCAGTCGTTGGAAAGCAAACTCGCAATCCAAGTCCCAATTGAACACTAGATTCTTCTTAGTCAATTTCGTGAGCGGAGCTGAGATTTTCGCAAAATCCCTTATAAACTTTCGATAGAAACCTGCTAGTCCTAGAAAGCTTCGGACCTCAGTCGCATTCCTTGGTGTCTTCCAATCCTGTACCGCCACTACCTTAGCAGGGTCCACTGCTAACCCTTGTTTGGATACTATGTGCCCAAGGAACCTCACCTCTTCTCTCCAAAAGTGGCATTTGGAGAATTTGGCTTTTAGTTGATGGACTCGCAAAGTTTCCATGATTGCCCTTAAGTGCTGAGCATGTTCCTCTTCACTTTTTGAGAAGATAAGGATATCATCTACGAAGACCACTACGAATTTGTTGAGGAAATCTCTGAATACCCTACTCATCAGGTCCACGAAGTAAGCAGGTGCATTTGTCAAGCCGAAAGGCATGACCAGCCATTCAAAGAAGCCGTCTGGGGTTCTGAACGTCGTTTTATCGATGCTATCTTCAACCACCCTTAGCTGATGAAAACCGGTTGCTAAATCGAGTTGGGAGAAAACAGACGCTCCTACAAGCTGGTCAAACAAATCGTCAATTCTAGGGAGAGGGTGCCTATTCTTTTTCGTTAGCTTGTTGAGCTCCCTATAGTCGACACATAGACGGAGTGAACCATCCGCCTTTGTAGCGAACACCACTGGAGCGCCCCATTCTGAAATGCTCCTCCTAATGAACCCCTTTTCTAGAAGCTCTTTAATCTGTTTACTGAGCTCTTTCCTTTCTCGTGGAGCCATGTGTCTAACGGGCAACGCAACGGGCTTTGCATTATCTACAAGATATATGCGGAAGTCTATTTCCCGATTCGGAGGCAAGCCCTTCACCTCTTCGAAGACATCCGGATATTCCCGGACCACTCTAACTGATTGCAAATTTTCAACAGAGGCATCTAGCGATTCAAGGTAACTAAGCATAACCGCGTATGAGGGATTACAAGAAATTTCCAAAGTATTACCGAGCTGGGTTAGGAGCCTAACAACCCTTTTCTCACAATCAAGGATGGCCCCATTACTGGATAGCCAATCCATACCCAAAATCAAACCATAACCCGAAAAGCCCAAAACAAAGGCACTACATTGAAATTCTACACTTAGAATAGAAATTTTCAATCCCAAACAGATCATAGACAAATGAGCTGGGCCCCCAATTGGGTTTGAAACAATTAAGGGGTCCTCTACCATACTAGTTTTTAGGTGCAGAGATTCTACTAAAGCAGACAAGATAAAGGAGTGTGATGCGCCAGAATCAAATAAAGTGCGAACGGGGTGATCATAAAGATAAACTACACTTTCTAGAGAAGTATTTATACCTCGCTGTTGCAGAGGTGGCGCTTCCAGCACATGAACCTGTGCCCCTGGGGTGGATCCAGCCCTCTGCCCCTGTCCTCGTTTCTTTGGGCAGTCCTTAGCCCTGTGGCCTGTCTCACCGCAAGAAAAGTACCCACCATTCTCCTTGGCCTTCTTTTTCCGGCAGTCCTTAACTAAGTGCCCTACTTTGCCATAGAAATTGCACTTCCTCTTCTCTTTGTTGCCTTTCCCGCCCTTCTTAAAGTCTGTCTTCTTAGGCTGCAAACCCTCTTTCTTCCCTTGAGAGCTTTCTGCCTTTGTCTCCTTTTTGCCCTTATCCTCTTCATTCAGCAATGCCATTTGCACCAATCTTTCATACGTGGCTCCCATGGGTATATGGGTCATGGCCAAACTGTGTAATGGCTCATTCAACCCTTTGACGAAACGGAGAGCCTTCTTGTGCGGGGTGTTGACTAGGTCAAGCCCAAACCTAGCCAGCTCATCGAACTGATTCACATACTCTCTGTCTGTCTTGTCCCCTTGCTTAAGAAATAAGAATTTTTCCAACTGCAAACTTCTTTCCGCATCTGAGAGAAATTTAGTCTCAAACCTTGCCCTAAAGTCCTCCCATGTCTCCACTGGTCTTTCAGCATTAGTGACTTCCCACCAGTAGGAAGCCTCGCCCTTCAATAGCCACACTGCCAATTGTACTTTTTGTCTATCCTCTACCTCAAAGATGATGAATAGGTCCTCCGTTTCCTTCAGCCAATTCCTAGCTGCCACGAAGGACTCAGTTCCATGGAAATCGTTTCCTCCCATAGCTTTAAAATCTTTACATATCTTAGCAAACGTGTTTCCCCGAGGAGGAGGTGGAGGAAAAGGTGCCGCTGCAGCTGGATGATTTCCGGCAGCTGGGGGAGGAGGAATGGTAGGACCTGGCTGAGTGGCTCTTGCTTCTAAGAACCGTCTAAACCAACCAGGTATTGGCACCCCTTCTGGCAAGTTAAGATCTTCGGACATGCTGAAACAAAAAGGATAGATTCAAAACGAAGGATAAGAGATAATACCTATGGCTTTGGGGAGTGGACTTTGCCTTTTAAAATAAAATAATATTTTTCTTTTAAAAATGCTTCTTTAAATTTCCTTTTTGAAAATAATTTTTTAGAACTTTTTATCTTATCTGGTAAACCTATGCTCTGATACCAAGTGAAACACCCCACCTCCGTTAGGGTCACTCTCAAAGGGAATGCCCTAATTTTGGTGGAGGTTTATAAGTATAAGTCACAGATATACAAGACGGATATAAGAACACATATTTGTAAACAGCGGAAGAACAACAACTTTTATTTCATAAAAGCAAATACGTGCTACAACAATATAACCATAATTGTCTTACATCTTTTCCAAAAACGTAACATAACACTTTCATAATCTTTCTTGATTACATTATTTAAAGAAGCATAAATAAAACATAGATAAACTGCAAAAGCCCCATAGTGGATTGTCCAAAACCATAGTTCAAAACGAAAAAGTCCAAGCAATACGTTTCTCTTCTTCAAGCTGGATGTTAAGGCTGGTCAAGCTGCTGTGTTCCCTCCCTGTGGACCTGGGGGGGGAACGGAAGAAAAGAAGACGAAAGAAAAGTAGAGTCATACATAAAGCCCGAGTAAGTCTAGTACTATTCTGTCTATGAATAAAGAACTAGGTGTGATAAGTATAAACAAGAAGTGGGAAAGCACTATAACTTGGTTAAGTTGTCTAGGGTCGAATATACTATCGTACCCCATGTTAATCTCTGAACCCATATAAACTAGTTTCCAACTGGCACCCCAAAATCAGGGTGATGTGATCCATTCTATGATGATCGGCTCCTACTCGCATAGTTACATGTGTCTTACGGCCCCCGATGTTGTAGTTACCTATGCTGGTCCCACCATGGGGTGTATCAAGTCCCGTGGTGGCGGCCCGACACAATCCTAGAATGCACAGGTATGCTACTGGTGTCCAGTGCCTTATTTTTCTACGCCGGAGTGTGTGCACGCCCGCACCCCGTTAGAACCTACACTGCTACACCACCGCCGTCGATTTGACCTCTTACAATCAGCCCAGTAATCGTGCCCCACCCTGCCTAGTTTCAGGGTATCCTGATACACCTTCTAGGGTTACTGCTGAAAAGGGTCCCCCATTACTAGGTTTTCTATCTCTAGCCAACATGCTAAGTTGGTTAAGTGTTTTCTAACCTAACCCCCACCAGTCCGTTTAGTTTAGCATGTTCCATTTTGATTAAGTCTTTAATTCACTTAATCCTAACAATCCTGACTCAGCCTTAATTGTCTTATTAAAGCCTTGACCTCTCACATTAGACAGGTATTGTTGTGGCTGCCTGTTGCCGGTTGGTTCCGGGCAGTCTTACACCACAACTCAGTCTAACCTCGGGTCCTTATTGGGCTCCATGTTTAACCTCCCACATTGGATAGGTATTGTTGTGACTACTGGACAGCCGGGCGGTTCCGGGCAGGTTTACATCACAACTCAATCCAACCTCGGGTTAAACACATCGTATGTTCTACATTTACATATTTTGTCTTTCTTCTTTATTTTCTTATATGTAAATATTTGCGGCCCATTATTAAGTTAATGGTGTAAAGGTTACACAAATCATGGGCCCAACCCATACTTGAATTTGGGCCCTTCTACTTTATATTTTCATTTATTAATTAATTTAACCCAACGTTATTTTCCCCCGTTTAACACGTCCGTTTATTATATATATGTTGGGCTTAGCCTTTTTAAGCCCAACTTAGCCATGAGGAAAAGGGGAGGCTTAAAGCGTGATTACATACATAAGAAGGGGAATGTGAGCGCATGAACTTGCAACATAACGTTGGAACTACAAAATAGAAACCGGTGTACTTGCATAGTATTAATGTATACTTTGGTCATAAAGCATAAGTGACATGAATCAAAGCATGTAAACTTGTAGTTGAGATAAGAATCTAAATTGGATATCATTATTGACACATAGTCTTAACTACAACATGTACCTATATTTTTTATTTAGGCATAATGTCAAACATAAGCAAATCATGTTCATAAGATTACTACATGTTTACAAAGGTGCTTACTTTTGTTACTAACACGAAAGTATAGTTCAACTTAATCATGATTTTAAATCTATTCACATAACCATGAAATCATGATTTTTACTTTAGTCATGCAAACTTGCAAAAAGGGATTTTGAATCTAACCTAGCTATGTACCACATATGTCATCATATAATTCTTGTTAACAATATGGATTTCAATTATGCAAAATATCAATCATAGCCTAGTCATATTCATAAGTTTGCAAATAGGTTTTCTAGTACAAAAGCATGGCTTAATACATGGTGCCAAAATTTCAACATAGTTTCATACGAACTATAATAACCCAAATTTGTTCCAATTACGTACAAAATGATTTATGTACAAAAATATACATTATGATGGCATAGTAGCAAAACCCCAAACTTGCATGAATTTCAATTAATCAACTACATACATGTAGCTTCAACATGGATTACATAATTTGCGAATATTCCAAACGTATACTTGCATAAAACTACCGCATGTAGTTTTTTTATAATGAATAACATAATTCGAGAATATCCAAACGTATACAATATTCCAAATCGATAAGAATCATAGTAACGCACAAATATGAATTACTTTATTGCCACAAGTCAAGTATACAAACCAACACAATTATTTGTTCATACCAAAATAATACTCTACTTACAATTGTATGGCGAATTCTCCAATTTAGGGATTTGGAGATGCGATTCCTTGTTGATTTGATTTGTTTAGGTTGCTTTATGCTTTAGAATTTGCCTCCTAATCCTCTCTCCAATTGGCGGCTACTCTTAGTCGTTCCTCAGCAACATGACGGCTTTGTTCTTATTTTTGAATGAATAGATTAGGGTGAGTCTAGTGTCATTTTTATAGGGTTTATGAACTGATTAGGACCATTGATGTTGCTTGGATTGATCGTAGCCATTCATTCGAAAGAGAGACCAATTAGAGCCTGCCACCTAGCCCTAATGACAAAGCAGACTTCTGAAAATCGACCAACATAGAATAGGCCAGCCAGGTTGGGCTGGGTTCGACCTGGCTCTGGACCAGGTCGACAGCCCTGTCGACAGCCCTGTTGACCTGGCTAGACCAGGTCGACAGCCCAGTCGACCTGGGTGCATCAGGCGGGATTTTTCCCGCCCTGGCCAATTGGGCCCGGTTTTGGAATTTAAACTTGTTTTTCTGAGCTGTTTTATTCTGTTTGAATTTTAAACTTAATTAAGAAACTTCCGAAGGCCATATCTTCTTCATACGGACTCCGTTTTTCGAAAACTCGGACTCTATTTCGCGTATTTTTCCGAGACGAACGCAATGGCGTATCCCGTTTCCCTTAGTTCTTTGATTTGAAATTAATTATACTTTAATTTGTTAATTTCACAGTTATAGAATACACGGGGTGTTACATTAGAGGTTATATATCGATGGAAATCAATCGTATGGAGTGGACTACCTATGTGGCATGCCAAGATGCTGTGATCAAGGCTTCTATTGCAAAGCAAAGTCTTGTGGATGATGATCAGAGCAAGGTCTACGTGACCTAGCTTTATGTATTTCATAGATTCGCGAACCTCACACCTCGGTATGAGTCTAAAACGGGATAAGGACCCAAGGAGAGCATGACGTTTCTTTCTAGCTAAGGTGGTGTCAGTGACTTACCAGCCCTGACATTTATATCTATTTTTCACCTATGTGGTTGTTGGAATGCGAGGCGCCTTGATTATAGGTCTGTAAGGACCGAGAAACGTGTGTTCAGGAATTGCCAATCCTCAAACGTAAGAGAGGACCGGCCTTGGAGGATCCAGGGGTTACCCAGAGTGCGTAGTCCTGAGGCATTTGCTAGAGTGTCTCGAAGCGGAGAGGAGCTTGCCCCTTGGCTCGACTCATGACGGAAATCCAATTTCCAATACGAGATAACGGATTCGATTGTAGAACTAGTATGGAGACATAGTAGATGGTAGCTATGCCGCCTATGATTGATATTTATGATGTTATTCATTTTTGAAACATATATGCACTAGTAATAATATCAAATGATTTTGATTTATACGTATCAAGCATTTTTGGCTATTATAAGGTAAAACTCTATCCTCCGGCTTGCGTTGCATTGTGTGATGGGACCTGAGTCTTATAATGGCTTCATTCTTTCTAAAAGCATTGCGATTGTTTTAAAAGAATTTACTCTATTTTAAATGCACGAGCAATCACTGGAGTAAACCCGTTCCGCGAAAGTGGCGTGGTCCTATGATTTGCTATTACTGTTGTTTAACTGTTAAATAGGTTCCTCATACCAGTCCCCATGATTGACTCGTTGTTTGTTTCACTTTGCAAACGCGGGTGCCCTTATTTTCACACGGGCAGCCTATTACACAGGTGACAGGTGGTTTTTGGTTCTGCACTGCTGCATAGCGTGCACTTTTGGCTCATGGCGAGGCTGACTTCATAGAGATGACTTAGATATTTTCCGCCATTACTGTATTTATATTATGATTCCGCCACTGGCGATGCAGACTGATTTACTTTCCGTATTTCTCACTATATGTATATGTATTCCGCCTTCGGCGATGTAGACTGATACTCTTATTATGTCAATGCATGTATGTATTCCGCCTCTGGCGATGATGACTGATCACTTCCCTTTCTTTTTACTAAGTATATCCCACGTTATGCTATTCTGATATTCCTACATGTTGTGATTCCGCTGTCATATCCATGTAAAAGTATTTTATTTATTGTTTCTGCTATTATCTGTACTCTGCTATGATGATTAATGTGTTATTTCCTGATGATTATCCTTAATACCGCCCTCGGATTTTGGGATCGTCACAGGACCACACCACTTTCGCGGAATGGGTTTACTCCATTGGATTGCCAGTGCTTTAATACAAGGAAATCTTTAAACATCGCAATGCTTTTAATAAAAATGAAGCCATTATAAGACTCAGTTCCCATCACACAATGCAACACAAACCAGAGGATAGAGTTTTACCTTATAATGGCCAAAATATGCTTGATACAAATAAAACAAATCATTTGATATTATTGCTAGTGTATATATGTTTCAAAAACAATTTCAATCATAACTATCAATCATAGACGGCATGAGTACCATATATCATGTCGCTATATATATATATATATATATATATATATATATATATATATACAATCAAAACTGCACGGTGTCGTATTTGGAAGTTGGATTTCCATCATGAACCAAGACAAAAGACAGTCCTTACAGAATTCGAGACTCTCTATCCCGAGCCTCAGGCAAGCACACAAGCAAGCCTTGGATCGTCAGGGCCGGTCCACCGATGTGGATTATTATGCCTGAACACTACGTCTCCCCGCCCTTTGGGGCGTAAATGAGTCCTATGACTCCATCGGCTCCACATAGTCACCGATATATCCGAGGCGCCTCTCAACAGCAACAACCACACAGGTGAAAATAATCTAAATGTCAGGGCTGGTTGGTCACTGACACCATCCTAGCTAGAAGGAAACGCATGCCCTCCCTGATGTCCTCTCCTGTTTCTGGTTCATACTGGGGTGTGAGGCTCGCGAATTCACGTTATACACAAAGCTACACCACACAGGTCGTGCTTTGATCATCAACCACAAGACCTTGCTTTTCAACAGAATCCTTGATCATTTGCCACTTAGGCATGCCACACAGGCAATTCACTCCATGTGACTGATTTCTATCGATATATAACCTCAGAGCTCGTACGTCTCAGAGAAGGGCGTTAAGTAAGAGAATAAATTCTCCGCCACCAAACAGATATATATTTAACAGAGATCAATCAGCACATAACAAAATCCAATGTCAGACACACAGTCCATTTACAAGTACGTTCTGGGTATGAACGAAACCGGAGGCACTCAATACCTCGCACATCCATACAATCCACAAGTAACTCCGGACGGCTACTACTTCAGCCCCGTCAAGGTTGCTACTCCCTTCATGAGCATCAGTAGCACCCCTCCATTCGACGTGAAGATCATCGGTCTTGCACCGTCTTCATATCTTCGACTTTCAATCATCGATCAACTATTTGAAATGATAATTAACTCGGCCTTTTCAAATAATTCACGTATATTTAGAATTTCAAATCAATTCATTTCAATGGTTAAGTTATTTGACATCACCAATTCTGTTCTTTGATGTAATTTCACGCCGAACACGTTCAGCCATCAACTATCACATAAACCAAGCAAATTCAGTTTATTTCCATTCCATATCGTTTATAATATTTTATCACGATTTATCGCTATTTTTATTTATCTAAAAATAGCCAATTCATTCAAACGACGCTTCCGGCCATAACGCGGCCATGGCGCTGTTTTTCTTCAGATTTGATTTACACGTATCTGAAAATCTAACCGTTGGATCTTCACAAATTTTATACCATTAGAAAGATCTTTTCAAAACGAATCCAACGGTTTCAGTTTTGGGAAAATCCGACGGTCAGATCTCCCGCACTAATTGTTTGAAGTTACGATTTCAAAATACGAACTGCAGCATCATTATTCGATTTAATTTAATTATATATATATATATATATATATAATCGATTCTGGCGCTGTTTTTCTTCAGATTTGAATTAAACATTCCAGACAATCCAACCGTTGGATCTACACAAAGTTGGTGTCGTTGGAAAGATATTTCCAAAGCGAACCCAACCGTTTCGGTTTCAGGAAAATCCGATGGTCGGATCTCCCGCACTAATCGTTTAAGATCACGGTTTCAAAACATGAACTACAGCTTCGTTATTCACTATATTTTAATTATATTTATATAAATATATATATATATAATTCTTTCTTCGATTTCAAAACCATATCCACTTTATATATTTGTTAAAAATGATATTTTTATCATCGAAAATATTTATTCCACACATAACCATTTTTAACACTTCATATTCACAATAAAAATGTAGATTTTATTGTTCAATCTATATATTCAACACATGAATGATTTCGACTTCACACATACGATAAAATATGATTTTTATCGTTCTAGTCTTTTATTTAACACATGAATATTTTTCTATAGTTGATGTATATAATAAAAATGTGATTTTTATTGTAAAACAATTTATTTCAAAACACGATTATTTTATATAGTCTATACATAAGGTAAAAATGTTATTTTTGGTGTTAAAATAGTTTATTTAAAATACTAATATTTTATGTAGGCTATATATATAATAAAAATGTGATTTTTATCTTTTAGAGAATTTATTCAACACATGAACTTTCACTCAACACCTGAATTTCTACTCAACACACGAATTTCTATTCAACACATGAATATAGTTTTTAACGCATGAAAATAATTCTAACACATGAATACTATTGAAAATTTCGGCAGCATAACGGCAGGTTAGTTAAAACCGGGACCGTCCCTAGTAAGGCTCCTCGCTCTACCTTAAAACCTCGCGGTTTTTTACAATGGGGATTTCTAATTCGCACGTAGGCGAGCATGTTTATTTTTCTTTTCCATAAACTAATCCTATGTGGTTTCATCCAAAATAATTCTCAACCACAAACAGGGATTTTTTAACCACAATCAATCATTCATGATTTTCACCAAATTTCACGTCAACCAATAATCCAAACAATATCACAACCAATATATATCGTCCATTGTCTGTGGACGAGGGGTGTGTGTGTGTATATATATATATATTCGTATATAACTATATTTCAATTTCACTTCAATATCATTTCAATTTATTTCAATGCATATATCACTTTTACCATGCATATATAACTTATACATCGAACACACAACTTATACAACGCTTATACATGAGGTGCACAACGCTTATATAACTCATACATTGACTATATAATTTTTACGTCGTTGTTTTCCATATCGTTTATAATTTAGAAATCTCACATTGGGTTCCACTCCTCCAAAAATTGCAGAAGGCTCAGAAAAATATGCGGTCTCTTCTAAAATGTAGAAGACATCCACACGAGTCCACTGTCTCTTGTTTCACTGAATTTCATCAACATAGCAAAAAGATAAGATTTTTATTGTGAAATCAAAAACCATAGCGCTTTAAAGTGCTATAAACTATTTTAAATAATATAAACCGTACCTCAGCAGTTATGTTCAAACCTAGGTCACGGATTTGCACGCAAACGGTGGAGCTTGAGGGCGATCGGCCTATGCCACGCTGTCGGCCTTGGAGAGGCGCATGTGCCAGTGGTGGGGGTGGAGTTCGATGGCTCCTAGCGGCGGCAGCGGTGGCTTGAACGTCGTGACTTCGGGGACTCGATTCTCACAGCAGGGTCGACTAGGGAGGGAGCGACTTGTCTTGATTTGAAGAGGGGAGGATGCTCTTCAAAAAGTTCAACTGGAGGGAGGTGAAAGGGTGAGCGGTTTCGCAGGAAAATGGCTGGGAAAGGAGGAGCATGGTTCCACCGTTAATCGCGAGTCGGGGAGAGAGAAAGGCGGGTTTTCTTTTTTTTTAATAATTTTTCTGATTGGCCTCTGGTTTTATAATTTCAAAAATACCTCCTTCCACACACGGACTCCAATCCAATCCCAACGACTGTCGCCCTAGCTAAATACCCCCATTCTGAACACAATGGGATATGTTTCATAGGCCCATTCGACAGTTTCAGTCAGTTTTTCTTCAAATTAAAATATAAAACATTCAATATTTGATTTGAACGTACATTTCAATTTGCCGGGGCCACATACTGATTCTAAAAATTCCCGAAAAATAAATCTAGCTATGTTTTGATGATACAGTCCCAACAAAAGTGGTTTCATCGAATTCCGAGGTCGTTTGCAAAATGTCAATTTTCAAGGGCTATATATTCTGTATAGCGACCTTTCTGAAAATTCATTCGGCCATAACTTTTGATTCCCGTTACGAAACTTCGATTTTTCAGATTCGTTAGGAAGATATTCATTAACAGATTTAAATATTTTTGGTTTCACTAAAATCCGTTTTATTTTGCACCCAGTATAGTTAGTCAAAGTTTGAATTGAAATTTTGAAACTGTCGCGCCATTTCAGGCCTTGTTTATAATTTATAATAATTATATTTATTGTCAAACATCGATTCAAACATACTTTTCGTCGTTATTATTTAGAATATTTATTTTAAATATTTAAAATCCACTAAAATAGCCAATTTAAATTTTTTTAAACTGGTTCAGATTTTCTGGGTTGTTACATTCTATTAAATTTTATCCCTACGCTGTGGGTTTGCGACATGTTTCATTTATCTACCGGACCTTGATGATCGTCCATAGCCGCCTGGCACACCTTTCGTCACAATTCATCCATTATCATCATAGCAACTAAAATAACCAAATAATGGTGCGCAAAGTGTTACGGTGAATAACGCTTGGTGTATAGTCTATTATAACTACATACGCATCCATCAGCAACCAATAACAATCATTCATATCAACCATGATCATTAACAGATTATTAATTATAATTAAAAACTCATCGTAATTAACTTTTATAACTAATTTAAAAATAAATTTAGATTAGAACTCTCATCTTCATGCCCCCAAAATCTTCACCGTTAATGCTCTGTTTCAACTGCAAACAACATTGGACGATTACACACAAAGCTTTATGGATGTCGTTACAGTCGCATGTGCACTACTTCTTCGCAAACAAACGTGTATATATATGAATATATACCCTTAACACGTTTGTTTGTTTGACTTTTTTTCTAGACACGTTCATCTTTCAATTTGGCACTACATTATTCCCCCATCGCTCTCCACTTAATATGACGCTCCACACTCTTTATTTTATTTTATTCCCCTGTACTCCAACATGCACTCACGCATGCATGCCGCTCCACCTCCCTTTGAAAAAAGCATGCAACTTCCCTGTTGGCATGAAAAGCCCATTTGCTTCTTACGTTTTTTTCTTCTCTTTTTATATTTTATTTTTTTTAGTAAGAGAGGGGAAACAAACTGTTTAATGAATACAAAGAGGAAAGGATCTGTAGGAAAGAGAAGCGGAGGGTTTGCAGGTTGCCGAAAGGGTGCCTGAAGTCACTGCATGCAGCTGTGGTGCCAGGTGTGGGTGGCTGACGAGGTGGCAATGTGGTCGGAGGAGGGAGGTTCACGCTATGAGTGGGGCCGAGAGATTAGAAGGAAACAATAGTTTAAGGGTAGGGGAAAGAGTTGTATTGCATGGAAGGGGAAGCGAGGAAGAGAAGGTAGCGGAACAGAAGCAAGCTGTGGCACCCCACGTCCGTTAATGTCACTCACAAAGGGAATGCATTAAGTTTCGTGAAGCGTCATAGGTAAACAGAAACAAAAATATTTCAAGACAGACATAAAAATAGTAGCGGAAATAAAAAATTCATTTATCATAAAGTAGCATATTCAAAACATCCCATGTTTGAAATACATGAAAACCATTACATCATTAAAACATCTGTCTTATTCTTAAACGTCAAAGTACAAAATAGAAGAAGCATAATCCCCAAGTAAAAACATAGCCATGGTAGAAAAGATAGGAGCTTGAGAAATACATCTAGCAGCTCCAAGCAAGACGATAGCTGAATCCTAACTAAGCCTGAGAATTCCCTCCCTGAGAACCTAAGCGGGGGACAGAAGAAAGAAGAGGAAACAAAAAGGGTCAGATATAAAGTCTGGCGAGTCCAGTTACTTTTAGCAAGTAAATAAGTAAAAGTATCGTGATAGGCATATAAAGTGGATACGAGAGATATCATCATAATAGGTAATTGTGGCAAGGTAAACATGATAGAGCATATTGTGCTTCTAGAGATTTCTCTGCACTAATACTAGTATATCCAGAATGAGATGATCCGTAACATGAATGAAATGGTAGGCTTAGGCATACTTATGGTGAGAGATTTTAACCCCATACAATCCACACGCAGCTCTAATAACGGTTTCCTAAACTTACCAGAGTCTAGATGTACCCTAACTACTACCCTAATCGATCGGCTCCCTACTCCGTAGATACCCCATGCCGGCCCCACACTTGGAGGTATCACTTCTTAAATTGGAAACCCATCGTTGATGTGCACAACCATATCTACTGGTGTCACGATGTCTTATCTTCCTTTTAACGGACCATGCACGCACAGGACCAAGTCGGTATACGCCGCCTACACCGTCCTTCACGTTTGGATCTCTTACAATCAGTTCAGTAAACTCGCCCAAACTTCGACCTAGTTCGTAGTACTCATTCGATACCTACATAGGGTTACTGACTGAAATGGGTCCCATACAAGATGATGTAAGCTCTCCTCTTTGTCTTGTATCCCCACTACTAGGTTTTCCAGTGGTTATGTTTACCTAACAGTGTCTTTAATTACATAACCCCAACAGGTTTAGTTCGTGGGCCTATATATACAAATATTACCCACCAACCCAAGATCTACTTAACCCTCCCACTGTTTCATTCAAGTTTACTCAAACAAACATGTTTACACAATCCCTATGGATACAACTAGGTTAAGTTTTCATCTTTATTACCATATTCAATTACGGTTAAAATGTGCTAGACCTCCCACATTAGGCTTACAACTTATGGACGCTGGATATGTCGGTCGGTTCCTGGCAGACTTCTTCCAGAAGTCGGGCTTAACCTCGTGTCATAGCACACCTCGTATTTGTGCACTTAGACCCCTCACATTAGATTCACAACTTGCGATCGCTGGATATGTTAGTCGGTTTCTGGTAGACTTCCACCGCAAGTGCAATCTAACCTCGTGTCATAAGTGCCATTACAATTTCTAATTGTTGTAAACCTTGGTATTTCAATTATTAATTAATTATACATATTCTTTGTAGGTGTTCATGCCTCTTTTTCCCTAATTATGTTCATAATTAATTATATGCCCAAATTCATGTTCATAAACATTATGCTATGCCAAACTTTTCATTTACAAATTATGTCCAATTTATACCCTTTTTCCCCTCATTCCCATTTTATCGTATTCGCATAATTTAACGTCATACCCAGGCTAGGAAGTGGCCAGGCTAAAATAAAAGGGACAGGGTGACAGAAATGATTATTCTAATAAGATTGACATAAACTTGTGGTGGCATAATCATATAATGACATAATGATAAGATGGACATATATGAACGGATCTAGTGAACATATGATATTAGAATCAACCTTAACATAATGGGGATGTCATAACTGGCATGATAAGATCAAAATAATAATTTAGATGTCAAACTAATAATAGATCCTATTTAACCGTAATATGATAGGAACTAGGTAATCTAAACAGTGAAACCAAGGTAGACTTGTCATGACAATTAGGTGAAAGTTTAGATCTAAGTCTAAAACATGTCCAACTAATGATAGATCCAAAATAACCATAACATGATACGTACAAAATGATATAAAATGTGAATTAGATCTATAATCAAAAGTAGATCTAACATGATAATAGTTAAGATCCAAATCAACTACAACGTGATAGGTACAAAATGATCTAAATAGAATTAGATCTATAATCAAAAGTAGATCTAACATGATAACGGTTAAGATCCAAATCAACTACAACATGATAGGTACAAAATAATTAAATATAATAAGATCTATAATCAAAAGTAGATCTAACACGATAAAGGTTAAGATCCAAGTTATAGTAAATTCATAATTTCATAAATTCACAAATTGCAATAGATCTGATACGATTCAATCCTAAGCATATACCCAAATTACAGCCATATCATGTCTTACTTTAAATTATTCAATTCTAAAGGTAACTTGAACTCACAATGATCGGATCTAGAAGAATAAGAGGAGAAAAGTGAAGTTTGGATCTCAGATCTACACTTGGAACACTTGAATATCTAAACTTGATTAATTGGATTGCAGAAGAAGAAAGAGATTTGATTCAGTTAAGGCACCGAAAACATCTAAGCCTCCATTATTTTCAATTTAGAAAACAAGAGAAATGGAGACATATATAGCTTCCAGCCCCCAGAATTTGACCTGCCACATCAGCCCTAGGGGTCGGCCCATGGGTCGACACCCACTTGAAGTGGTCCGGATGCCGAAAATTAACATGGGCGCACTTTATAGGTGCACCGGTGCAAAAATACCTTGGCGCACTTGTCAAGTGCATCTGTTTTTCATGCTCTCTTTGTCGAACTTCTACCGTCCATAACTTCTTCAAAAGTTATCCGTTTAACGCAAACTAGGTGTCTATCTTAACCAAAATTTTGAGACGGGCATAATGATGTAGTCTGTTTCCCTTAATTCTAAATATTAAATTAATTATTCTTTAATTTATCCTCTTTAGTGTAGTTAAAATACGAGGTGTTACATTCTTTCCTACTTCAAAGGATTTCGACCCTGAAATCTCCAAGTTAAGAAGAATGTATCCTACCATCCATCATCCATATACCCATCCACCAATCACATGCATACATTGTGTTTAAAGTTTTCTAATGCTTATACGAACATATGCAATGGAAAATATATGTCCCAACACTAATGCGAAAGATCAGGCGGTCTACTGATTCAGTTGACCTTCTTAATGCAATGTATGTTAGTGTCATAAATCCAACATGTATGCAAATAATCCTATTATAACATGTAAGCTCTATATGTGTGCACTATCATCCGTCTAAATGAAACATCCATATGATGATACATCCATTTTCATCCATTAAAAGAAAGAAAAATGCACACACATAAATATGTAGTATGAGAGTGATTGAGCCGATCTAGTGCCCAATGTGTATGTATATGCATCCATGAGCAACCACTAGAAAACACTTGCATCCATCAACCATAACATGTTTCAAACACAGGTTTTCATCCATAGGATTCCTGCCTAAGGTCGAAGATTCAATCGATGGAATAAACTTAAATGATAGAAACAAGCATGAATAAATGCTTTGGAAAGGAAGTTAAGAACATTCCCTCAAAAAGAAAAGGGTACGAAGCACGAATCTTGTCTTCGGTCTCCCAAGTCGCATCCTCTAGGTTGTCTCCCCACCGAACCTTCATCAATTTGACTTCTCTATTGCATAGCTTCTTAATTTTAGATCCAAGAATACGGGTAGGAACTCGTCTCACTATCGCCTCCCGTTCTACTTCTACTTCCTCTAACATACTCGGTTCTACCACCTCTGCAGTATCATGCAAGCACTTCCGCAAATGGAAAACGTGGAAAACATCATGAACGCTAAATAATCTCTCGGGTTGCTTTACTTTATAGGCCACTTGACCAATCCTCTCTTTTATAGGAATTGGCCCTACAAATATTGGTGCCAATTTCCA
The DNA here is from genome assembly GCA_030737875.1 of Allium sativum. Lineage (NCBI taxonomy): Eukaryota > Viridiplantae > Streptophyta > Magnoliopsida > Asparagales > Amaryllidaceae > Allium > Allium sativum. The sequence goes on along the minus strand of CM060912.1, from coordinate 145,445,506 downwards.
TACAGACCCAAAGCAAACCACATTTCTTAAAGGTGATACCTTAATGAAAACCATGTCTCCCACCTCAAACTCGATGTCAGTCCTTCTCTTATCGACGTATGACTTCTGCCTATCCTGAGCTGTTTTCATTCTCCATCTAATAAGGTCAATCTTCTCGGATGTCTCCCTAACCATATCTGGTCCATAGTAGCCTTTTTGTTGATTCCCACCAACAAGTTAGTGACATGCAAGGTCGTTCATATAATGCTTCGAAGGGTGCCATGCCAATGTGGCTTGTTAACTGTTGTTGTAGACAAACTCTACTAAAGGAAGGTGCTCTTCCCAAGTCCCTCCAAAGTCTAGGATACACAGCCTCAAAATATCCTCTAAAACACTGTTCACCCTCTCCGCCTTTCCATCGGTCTGATGATGACAAGCGGTGCTCATACGCAACTGTGTGCCCAATGGCTCTTGTAAGCTTCTCCAAAATTCACTGGTGAAAATAGGGCCATGATCACTTATGATGCTAGAAGGTACTCCATGAAGACAAATTATCTCATGAACATAAAGCGCTGCCAACCATGCTGCCGTCCTCTTGTTCTTCACTGGAATGAAATGAGCGCTCTTAATCAGCCTGTCCACTACCACCCAAATAATGGTGTTGCCTTTCTTTGATCTAGGCAAACCATTTATGAAATCCATAGAGACGCTTTCCCATTTCCACTGCAGGACCTCCAAAGGATGAAGAAAACCATCGGGCTTCTTTTGCTCAACTTTGACTTGCTGGTAAATCAGACATTGTGAAAAAAATTCCGCCACATCTTTCTTCATCCTAGCCCAAAAGAAAACCCTCTTCATGTCCTTGTACATCTTTTCACTTCTTGGATGAATAGTCAATTTAGAATGATATGTTTCCTCTAGGACTTTCTTTAGCAAACTCTAAATTTGGGGAACACAAAGCCTTCCATCTCGTCGCAACCACCCTTTATCGTCTGTGGAATATCTACTGAGGTGACTAGAAGTCTCCCCTCCATTGAGCCTGTCCAAGATGTCTGAAATCTGTGGATCCTCTCGCTACGAAGCTCCTATTTGATCCATAAGAGTAGGTTGTATTTCCAGTGATGCTAATAAGTCGGGCAAAATCTCGATGGAGGGTCTAAAGTCAAAAGTTGATATAAACTCCAAGCTTTTCCTTTCCACGAACAAAGGACTTAAGACCACCCTCTGCCAACTCAAAGCGTCTGCCACTACATTACCTTGCCAGGGGTATATGTAATCTCGAAGTCATAAGATTCTAGGAACTCCATCCACCTTTGCTGCCTTAAATTAAGATCTTTTTGCGAGAACAAGTACTTGAGAGATTTATGATCAGTGTATAACTCGAACTTTTCTCCTAGAAAATAATGACACCACGTCTTAAGTGTGAATACTGTGGCAGCTAGCTCTAGGTCATGGGTAAGGTAGTTCCTCTCTTGAACTCTTAGGTGCCTACCTCCATAGCATACCACCCTTCCGTCATGCATCAGAATGCACCAAGCCCTGTACCACATGTGTCGTTGTATACTGTAAACACTTTGTTCCCGTCATGCAAGATTAAGACTAGGGTTGTTGTCAAAACCCTCTTTAATCGTTGAAAAGCAACATCACAATCTATATCCTAGGAAAATGCCAAATTCTTCTTCGTCAGCCTGGTGGGTGGGGATGATATCGTTGCGAAGTCCTTAATGAACTTCCTATAATAGCCTGCTAACCCCAGAATACTTCTCACCTCCATTGCATTCTTTGGGATTTTCCAATCTTGAACTACAACAACCTTCGTGGGGTCTACTGCTATTCCTTCTTTAGAGACCACATGCCCTAAAAATCTCACCTCTTTTCTCCAGAAATGTCATTTGGAGAACCTTGCCTTAAGTTGGTGCGCACAGAGAGTCTTCAAAACCTACCTTATATGTAAGGCATGCTCTTCCTCGTTCTTTGAGAAGATTAAGATATCATCAACAAAGACTACGACAAATTTGTCTAGAAACTCCTGAAACACCCTACTCATCAAATCAACAAAATAGGCGGGTGCATTGGTTAGCCCGAAAGGCATAACAAGCCACTCAAAGAAACCGTTTGGAGTCCCAAAAGTAGTCTTATCAATGCTGCCCTCGGCCACCCTCAACTGATGGAACCCCGTGGCTATGTCTAACTGAGAGAATACTAATACACCAATAAGCTGATCAAATAAATCATCTATCCTCCGGATTAGGTGCCTATTCTTCTTAGTGAGTTTGTTTAACTCCCTACAATCCATACATAAGCGAAGCAAGCCATCTGCCTTAGTTGCAAATACTGCAGGAGCACCCCATTTAGAAATGCTTCGCCGAATAAATCTTTCTCAAGTAGCTCCCCTACTTGTTTACTAGTCTCCCTCCTTTCTCTTGGAGCCATATGGCACACAGGCAATGCAACTGGCTTTGCATTATCCACCAAATATATGCGGAAATCGATCTCGCGTCTTGGGGGTAAACCCCGAACCTCCTCAAAGACATCAGGATACTCACAGACTACTGGAACAGATCGCTTAGGGTCAAATGACTCTAAGAATCTCAACATAACAGACCCCTTGGGGTCACAAAAAATCTCGAGGGTCCTCCTCTGGCAAGTCAACAGTCTAACTACCCTCTTCTCACAATCCAGAATGGCACCATACATGTCTAGCCAATCCATCCCTAGAATCAACCCATAGCCCATGAACCCGAGGACATACGCATCGCACTCGAACTCGACGCGGTTTGAGACAACAACGGGATCCACTACCATACTAGTATTTAAGTGCAGAGATTCAACCACATAACTAGATATAAATGAATGCGAAGCGCCAGAATTGAAAAGAGTTCTAATAGGATAATTTGAAAGAGAAATCAAACCTTCCACGGTGACTTTCCTACCTCTATCTGGAGCACTGGTCGCGAGAGCATGAATCTGCCTTCCAGAAATCCCAGCCCTTTGACCTTGTCCTTGCTAGTTTGGGCACTCGCTAGAAAAGTTTCCAGTCTCTCCGCAACTGAAGCAAGTGTTCTTCCTTTTCTTGCAGTCCTTGACCAAGTGACCCAATCGCCAACAATTATGGCACTTCCTCTTATCCTTAGCCTTGTCATTCTTTTCGCCCTTCTTCTTCTGTTGTTGTTGTTGTTCTTTCTTAGTCCATACCTTCTTATTTTGTTTTGTTTCCTCAGCTTTAACTTCCTTCTTCCCTCATTTGTCTTCCTCATGCATTAGGGCCATATCCACAAGCCTCTCAAATGTCGCTCCCACAAGAATATGGGTCATAGCCAACCCATGGAGGGGTTCATTCAATCCTTTAACAAACCGCAAAGCCTTCTTACGTGGGGTATTTACTAGATCCAACTCAAACCTCTCTAGTTGGTTGAACTTGTTAACATATTCTTTTATAGTCATGTTTCCATGTTTGAGTGCTAAAAACCTTTTCATTTGCATGCTTTTCTCAGCTTGAGAAAGAAATTTCACTTCGAATCTCATCCTAAAATCATCCCAAGTCTCCACTGGACGCCCAGCCTGCGTCACTTCCCACAAAAATGCAGCCTCATCTTTCAACAGCCAAGCGGCCAACTGAATCTTTTTCTACTTCAGAAATTCTAAACAAATCCTCCGTGTCTTTCAGCCAGTTTCTTGCCTCTACGAACGTCTTAGTATCGCGGAATGGCTTTCCGTCCATGGAACAAAAATCCTACATATCTTCCCAAAATTATCCGTAGCGAAGGAGGAGGAGGAACGACGGGTGCAGCTGGAGGAGGAACGTCTGCTTGACCCCTGGTAGGAGCCGTAGCTTCTAGATGCCTAAGGAACCATCCTGGTATCATAACGCCCTCAAGTATATTAGAAATGTTAGATTCCCCAGACATGCTGAAAAGAAAAGGGAAAGAGATTCAGACAAAGGATCGAAAGATATTTTCTATAGCTTTGGGGAATATGTTTTTTCAAAGCAGACTTTTCTTTTTAAAATGCTTTCTTTCAAAATCTTTTTGAAAATAATTTTCAAAATCTTTTTGAAAATAATTTTCAAAATCTTTTAACCAAGATGATAACCTTTAGCTCTAATACAAAGTGTGACACCCACGTCCGTTAATGTCACACACAGAGGGAATGCATTAAGTTCCGTGAAGCGTTATTTGTGAACAGAAACAGAAATATTATAGGACAGACATAAAAATAGCAGCGGAAATAAAAACTTTATTTATCATAAAGTAGCATAGTTAAAACATCCCGTGTCTAAAATACATGAAAAACCATTACATCGTGAAAACATCTGTCTTATTCTTAAACATCAGAGTACAAAATAGAAGAAGCATAATCCCCAAGTGAAAACATTGCCATAGTAGCAAAGATAGAAGCTAGAGTAATCCATCTAGCAGCTCCAAGCAAGATGATAGAAGAATCTAGAGTAAGCCGAGAATTCCCTCCTTAAGAACCTGAGGGGGGAACGGAAGAAAGAAGAGGAAACAAAAAGGGTCAGGCATAAAGTCTGGCAAGTCCAGTTACTTTTAGCAAGTAAATAGGTAAAAGTATCATGACAGGCAAACAAAGTGGATAAGAGAGATATCATCATAATAGGTAACTGTGGCGAGGTAAACATGAAGGAGTATATTGCACTTCTAGAGATTTTTCTGCACTAAAACTAGTATATCCAGAATGAGATGATACCCAACATGTATGAAATGGTTGACTTAGGCATACTTCTAGTGAGAGGTTTTAACCCCGTACAATCCACAGGCAGCCCCAATAACGGATTCCTAAACTTACCAAAGTCTATATGTGCCCTACCTATTACCCTAATCGATCGGCTCCCTGCTCCGTAGATACCTTGTGCCGGCCCCACACTAGGAGGTATCACTTCCTAAAGTGGCAACCCTTCATTGATGTGCACAACCATATCTACCGGTGTAATGACATCTTATCTTCCTCTGTCCGGACCATGCACGAACAAGACCCAGTCGGTATGCGCCACCCACACTGTCCTTCACGTTTGGATCTCTTATAATCAGTTCAATAAGCGTGCCCCTACTCCGACCTAGTTCAGAGTGCTCATTTGATACCTACATAGGGTTACTTACTGAAACGTGTCCCACACAAGATGATGCAAGCTCTCCCCTTTGTCTTGCATCCCTACTACTAGGTTTTCCACTTGTTATGTTTACCTAATGGTGTCTTTAATTATATACCCCCAACAGGTTAAGTTTGTGGGCCTATATATACAAATATTACCCACCAACCCAAGATGTACTTAACCCTCCCACTGTTTCATTCAAGTTTACTCAAACAAACATGTTTACACAATCCCTATGGATTCAACAAGGTTAAGTTTTCATCTTTATTACCATATTCAATAATGGTTAAAATGTTCTAGACCTCCCACATTAGGTCTACAACTTGTGGATGCTGGATATGTCGGTCGGTTCCGGGCAGACTTCTTCCACAAGTCGGGCTTAACCTAGTGTCATAGCACGTCTCGTATTTGTGCACTAAGACCTCTTACATTAGATTCACCACTTGCGGTCGCTGGATATGTCGGTCGGTTCCGAGCAGACTTCCACCGCAAGTGCAATCTAACCTTGTGTCATAAGTTCCATTACAGTTTCTAATTACTAAAATCCTAGGTAGTTCAATTATTAATTAATTATACATATGTCTTTATAGTTGTTCATGCCTCTTTTTCCCCAATTATGTTCATAATTAATTATATGCCCAAATTCATGTTCATAAACATTATGGTAAGCCAAACTTTCCATTTACAAATTATGTCCAATTTATACCCTTTTTCCCCTCGTTCACATTTTAACGTATTCGCATAATTTAACGTCATGCCTAGGCTAGAAAGTAGCCAGGCTAAAATAAAAGGGACAGGGTGGCAGAAATGATTATTATAATAAGATTGGCATAAACATATGGTGGCATAATCATATGGACATATATGAACGGATCTAGCGAACATGTGATATTAGAATCAATCTTAACATAATAGGGATGTTGTTAGACCAAAATCTGGGCCTAGCACCCAATTGCAGATCTCAGATCACAAAAATGAAGAAAAAAGTAATTAAAGAGGAGACACACGAAGTTTTTATAGTGGTTCGGCTCAAACCAAGCCTACGTCCACTTTATCTCTTCTTAAATCCTAAGAAGTTACAAGTACAATTCTTTCAGTTTATACACGAAATCCTCATGTTTACAATGAAAAGGGGTAAGAAATCATAAGATTATAGATGAAATCCTCGTGTTACGATGTGGAATTTGGCTCCTTTCTGCTGAAATTGCTTAGCAGAGAGCAATGGTGGAAGCTCTGAGGAGTTAGAGACAAAAGATCCTTAAAAATGCCTTCAAATGGTGTATTTATAGCTGTAGGAGAGCTTCTGGGAAGACCGGTTCGTGATGGGGTACATAGCATCCGATCCGGGAAAATAGGAGCAGGAGTAGCCTTAAGAATAGGTCAAAGCAAGTTACACAGGAGCAAGTTTGGGGGTCGGGTCGTGGTCATGGGTCGGACCGTGATATGGGTATCACGATCCGAGTCTGGTTGCGAGCTGGATTGAAGTGCTGGCGATCGGATCGTGGTCTCCATGTGCTCAACGAGTTAGGGTGCTTCGCGAGACGAGGTGCATCATGAGCTGAGGGTGGCGATCCGATGAGGGGCGATCCGAGGGTGCATGAGCCATACTCCAATCGTGAGATGCTTCGTTGCTTTATCTAGAAATTGCCAAATTACACAAGTTTACGGAAACAGGCATAACTTTCAAACCGTAAGTCCGATTGAGCCAAACCAAAGCTCAAACTGAAGCTAATTCAGAGATCTACAAGAGTTAGGGAGCTTAGCTCCGTAATCGCTGTTTTCGGGCCCAAAAGAGGTCATCTGATAGGAGTTTCGGGCCTTTCTTTGTTCATGATGCGACTTTGACCAAATCGCTGCCTGTCTTCTGACGCTGTACTCCATATCCGAGCACGATGCTATCTTGATATTCAGTGACAACTTTTACCAAAAAGTGTGTCAACAGATGTCATAACTGGCATGATAAGATCAAAATAATAATTTAGATGTCAAACTAATAATAGATCCTATTTAACCGTAATATGATAGGAACTAGGTAATCTAAACAGTGAAACCAAGGTAGACTTGTCATGACAATTAGGTGAAAGTTTAGATATAAGTCTAAAACATGTCCAACTAATGATAGATCCAAAATAACCATAACATGATAAGTACAAAATGATATAAAATGTGAATTAGATCTATAAACAAAAGTAGATCTAACATGATAATAGTTAAGATCCAAATCAACTACAACGTGATAGGTACAAAATGATCTAAATAGAATTAGATCTATAATCAAAAGTAGATCTAACATGATAACGGTTAAGATCAAAATCAACTACAACATGATAGGTACAAAATGATCTAAATATAATTAGATCTATAATCAAAAGTAGATCTAACGCGATAAAGTTTAAGATCCAAGTCATAGTAAATTCAGAATTTCATAGATTCACAAATTGCAATAGATCTGATATGATTCAATCCTAAGAATATACCCAAATTAATGTCATAACATGTCTTACTTTTAATTATTCAATTCTAAAGGTAACTTGAACTCACAATGATCGGATCAAGAAGAATAAGAGGAGAAAAGTTAAGTTTGGATCTCAGATCTACACTTGAATCTCTAAACTTGATTAATTGGATTGCAGAAGAAAAGGAGATTTGATTCAGTTTAGGCACCGATAGCATCTAAGCCTCCATTATTTTCAGTGTAGAAAGCAAGAGAAATGGATCCATATATAGCTGCCAGCCCCTAAAATTCGACCTGCCACGGCAGCACTAGAGGGGTCGGTCCATGGGTCGACACCCACTTGAAGGGGTCCGGATGCCGAAAATTTACACGGGCGCACTTTACAGGTGCTCCAATGCAAAAATACCTTGGTGCACTAGTCAAGTGAGCTGGTTTTTCGTACTCTCTTCGTCAAACTTCTAACATCCATAACTTCTTCATACATTATGTGTTTTACGCAAACTAGGTGTTTATCTTGACCAGAATTTCGAGAAGGACGCAATTACGCAGTCCGTTTCCCTTAATTCTGAATATTAAATTAATTATTCTTTAATTTAACTTTAGTGTAGTTAAAATACGGGATGTTACACAAGCGGTGGTGGCAGGGGCATAAAATGGCGGAGTTGGAGTGGGAACAGGAAGTCGACGCAAAGATAAAATGAGGGAAAGTATGGAAAAGGAAAAGTAGAGCTAGTGATGCGGCTGTGGAATTGGGGAGCAAAGTGATAGGTTATTCGCTTACTCTTTTTTTTTCTACATTGGGTATTTTACTTTTGAACAAGGAAGTAGTAGCTACCCAAATATTGAAGAAGGAAAGAGGTGCATGAAACCAGGGGATGAAATGTGAGCAGCATGGTGAGAAATCTGACATGAATGGACACGTGTAGAATTTAATACACAATGTTTACAAATGTAATATTAAATAAATTCAATTTTTTTTCATGCGTTAACTCCTGCTATCATGTACCCCATGCATTGGTTTTCCTTATGCAAGAGACCAATTTCCTTTTCCTTTGAAATTTGCACACCACAAAATTTTCCAATTCCTTTCATTTCTGATTATCGATAGCAAACAATAACAACTAAAACTAAAATCATGTACCATAATGTGTCATGATCCGGAAACGATAATAAAATAAGCCAGTTGATTAATTCTGCAAAGTGTCAATAGGACCACGGTTACCCTAAAATACGTTAGAAAAATATGTGTTCATTTTCCAAATTAAAAACTACGGTAAAATTCTGTAAAATGTTTTAAGACCGTGCATTTAGAAACTGAACGATTATTCTAAACCAATATTTAATTATAGTTTATATTTGAGCACCGATCATTTCAGCAATTATATTGCACACCGTTTACCATTTTCCTAAAACGAACATTGTTTTAAACTAAATTAAAATATTATCGTCTTAAAATTTATATTTAACCAAAACAATAAAAAATTAAATACTCACCAATCCTTATAAAGTTCTCATATATACAACATTTTAAATTTTAATATTCAAAATAGATTTGTAAAAACTTATGTGCTAAATCTTTTTAAAATAATACACACCTATATATGAATATCAAATATATTTGTCAAAATTGGTTAAGATCATTGAAATTTTTATAAATTAAACATATCATAAAATAAAGCTCCTTTCCAAACAACTATTGATAAACAAACAAATGTAAAAAAATTATTAAATCAATATTTGCGTATAAAATTTCAACTTATATTTAGAAAATCCCAAATTATATAATAGAAATTCAATTCAAACTTTAGTAAAATCCTGCGTTGTTACATTCACCCCCTAAAGCTTTTCGTCTTCGAAATGGAGAAGTTGGTAAAAATACAATTGGTATAAAACAAAATAAATAATATGATTTTAAAAATTACTTGCAAATAAATTTAGAATCCAAGTATAGGAAATTTCTTTGACTTAAAACCCTAGTTTTATTTTCAAATCACTTGAAATATTATTATTTTCTTCATACTGAATCATAGTCGTTCGAGATTTTCAAAAATCAAAACCATTTCGAAAAATTTCAAATATTAACTATAAACGACACAAAACATTTATGTCCCAAGTTGAGAGGTTTCTCCAATAACAAGGCCACTAGGCACGACCTACACGCATCGATATAAATAAATGATGTCTCTGTGGGCCCTAAAGAAGATCATCAATCATACCTTTCGTTAGTCACTGGTTACTCAAATTTCAGCAACAAATCATTTTATTTAATATCCCAAAGTTATAAATAATAATAATTAACAAATATTTTCAAGGCATGTGTAACACCCCGAAAATTTTAGACATTTTAACTACATTATATAATGAATATAATGTGATAACTAAATTAATTACTGCAAATTATGTAAAATAGACTATACCATTGCATTCGTCTCGAAATTTTGGTCAAGATAGACATTTGGTTTGCATAAACGAGCATCGTATGAAGAACTTATTAAGCCTTGAAGTTTATATGCATATGAGAAAAATATATACAGATATATAATAAATAAATAAATATTCAAAAAAAATTAAAAATGACAAAGTGGGAAGCCAAAACGCCGAGCCGTCCCTTTCGGGTGTCGACCCGAGCCCCGCTGGGTCGACACCGGGGTCGACTCAAGGAGTATGGGTCGACCCCTAGGTCGAATTGGCTGAATGTTTCTAGACGCACGCAGTATCTAGATTCAGTGTGCAGCGGCTATATAAAGGACTCTAAACCTAGGTTTTATTCATTGGAAAAATAATGGTGACGGTGAGGCTCTACTGCAATTTCAATTAAATAGCCTATTCTTCTCCAAAATCAAGTTTAAAAAAAAAGATTCAAGCTATTCAACTATAGATCTGAGATTCAACGCCAACAATTTCTTTTCTATCTTCTAAAATCCAAACACGGTGAGTTAGTGACTTCTAGATTTAAATGATTAAAAGTAAATGCGATATGACTGTGATTTGGATATATGCCTGTGATTGAATCATAATGGATCTATCTTAATTCGTGAAATTATAATATTCTATGACTTGGATCTAAATCTTTATCATATCCGATCTATTAGGACTTTTGAATCTATGACATAACTATGATGTGGATCTTAAATATTATCATGCTAGATCTTTTTAGATCTAATTCGCTTGTTGTTAGTTTGTCATGTCACAATTGTGGATCTTAAATTATTATCATGCTAGATCTACCATTTTAGATCTAATTTGCTTGTGGTTAATTTATCATGTCATGCTAGATCTACCTTTTTAGATCCAATTTGCTTGTGGTTAACTTGTCATGTCACATTTATGGATCTTAAACTTTACCTATCATGTGGTGATTAATTTAGATCTATCATTGATTGGAAATATGAATCCTTATTCATTCATGCCTATTATGACATCCTTGGTATGTTAGATCTATTTTTATTATCACATGCTCACTAGATCTATTATTATATGTCCACCTTATCACTGTGCCAATTACGTGTTTAAGTCACTTTTGTTAAAATAATCACTATTGTCATCTTTCCCTTTTATTGTTTATGGCTAGGCTACTTTCTAGCCTAGACATGACGCCAAACATATGCTAATGCATTAGTTAGGGAGCGGGGGAAAACATTAGAATTGGCATAACTTGAATGACAAGTATGAATTTGGACATATATTCCATTATGAATATAATTGGGTAAATGGGCATGAACACCTATAAAGACATAGGTATAATTAATTGGTAAATAATTAAAATGCTTAGGACTACAGTAGTTAGAAAACTGTAATGGAACTTATGACACGAGGTTAGATTGCATTTGTGGTGGAAGTCTGCCCGGACCCGACAGGCATATCCAGCAACCACAAATGTTGAATCTAATGTGAGGGGTCTAAGTGTACAAATACGAGACGAGTTAAGACACGGGGTTATGCTCAACTTTTGTAAGAAGTCTGCCCGGACCCGACCGGTATATCCAACATGCACAAGTTGTAGGCCTAATGTGGGAGGTCTAGCCCATTATAACCATAAATGGACTCGGTAATGAATTGGAATACTTAACCCAGATGAATCCATAGGGATTGTATGAACATGTTAACTTGAATAGGGGTTAAGTAAACTTAGTTGAAACAGTGGGTGGGTTAAGTAAATCTTGTGGCGGTGGGTAATATTTATATATATAGGCCCACAAACTTAACCTATTTTATACCTTGGGGTTATGCAACTTTGTTAAGTAAACTTGCATGGATCAAGGAGGGTTAAGCAAACCATGTGGCGGTGGGGGTAATATTTACATTTATAGGCTCGACAAATTAACCTGTTTTACATGTTGGATTGTTAGGCATAACCATTTGAAATCCTAATAGTGGGGATGCAAGCCTAGGGGGAGCTTGTACCATCTTGTGTGTGGGACCCATTTCAGTCAGTAACCCATCTAAGTATCAAACGAGTACTCCGAACTAGGTCAGAGTAGGGGCATGCTTACTGGGATGATTATAATAGATCCAAAACAAAGGGGCGGTGTCGACAGTGCAGGAAACTAATGGAGTCATGTGCGTGAATGGGTCCGGCTTGCCACGGGAATTAAGGCGTTGTGACATCGGTAGATATGGTTGTGCACATATTGAAAATGAAGGGTTGCCACTTTAGGAAGTGATACATCCCAGTGTGGGGCTAGCACAGGGTATCTATGGAGTGGGGAGCCGATCGATTAGGGTAGTAGTTAGGGTACATTTAGATGCTGGTAAGTTTAGGAGTCCATTATTGGGGCTTCCTGTGGATTGTATGGGGTTAAAACCTCTCAGCAGAAGTACGCCTAAGTCTACCATTTCATACATGTAGGGGATCATCTCATTCTGGATATACTAGTAGTAGTGCAGAGTAATCATTATAAGCATATACACCCTATCCTGTTCACCATGTCATACTTGCCTTTTTTGTAGCTGTCTCTCTCTTATCCACTTTATATGTCTGTCATGCTACTTTATTTATTTACTTGCTAAAAGTAACTAGACTCGCCATACTTTATGTCTGACCCTTTTTGTTTCCTCTTCTTTCTTCCATCCTCCCCTCAGGTTCTCAGGGCGGGAACACGCAGGCTTGACCGTGATTCTGCTTATTTTTGTTGGAGCTGCTAAGATGTATGGCTCAAGCTCCTATCCTTATTGCTATGGCTATATTTTTTTTAGGGAATTTTATTTCTTTTATGTACTCTGGTATTTTTAAGTACAAGATAGTAGCTTTTATGTTGTAATGGGCTTTTGTATTTCAGACATGTGATGTTTTGGTCAACGGTATCCTCTGATAAATAAAGCTTTTATTCCGCTGTTATTTTATATGTCTGTCATGTAATATTTCCGTTTTGTTTACTATAACGCTTCACGAAACTTAACGCCCTTTGTGAGTCACATTAATGGACGTGGAGTGTCACACATGGTATTATTATTTTCAAAATATTTCAAAATATCGGGATTTAAAGTTGTCAAACTTTACATCAAAATATTTGGAAAAATCTACTTCGTTCACTATTTTGAAATTAGAATTTTCACTTTACCACACAATTTAACTTAAATCCGGTATTGTACAAACTTAAAATTTCAAAATCCCAAATCATAGGCTTTTTAAACTGTTTAAATAAAAAAAATATAATTGATCATTTACATAAGTTAACCAAATGATTCAAGTTAAATCCTTATAAAGTGTTTATACCCCAAAATTTTCAAAAGTATTCAAAAGTGGTTAAGGGTTTTGCCTAAGTTATCACCAAACCAAAATCATTATTATGCCAAATAGCTTACAACTTATTTAAGTTTCAGTACAAATTCAGCATTCCTTTAATTACCTTTTTAGGGCTTAGTTACTTAAGTTAGAACATCTAGACGAGGTTTCAAATACTTACTACTCAAATTTTACTCAAAATACTCTTTATTCAATTGCAAATTCAATTTATACATTACTTATTTATATTCCGTCTACCTATTCCAACTTACTCTAATTGATCAAAACATTTCATTTAAAATTTATCCAAACATTTCAAATGTTTACCTAAACGTTTTTAAATAATTCTCAATGTTTAAATCGGAATCATATGGTCATCCCACTTCTGAAACTCGAAAATAATCACTGTTGATGTCTGGATCATCAACAGAATTATCCTCCAGTGATTAAAATGTGATTCCATATCTATCTAGTACATATCGAACATCGTATATATGTTAGCTAGGCGCATACATAAAATCCTTACATACTCGATAGTCCAATGCCGACGTCAATAATATACCCAAAACCCTTATCTTAAATTATATTTCAAAATAATCACACTTTCAAAATGATTTTCTTAGTTCAAAATAATTTATATAGATTTTAGAATACGATCTCTCAAACATAATACTCCAGAATCTCATTCTAGGGTATTTGTAACCCTATCTCTAATGAGATATTATAACTCTGATGAGTTCTATATTTTGTTCAAATATGTCATACCTAGTAGCTTTGTATAAACCAAATCTCTTATACCACTTTGTAACTACCTGACTTTTTGACCAGTTTTCGCCGGTAATTAAACTAACTAAAACCGTTCATAAAGACGGATCGTTATAGGTACTTACATATTTGCACAAAAATAACATAACTTTTATTTCATTTCAATGATTACATCAGAGACTACAAGGAATATCAGAATACCATGTATTCTCAGCGAAAATAAACTCTCCAACGGAAAATACACTAATCATAATTCTAGCTTCAAATCTGAATCTAACTCACAAATATATACCTGCAAACTAAACTTCTAGCTACCTGCACAAAATTTATGGGCACCTAGAGTTTAGGTGTTGAAACAATACACTCTGGGTCAGTCGTGGGATTTGTGAGAGAATTCGAAAACAATTCTTATTTAGAATTTATTTTAAAGTTAGGAAATTCACCGGACCGTGCTGCTAACACAGAACGGGTTTACTCCATGTGAATTCCCATGCAACAAAATTCGTTATGACTTTGAAAAATGAAGCTATCATAAGCTCGTCCCATATCATATAACGCTTGCGCACACCAGACGGGCGAGTTTGCCTTATGGTAACCAAAAATATTTATTACGTGAAAATCATCTTTTAATACTATCACTAGTGCATATTGATTGTGATGGCCTGTAACACCCCGGATTTTTTTTAATAATCGATTTAACTAAATTAAAGAATAATAAATCTCAGACTTGAGAATTAAGGGGATTGGGTTGCGCCATTGTGTTCGTCTCGGAATTCTAGTGAAGATAGAGTCCGAGTTTGCGGGAAACAAGTACTGGATGAAAGAGTTATGGACGAACGAAGTTTGGTGGCAAAGTAAAGAAGAAAAAAATATAAATGCACTGGCGCACTTGGGAAGTGCGCCAGTACATATTTACACTGGCGCACCTGCCAGGTGCGCCCAGGCCGAGGCTGGAGCCTGCACAGCTTTCTGGTTCAGGCTGACCCGTGTTGTTGAGTCCATTCTGACTCCTTGCTGAGTCATTAGGGCTGACTCATCACCCTATTATAATTGAATGGTTTTGATTAACCCTAAGAACATCCGACGGCTTAAATTAATTGATAACTCTATAAAAAGACCCCTATACACAAACCCTAAATCAAAAAAAACAAAGATCATGGCCGTCATGCTGTTATTTTGAGCCCTAGAGCAGCCGCCACCAAATTAAAGATAAAGAACAGCAACCGAATCAGAACTACCCAACCCTAGCAGCGATTCTTCATCAAAGGAGCGCTAATTCGACTACTTTTGAGTGGTGAGTATGATGATCTTAACAAGATTATTAGCAAACTAATTAGATTAAGATGTGATATGGATCATAAGAAAATGATGTGAATTGTCATATATGTTGCTGTAAACCTTATGCTATCATGTATGTTGTAAATCCTATGCTATGAGATGATGATATCCTATATATTGTAAATCATGCTATGATGATGTTATATATGTTGAAAGTTTCTAAGCTAAGTTGCGATGTTACAAAGTCGTGATGTTATTATTTATGTTATAGTTAGCTTATGCTTGATCAAATCATGATGTTGATTATATATATGTTTGGGCTATGATGATTCACATGATAAATCTCATGTACCTATGCAAGTTTAGATTGATTAGTATGTATAATCTCACATATCCTACGATATCTACTTAGACCGAAAATTAGGTTATAACAGGTGTTAGTTCTATGTGTTAGATGCTAGTTCACACCATCATTATGTTGCATAAACCACATATGCAAGTTTATACATGAATTTGGATTATGATCATATTATGTAAATTGTGACATTTAACCAAACAAGTTGACACCTTTAGATCCATGACATGTGTAGTTTATGCAAGTTTCACTCCTATTATGATTAGATCTATTTTATTTGTCTATATGTTGTGATAATTTATCTTTGTGCTATGAGTTAGACTATTCGAGTCTAACGTATATTTTGCGTTGAATAAGCGAACGTATGACGTGGGATAGGCGTAATATTAAGGATTTAATATTAAGAAATTGGGGTGCAATTGATATGATTTTGCATACCGTAAGTGGATGGCCATAATTGAGTCAATTATGGACATCATTAAAATTGGAATTAATTAATGATTTGAATAGGGATATATTTAAAACTGGGGTAAAAGATTATAAGTGTTAATCAATGCTTAGGACACGAGGTTGGACTCGTTTGTGACATAAAACTGCCCGGATCCGCCCGGCAAATCCAGTAGTCACAAATGTCAGCCCAGTGTGAGAGGTCCTAGGCCCAAACTAAAGCATAACAGTTGTAAAGACACGAGGTTAGACTCTTTTATGGTATAAGACTGCATGGACCCGCCCGGCAAATACAACTGCCATAAATGCCAGTCTAATGTGAGAGGTCTTTATAAGGTTATGGCCTTAATGAATTAAGAAATACTTAACCAGATAAACATGTAAGGTGGGACATGGGGGTTAAGTAGGTGCCTTGGGTGGCATGAGGAATCTAGTGGGTGCCTTTAGTGGCATTTGAAATACGATTAGTAAGACTTAACCAAACACACATGTAAATGAACATGACTAAGAGGGTTAAGTGGGATACACTAGTGGGGACAAGCTTAGGTAGGTAGCTTGTGGGGGCCCATTTCAACCAGTAACCCAAACGTATCTTTGTGGGCTCGACCCAAGTCGAGGACGGGACACGCATACTGGGCTTGACTATAAGAGGCCAAATGGGTTAGCGGTGGCAACGCAAATCCAACGGGTTTCATATGCGTGTGTGGACCCGGGCTGGTAGGTAAGACGTTGTTGCATCATGTAGGTATAAGCCGTGCATTCTCAAGTTGTATCGGGTTGCCACTTTAGGGGAGTGATACACCCCACTGTGGGGCCAGCACGGGTATCTAGGAGTAGGGAGCCGATTGAAAGTGGGGTACACCTAGCGGAGATAGGGGCAGGCGGCACCTATGTAGTCAGCTAGGGGTACACGAAGCTATTTATATAATTTCTAAGTGAAGTAAGTGGGATCAACCTTTAGAGTGACTAGTGTGGTGCAGTGTAGTAATTATTCGTTAGTAATTAGGTGTGCCTTTAACGTTATCTTTATCTGCTCTTCCATACCCAATAGTTCATAAACATTTCCTTGTTTTCCATTTTATGCCTTAGTCTAGTTATTTTGATAATAGTATTGTTAGAATTATCATACTCGCCAGACTTTATGTCTGACCGCCTCCATTTCTATCTTTTCCCCCCACTAGGTCCTCAGTGTGGGGAGTTTGATTGGATTGCTTTATCTCTCTTTTGGAATGCTTGGACCGCCGAAGTAAAGTCCAGCTTGTTATCTTCTTTAATGGCTATTTATGTAATGGGGTTATGTATTTTGTTTTGCCAAGATGGATATTGTACTTGACTCTGATTTATGGTTTTATGATGTAATCAACATGTTTAATTTCCGCTGCAATGAAATAAAGTTTTAGATTTCCAAGTACTACTTATTATCTGTCTTGTTGTAATTTTTCTGTTCTATATTCACTTAAAACCTCCATCGAAGTTAATGCATTCCCTTTGTGAGTGACAATAATGGACGTGGGGTGTTACACGTGGTATCAGAGCTTAAGTTTAACAGAACAGATATTTTTTTTAGAAAAACTGTTTTTCTAAAGTATTTTTGGAAGAAGTGTTTTCAAAAACATGTCTTGATGAGTAATTTAAAGAGGAAAGTTTTTATGAAAAACATAATCCCCAATAGCCATATATCTTTATCTTTCGAATGCTCCATTTTGAATCTTTCCTTTTTCGTTTCAGCATGGCTGAAGATCTTAACCTTCCGGATGGTGTAACGATACCAGGATGGTATAGGAGGTTATTAGAAGCTAGGGCCGCTGCAGGTCCAGCCAATGTTCCTCCACCACCAGTTGCACCCGCTCCTCCTCCTCCCCCTCCTCGCGCTGATACTTTTGCAAAGACATGCAAGGAATTTAAGGCTATGGGTGGAAAACCTTTTCAAGGGTCAGAAATGTTTGTGGAAGCTAGAGATTGGCTTAAGGAGGTGGAAGAATTGCTAGAAATCTTTGAAGTAGAAGAAGGGAGGAAAGTCAAATTAACAGCTTGGTTAATGAAGGGAGAGGCCTCGTTTTGGTGGGAGGTCATTAATGGGGAGCGTCATGTTGATTCTTGGGTGGATTTCAGACGTAGGTTTGAGGTAAAGTTTCACTCAAGGGCAGAAGAGAATCTATATATGGAAAGGTTCTTGACATTGAAGCAAGGAAGCTCATCAGTGAAATAATATGTCAACAAATTTAATCAATTAGCAAGGTTTGGCTTGGACTTAGTGAACACGCCGGAGAAGAAGGCTTTGAGGTTCGTTAATGGCTTGAATGAGCCGTTGCAGGGGTTGGCTATGACCCACATCCCTATGGGGGCCACATTTGAGAAGCTAGTAGACATGGCACTCATGCAAGAGGAGAAAGGCCCTAATGCTAATAAGGCACCTGAGAAGAAAGGGGATCAGAAGAAACCACAACAGCAAAACAAGAAGGGTGGTAAAGACAATAATGGCAAAGGAAAGAAAAGATGCTTTAATTGTGGGACACCAGGCCATCTCTGCAAGGATTGCAGAAAGAAAAAGAAGACTGGCTGTTTTCACTGTGGTGAAGCGGGACATCTAGTGAAGGACTGCTCAAAGAAGGGGCAGAGGGCAGGGTCTACCTCGGGAGGACAGGTGCAGGCTCTTATGGCACCAGGGCAGGCAAGGGGACAAGTTCAGGCTCTCGTGGTCCCACCGCTGCAAGAACGAGGTAGAACCATTTCTGTTGAAAGCTTAGTTTTTCTGTTTGATCATCCTGTCCGTACCTTATTCGATTCGGGCGCATCGCATTCGTTTATCTCTACATCATTAGTTGAATCACTGCACTTAAACACCAGTTTAGTAGAGGATCCCATAGTTGTTTCGAATCCAATTGGGGGCTCATCTTATTTGTCCATAATGTGTTTGGATTTGAAAATTTCTATACTTTGCGTTGAGTTTAGAAGTGATGCTTATGTGCTGGGCTTCACGGGCTATGGGCTAATTTTAGGAATGGACTGGTTATCCAGAAATGGGGCCGTTCTTGATTGTGAAAGGAGAGTAGTTAGGCTCATGACTCGCCTTGGTAACGCTCTCGAAATCTTTTGTAATCCCATAAATTCCGTTATGCTAAGTTATTTAGAATCGCTTGACGTGTCTGTGGAGAATCTACGATCTGTTAGAGTGGTCCGAGAATATTCGGATGTGTTTGAGGAGGTGAAGGCCTTGCCTCCGAAGTGGGAGATAGATTTTCGAATATATCTTGTGGATAATGCAAAACCAGTATCTTTGCCAGTACGCCACATGGCTCCTCGTGAAAGGAGGGAACTCAATAAGTAAGTGCAGGAGTTGCTTGAGAAGGGGTTCATAAGACGTAGTATATCGGAGTGGGGTGCTCCAGTAGTATTTGCCACGAAGGCGGATGGGTCCCTTAGACTTTGTGTGGACTATAGAGAACTTAATAAGCTTACTAAGAAGAACAGACACCCACTGCCGAGGATTGACGATCTCTTTGATCAGTTAGTTGGCGCCTCTGTGTTTTCGCAGTTGGGCTTAGCCACTGGTTTCAATCAGTTGAGAGTGGCGGAGGATAGCATTGACAAGACTGCCTTTAGGACTCTGTACGGTTTCTATGAATGGCTAGTGATGCCCTTCGGTTTGAAAAACGCCCCCGCATACTTTGTTGATTTGATGAGTAGGGTGTTTAGGGAGTACCTTAATAAATTCGTGGTGGTCTTTGTAGACGACATCTTGATCTTTTGTAACAACCCGCCTCCGCTAGGGTCACTCGCAAAGGAATGCACTAGCTTTAGAGGGGCATTATTGGTAAACATGCACAGAAATATCACAAGACAGAACATATATAAATAGCGGAAGTAAAATCAAACTTTCATAACATGAATAAATAAGGTCTAAAGCCTTTTACATCAGAGTACATCAAAACCCTGTCTTGCAATAGTAAAGAAGCACAAAGATTTTTTAATAAATTATTCCCCAAGTAAAACAGTAAAGTAGCCATAGCCAAGAGAAGTCCAAGCCATCCATGATGACCTTCAAGCAGAAGAAGTCCGAACTAAACAGCATTGTTTCCTCCCTGAAACCTGGGGGGGAAACGGAAGAAAAGAGGCGAAACAAAACGGGTCAGTCAAAAAGACTGAGTAAGTCCTATCTACTTCCAGTATAAAAACAGGTAAAGGTAACATGACATGCATAAACTGAAAGTAAACATAAGGATAACTACAAGATAGATAAACCAGAGTAGCCGGTTAAACTACTGCGGCAAGGCAACTAGGGTATCATGAAAAACTACGGTGTTATGATAAGTCCAGGTATCACATCGTCAGATTTCTATCGAGTACATTACCCCAAGGTATCTACCCCATCTAACATCCCACGGTATCTATTAGGTATATTCTTCCTAGTTCTAACATGTATATTTGCTCTGCACCTCTCGTACTAGTATCCCTACCCGCGCCATGTGTTAACCATGAATGTCCCGTGCTCAAAGTCGTGTAATGGTCCATGTCAACCTAATATCGCATATATAGGTTACTCAATCATATGTTTCTTTCCATGTATATAAGTTCAGTCCTTTGCCGTACCTCGTACGGGCTTCCTCATGTCGTATTATCCTTGAAATCGTTTGGACTGTCACCCTTATTCTAGCTAGGCTCTTAAGCCGGGCGGGTCCGGGTAGATTTACACTATAACCTAGTCTAACCTCGGGTCTTAAGCGCGACATGACCAGCTTCTCACATTGGGTCCTATTGTTTGCAACTACTAGTTAGGCCGGTCGGTTCCGGGTAGTTTTACGTTGCAAACTCAACCCAACCTCGAGTTGGCCATACTTATATTATCTAAGTTCATCATGTTTCCAAAACATGTTACAAGTTTTTCAAGCATTTGGGTAGACCTAACTTAATAGGTAAATTCCCAAAGGGTAGACCTAACTTAATAGGTAAATTCCCAAGCTCATGTTTTCATGCATACTTACACGTCATCTTCCATGTTATCTTTCAAGTCATATTTTCCAGTATAAACACATGTCATATTCAAGTTAAGATTTTGCGACATGTTCATGTTTATCTAACTACCCAAAATCGTGTTTTTCCCAACGCAAGCAAAGCGAGTCAACATAGTAAGGATACTATGTCACATATTGGTCTCAAAATATGCATGATGCCAAAAAGGGCTTGGCTTCCACATGCATAACATCATAAAGGGATTGGCCATAAACATGCATGGTGTCATAAGGGAATTTGGCCACAAACATGCATATTATCAAAAAGGGTTTGGCCATAAACGTGCACAACTTGAAAGAGGGGATTGGCCATGAGCATGCATAATCTCATAAAGGATTCGGCCACAAACTTGCATGTTAGTATAAGGGGTTTGGGTTCATAAACATGCATAAGCCCCAAAATCTTGTCTTAGCCAATGTTTCACAAGTAAAGTGGTTCCTAAAGGTTCATGCTAGCATTTCATGCATAAAGATCCAAACTTGCAAGTTAAACTAGGTTATGCATAGCATGAGAGGCATGATTAAGTCACTCACATGGCCTAAGATCATAAATATGAACACAAGAGGCATGGTAAGGTTCATATAGATTCGCATAATCATGTTTAGCCTCATTTTATCCCATGTCAACATTAAAAATACCGTTTTGATCCAAAAGTAGCTAGAACTTACATAGTTAGGCCTAGGGAAAGAAGCATGGATCATCTTGGCTAAGAAAGGTGCCTCCTTTGTAGAAGAATCGTCATGGAACTCGCATAGCAATGTTGATTTGGCCTTGATTTGGTGTAGCAAGCTTGCACCATTTGATTTGAACTTGATTTGAGTGCATAGGCTCTAGGGATTGGAGATGGAGGCCATGATCAAGATTGATTTTGGCAGCACTTAGTTGCTAGGTTTGATTTTTAGGGATTTAGGTTAGGTTTAGGGTCTTTTTATAGAGATTAGGATAGTTTTAGGCCCTTAGATTAACCCTAGGATAGATTAGGACCATCAGATCTCGGAAGCTTCCAGACCCAGCCCAAGAACAAGACCAGGTGAGACAAACAGGTGCGCCAGGCTATTTGCCCCGGCCACCCCCTGTCGACAGGCAAGTCGACAGGGCTGTCGACTTGGTCTGGGCCCAAGTCGACAGGCCTGTCGACAGCCCTGTCGACATGGCCTAGGCGGGAAACTACCCGCCTAGCCCCAGACCTGATTTCCAAAACTGTTTCCGAAATTCAAATTTTCCAGAGATCTTCTTTGGGCCTTTAACGGGTCATACGGACTCCGATTTTTGAAAACTCGGACTCTATTTCGCGTATTTTTCCGAGACGAACGCAATGGCATAGCCCGTTTTACTTGATTCAGAATTTAAAATTAAATTCTGCCTTGATTCTCGTTTTAACATGTTATTGAAATACGGGTTGTTACATCTTTTCTAAGAATGAAGAAGAGCATGCCCTACATCTTAGGGAAGTGTTGGAGACTCTACGAGTGCATAACCTTAAAGCTAAATTTACTAAGGTTTCCAAAGAAGGGATAGCTGTGGATCCCGCGAAGGTGGTGGCCATCCAAGATTGGAAGGTCCCTAAAAATGCTACCGAAGTGAGAAGTTTCTTGGGGTTGGCTGGCTACTATAGGAAGTTTATCAAAGACTTCGCAAAAATATCAGCTCCATCGACACGCCTGACGAAGAAGAACCTAGTCTTCGCGTGGGACGTAGATTGTGATGATGCGTTCCAACATTTAAAGAGAGCTTTGACCTCAGCTCTAGTCTCATTGCTCCCAGACGGGAGTAAGCCATTTACTGTTTATACTGATGCTTGTGGGGCAGGTCTAGGCGCAGTCTTAATGTAAGAGGGTAGGGTAATGGCCTATGGTGGAAGGCAGTTAAGGGTGCATGAGAAAAATTACCCTACACATGACCTAGAGTTGGCCGCTATTGTTTTCGTGCTTAAGTCTTGGCATCATTATCTTCTTGGTGAGAAATTCGAATTATTCACTGGTCACAAATCGTTAAAATACTTATTCTCTCGGAAGGACTTGAACTTAAGGCAGCAAAGGTGGATGGAGTTCTTAGCATCCTACGACTTCGAGATAGCATATACCCCTGGCAAGGGTAACGTAGTGGTCGATGCCTTAAGTAGAAAAAGATTATCCTTAAGTCCTTTGTTTGTTGAGCGACGAGGTTTAGAGTTCATTTCTACGTTTGACTTTACACCTTCCATTGACTTCGTACCCGGTTTGCTAGCATCCTTAGAGGTTAGACCTACGCTTTTGGGACGGATTGGCGAGGCACAGCGAGACGACCCACAATTGGTTGAGTTAGTAGAAAATCTCAAAGGAGGGGAGTCATCGAGCCATCTCCGTAGGTATACCCTAGATGATAAGGGTTGGTTACGTAGGGACGGTAGACTTTGTATACCAAAAGACGATGACCTAAGGAAGACCATTCTTGATGATGCACATCGTTCGAAGATGACCATCCATCCCGGAGGGGACAAGATGTACATGGACATGAGACGAGTTTACTTTTGGGCCGGCATGAAGAAAGATGTGGCTGAGTATGTCGCTAGATGCTTGGTGTGCCAACAAGTAAAAGCAGAGCAAAAGAAGCCCGGTGGATTGCTTCATCCATTGGAGGTCCCACAATAGAAGTGGGAAAGCGTCTTGGTGGACTTTATTGACGGATTACCGAGATCGAGGAAGGGTAATACAGGTATTTGGGTCGTGGTAGACAGACTTACTAAGAGCGCCCATTTCATTCCCGTGAAGAGTAAGAGGACTGCTCCATGGTTAGCCTCCGTATACATTCGAGAAATAGTTCGTTTGCACAGTGTTCCTTCTAGCGTAGTGAGCGACCGCGATCCTATATTCACTAGAGAATTTTGGAGAAGCTTGCAAGAGGCGGTAGGGACTCAGTTATGTTTGAGCACCGCGTATCATCCTCAGACGGATGGCCAGACCGAGAGGGTGAATCGTTTTCTAGAGGACTTGTTGAGGTTATGTGTCTTAGATTTCGGAGGTACATGGGAGGAACATCTTCCGTTGGTAGAATTTACATATAATAACAGCTTTCAGTCTAGCATTGGCATGGCACCATTCGAAGCTCTTTACGGACGGCCGTGTCGTTTGCCTACATGTTGGTGGGAAGTTACAGATAAGATCTTGCTTGGGCCCGATATTATTAGAGAGACTTCGGAAAAGATTGATTTGATCCGAAGAAGGATGAGGACGGCGCAAGATAGACAAAAATCTTATGCGGACAAGAGGAGGTCAGATCTTGAGTTTGAGGTTGGGGACATGGTCTTTGTCAAAGTGTCTCCATTACGAAACGTCATTCGCTTTGGGTCCGTTGGGAAGTTAGCACCAAGGTTCATAGGGTCGTTTCCTATTAAGGAAAGGATTGGGCAGATGGCATATAGAGTGGAGTTGCCCGAGAGACTTAGTGGCGTACACGACGTATTCCATGTATCACGTTTGAGGAAGTGCTTGCACGAGACTGCGGAAGTGGTAGAGCCGAGCTTGCTTAGAGAGGTGGAGATCGAGCGTGATGCGACGACTCGACGAGCTCCTACGCGCATTCTTGGGTCGAAGATTAAGAAATTGAGAAGTCGAGAGGTCAAGCTAGTCAAAGTGCAATGGGGAGATGATGAGAGAAACGCTACTTGGGAGACGGAAGCGAAGTTGCATTCATTGTACTCTTTTCTTTTCGAGGGTATGTCTTTTAATTTCCCCTTTATCGTTTATCTTGTACTTATCTTATCTTTAGTATATCCTCTCGCTAGTATCCTTGACCTTTAGATAGGATAGTCCTATGGTTGAAACATGTGTTTGAGACATGTTATGGATGATGGATGCAAGTGGATGCAAGTGTTTGCTAGTGGTTGCTCGTGGATGCATATACACACACTTTAGGCACTAGATCGGCTCAGTCACTTCATATTGCATATAAATGTGTGTACATATTTAAGTAATGAGTGAATAATGGTTGTATCATCATATGGATGTTGCATTTTCGTGAATGGTTGTGCACACATGTAGAAATGATGTGTATCGATAAGGTTCTTTTGCATACATAATGGACGCATGACACTAGCATGGTTTGCATTAAGGAGGTCAACTGAACCAGTAGACCACCTGATTTTGCATTAGATAAGGAACATATACACAAACTTCTTGCTATGTTCATACAGCATTAGAAATTTCATAAGGACAATGGATGCCGTGTCTGATGGTTGTTTGGATGGTAGGATATACATTCTCCTTAACTTTGAGATTTCGGGGGCGAAATCCTTTAAGAAGGGGAGAATGTAACACCTCAGATTTTTTTTGAATAATTGATTTAACTAAATTAAAGAATAATAAATCTCAAACGTGAGAATTATAGGGATTAGGTTGCGCCATTGTGTTCGTCTCGAAATTCTAGTGGAGATAGAGTCCGAGTTTGTGGGAAACAAGTACCGGATGAAAGAGTTATGGACGAACGAAGTTTGGTGGAAAAGTAAAGAAAAAAGAATGCACTGGCGCACTTGGGAAGTGCGCCAGTACAGATTTACACTGGCGCACCTGCCAAGTGCGCCCAGGCCGAGGCTGGAGCCTGCACAGCTTTCTGGTTCAGGCTGACCCGTGTCGTTGAGTCCATTCTGACTCCTTGCTGAGTCATTAAGGCTGACTCATCACCCTATCATAGTTGAATGGTTTTGATTAACCCTAAGAACATCCGACGGCTTAAATTAATTTATAACTCTATAAAAAGACCCCTATACACAAACCCTAAATCATAAAGAAAGAAAAAACAAAGACCATGGTTGTCATACTGTTATTTTGAGCCCTAGAGCAGCCGCCACCAAATTAAAGATAAAGAACAACAACCAAATCAGAACTACCCAACCCTAACAGCGATTCTTCATCAAAGGAGCGCTAATTCGACTGCTTTTGAGTGGTGAGTATGATGATCTTAACAAGATTATTAGCAAACTAATTAGATTGAGATGTGATATGGATCATAAGAAAATGATGTGAATTGTCATATATGTTGTTGTAAACCTTATGCTATCATGTATGTTGTAAATCCTATGCTATGTGATGATGATATCCTATATGTTGTAAATCATGCTATGATGATGTTATATATGTTGAAAGTTTCTATGCTAAGTTGCGATGTTACAAAGTCATGATGTTATTATTTATGTTATAGTTAGCTTATGCTTGATCAAATCATGATGTTGATTATATATATGTTTGGGCTATGATGATTCACATGATAAATCACATGTACCTATGCAAGTTTAGATTGATTAGTATGTATAATCTCACATATCCTACGACATCTATTTAGACCTAAAATTAGGTTATAACATGTGTGAGTTCTATGTGTTAGATGCTAGTTCACACCATTATTATGTTGTATAAACCACATATGCAAGTTTATACATAAATTTGGATTATGATCATATTATGTAAATTGTGACATTTAACCAAACAAGTTGACACCTTTAGATCCATGACATGTGTAGTTTTATGCAAGTATCACCCCTATTATGATTAGATCTATTTTATTTGTCTATATGTTGTGATAATTTATCTTTGTGCTATGAGTTAGACTATTCGAGTCTAACGTATATTTTGCGTTGAATAAGCGAACGTATGACGTGGGGTAGGGGTAATATTAAGGATTTAATATTAAGAAATTAGGGTGCAATTGATATGATTTTGCATACCGTAAGTGGATGGCCATAATTGAGTCAATTATGGACATCATTAAAATTGGAATTAATTAATGATTTGAATAGGGATATATTTAAAGCTGGGGTAAAAGATTATAAGTGTTAATCAATGCTTAGGACACGAGGTTGGACTCGTTTGTGACGTAAAACTGCCCGGACCCGCCCGACAAATCCAGTAGTCACAAATGTCAGCCCAATGTGAGAGATCCTAGGCCCAAACTAAAGCATAACAGTTGTAAAGACATGAGGTTAGACTCTTTTATGGTATAAGACTGCCCGGACCCGCCCGGCAAATCCAGCTGCCATAAATGGCAGTCTAATGTGAGAGGTCTTTAAAAGGTTATGGCATTAATGAATTAAGAAATACTTAACCAGATAACCATGTAAGGTAGGACATGGGGGTTAAGTAGGTGCCTTGGTGGCATGAGGAATCTAGTGGGTGCCTTTAGTGGCATTTGAAATACGATTATTAAGACTTAACCAAACACACATGTAAATGAACATGACTAAGAGGGTTAAGTGGGATATACTAGTGGGGACAAGCTTAGGTGGATAGCTTGTGGGGGCCCATTCCAACCAGTAACCCAAACGTATCTTTGTGGGCTCGACCCAAGTCGAGGACGGGACACGCATACTGGGCTTGACTATAAGAGGCCAAACGAGTTAGCGGTGGCAACGCAAATCCAACGGGTTTCATATGCGTGTGTGGACCCGGGTTGGTAGGTAAGACGTTGTTGCATCATGTAGGTATAAGTCGTGCATTCTCAAGTTGTATCGGGTTGCCACTTTAGGGGAGTGATACACCCCACTGTGGGGCCAACACGGGTATCTAGGAGTAGGGAGCCGATTGAAAGTGGGGTACACCTAGCGGAGATAGGGGCAGGCGGAACCTATGTAGTCAGCTAGGGGTACACGAAGCTATTTATATAATTTCTAAGTGAAGTAAGTGGGATCAACCTTTAGAGTGACTAGTGTGGTGCAGTGTAGTAATTATTCGTTAGTAATTAGGTGTGCCTTTAACGTTATCTTTATCTGCTCTTCCATACCCAATAGTTCATAAACATTTCCTTGTTTTCCATTTTATGCCTTAGTCTAGTTATTTTGATAATAGTATTGTTAGAATTATCATACTCGCCAGACTTTATGTCTGACCGCCTCCATTTCTATCTTTTCCCCCCACTAGGTCCTCAGTGTGGGCCCAGCTCTAGTGGAGTTTGATTGGATTGCTTTATCTCTCTTTTGGAATGCTTGGACCGCCGAAGTAAAGTCCAGCTTGTTATCTTCTTTAATGGCTATTTATGTAATGGGGTTATGTATTTTGTTTTGCCAAGATGGATATTGTACTTGACTCTGATTTATGGTTTTATGATGTAACCAACATGTTTAATTTCCGCTGCAATGAAATAAAGTTTTAGATTTCCAAGTACTATTTATTATCTGTCTTGTTGTAAATTTTCTGTTCTATATTCACTTAAAACCTCCATGGAAGTTAATGGATTCCCTTTGTGAGTGACATTAATGGACGTGGGGTGTTACACGGCCTCCTCGTACCATCAGACATTCCCTCGAAATGCGCTGTGTCAACGCCGACTAGCACGGGACGATCGTCAAAAAGGGTTGAAACGATGAATCATCAAGAACCTGTAATATAGCTCACAACGCATGAAATAAAATATAATAATAACATAACTTGCTATATAACATGCAAGACAGTGCATAAGCTGAATATTGAACCATGTCCATCTAACTAGAGGAATCCAAAATATAGCTTATGATCCAAACCATTATTACAACCTAAAAATAATGTCTCTAAAAAGGAAATAAAAGAGGTAAACTACTAATTCCCAAAGCAGTGACCAACAACAACACAGGGAGAATATATGTATATAGTACGTGGAAGACTCCTGCCCGTTCCCAGACAGCTACTTGTGCATAACCCCCTAACTTGTCTCTAGTGTGCTCATTAGGAGCACCCAGAGTAATAAGAAGAGACATAAAACTCTGGGTCAGACGAAAGTCTGGTATGAGCGATAGCAAATCTATACCACTAGATAGAGCAATAACATGTATAATAAATCATACCTGACCTGGACCTGCAACCAAAGAGTTAGCACAACAAGATGTACAATACTCTAAGGTAACACTAACATATAGTGTAAAAATAGGAGTTTGCGTGTCATCGTGATAGAAAACATCAAACATAGCAATCATCCTCACATCTCTCACTCAGTTCGTAAAGCGTACGATATCTACCGCTTTGATCCCCAGATCCATTGAGGCCATGATGGAGTCCAACTCCGTATAACTATCGCTACGACCACTTTGCCCTTTGGGACCCTGACGGAGTCCCACTCCATACAACCTCTGACCCCACTGCACTGGTCCATAGTCAATAACCCTAACGGCTCAACCAGTCCACACATCCCTGGCTCTGGTTCGTCTACATACCCCCTCTCTCAATGGTGGACCAAAGTTATGGATATCGATAACCCCTTTGCACAAGTCCCGCAGCAAAACCCAACTCTAGAAATTAACTCGTTAACTCCCATTTGGATCCTAAGTAATAACTTCTTATTTGGACTTCCTTTGCATCTCAGGTTTTGGTCGGATTGGTGTTGATCTTCATAAGAGTTCACAATCGTCGTCACGTGGTAGAAATTCAAATCTAGTTTGGTTTGTGGTGCCATATGGTCGGTTCGATCCTTTCCAGGTGGCGATTCGTGACCCTCTCCTGGTGGCAATTCATGACCCTCTCCTGGTGGTAGTCCATGACCCCGGTTCGTGACCCTCTCCTGGTGGCAGTTCGTGACCCACTCTTGGTGGCGTTTCGTGACCATCATCTTGGAGCGATTTTTGACCATCATCTTGGAGCGGTTCTTAACCATCATCTCGGAGTTGTTCATGACCATCAACTTGGAGCGCTTCATGACCATCATCTTTGGGAGGTTCGTGACCACCCCTGGCCTCCATCAGGAACCGAAATCCTGCAGCTTTTGCAGCAAGCTAATTTTTCCAAACGACGGCGTTTTCAACCATTCTAACTTTCCTTTGCAATCTCAAAACATACCAAATAGCAGTAGTATCATGTAGAATCAACCAAAAACATTAAAATAATAATTTCATATCTTAATTTAGACAAAACATGACCGAAACCATGATTTTCCTCTTAACCATGTTTAACTATATCTAACAATAGGATTAGTAAACTTTATCCAAATTAACCCAAATTTATACCAATGATATAAAATAATATTTTAGAATTTTCAAATATTTTTTCTAGATTTTTCAGATGTATAATTTCGCTAATTATCACTAATCACCCCTAATTAGCCATAATTAGTGTGTAAACATGTAAATCACTCACCTTAGCCACAAATAAATTATAGATCTGAAACTTTAAATGATTTGGCTCGGATCCCAATGTTTTGTAGCTACTCTAACTCTAGTTTAGTGTTAATACGAGTTGATTTGATGTAATTTGGTTAATTAGTGATTAGAAAGTGATTAGAAGAGATTTAGAAGATGAAGGCCATTACTAGGGTTCAAGGAATGTTTGTGGCGGCTGGAAAAATGAAAGGGAATTTTTCTCCGAACCCTTTTAGCCCTCCCATAACCCTAATCCCGAAATGGGTTATGGGCTTAGCTGCTAGTCACCCTATTAAACCCGATTAAGATGTTTTCCATCTTCCAAACCTTATTTCAGCCATACTTCCTAAACGGTAAGTCCGTTTAATTATTGTGACCAATAATGGAATGGGAAACCATCATACGAATCCGATGGAAGTGGTTTCAAGTCAAAACTCCTTACCAATCAAAAGTTATGGGCGAAACAAGGTTCCCTAGGGGTAAAGCGGTCATTTAAAATTCGGCAAAAATCGTGAATGTGGGAAATGACCATAATAGTTGTTTCCCAAAGTTACACGACACATATGACTTCGTATGAAAATAAAATAAATATTCTACGATCCTTCGATACATAGAATGCGGGTTGTTACACTCTCCCCCCTTTAAGAAATTTCATCCCCGAAATTCCTTAACCAAAACATACATTGGTGCCCCGCATGCCTATCGGCCATTAACAAACAATCAAACATACGTAATAACACAACAAGCCCATCCTAGCATGCGGTTTACTAATAAGGGAATAACTAAATCATGATTAAAACCTTACCAGGTAAAGAGCTCTGGATATGACTTCCTTATGTTCTCCTCGTTTTCTCAAGTACAGTCATTCTCATTATCGCCCACTAAACCTTGACCAGTTTCATTGTCTTCCTTCGAAGTTGCTTCGTATCGTGTCCGACAATACGAATCATTCTTCGGTTTCCAACTACCTCGGATTCTTCCTCGATATCATCCAATTGATCTGGTGAAATAGTCACATCAGAATCGTGCACAAACTGCCTTAGCTGAGAAACATGAAATACGTTGTGCACTCCCGCCATCTTGTCAGGTAATCCAATTTATATGCTAAATTCCCAACTTGTTCGAGAATTGGAAATGGACCAACAAAACATGGCGCCAACTTACCTATGCTACCAAATCGAGTCACACTCTTCAACGGAGAAATCTTGACGAATACCAAGTAGCCAATGGAGAATTTTAAATCTCTTCGCCTTTTATCAGCATAACTCTTCTGCCTATCTTGGGCAGCCTTCATTCGCTATTGAATAACCTTGATCTTATCTGTAGTTTCTCTTATTACAACTGGTCCAAGCACAAACTTCTCACCAGTTTCCAACAAACATGATTGTGAGTTGCACGGTCTCCCATACAAAGCTTCAAATGGAGCCATACTATTACTAGACTGATAACTATTATTGTATGCGAACTCAACCAGATGCAAATGGTCATCCCACAAACCCCCAAAATTCAATATACAAGCTCTCAAGAGATCCTCCAATACACGATTCACCCTCTCTGTTTGTCGGTGGTTTGAGGATGGTATGCGGTGCTGAGATGTAATTCTGACCCTAAAGCCTCTTATAAGCTCTTCCAAAACCCACAAGTAAATAATGGATCTCGATCACTCACAATACCTTTAGGTACTCCATGAAATATCACTACCCACTTCATATACAATTCCGCTAACTTAGCTGTCGTTCTATTCGACTTGACCGGGACAAACCTTGCACTTTTGGTCAATCGATCCACAATCACCCAAATACTACCATGACCCGATTTAGTCTTTGGTAAACCATCAATGAAATCCATTGAGACTTGTTCTCATTTCCATTTGGGAATTTCCAACGGTTGTAACAAACCACTAGGCTTCTTTTTCTTGGCTTTAACTAAATGGAAATTCATGCGCTTGGATATAAACTTCCCAATGTCTCTCTTCATCCCTTTCTAGTAGTAGGTCTGCTTCATGTCTTGATACATTTTGTTACCACCGGATGTATAGTCAGTTTCGAGTGATGACACTCTCTAAGCACTTTATCTCTCAATCCATTAATATTGGGTACAACTAGCCTCCCATTCTTCCGAAGCCATTCTTCTCTATCAAGTCCATACTTGTTCCTTTCCTCACCGTCAATACCTATCTCTACCTTGGAGGTGATTTCCGATAGATTAGGATCGTCCCTCTGACTGGAACCGATCCGTTCAATCAAAGTGGGTCTGATCGTTAAACTTGCTAACATCTCTTGATCCGATTCGCACTTAGGTATGAAATCATATCCTGTGATATACCCTAGTTGCTTCCATTCAAGAAACATAGAACCCAAACTGGCATGTCTCCTTCTTAATGCATTAGCTACCGCATTGCCCTTCCCGGGTGTGTATGCGATATTGAAATCATATGAAACCAAAAAATCTAACCATCTCTGCTGACAGAGATTTAAATCCTTTTGAGAGAAAAGATACTTTAACGACTTATGATCGGTAAATAACTTGAATCTTTCTCCTAAAAGTTAATGTCTCCACACCTTTAACGCGAACACGATCGCTGCCAATTCCAAGTCATGGGTAGGATATCTTTTCTCATGCAGTTTCAGTTGCCGAATTGCATAAGCTACAACCCTACCTCCTTGCATTAGTACTGTACCTAATCCGGTACCACAAGCATCCGCGTATACCGTCATCTCTTCATTCCCTTTAGGAATAACTAATACTGGTGCACACGTTAACTTCTCTTTTAGGCTCTTAAATGCATTCTGACACCTTTTTCCCAAACAAAAGCTTGATTCTTTTTGGTTATCTGAGTTAACGGTGCCACTATCTTGGAGAAGTCTTGAATAAACTTACGATAATATCCAGCTAACCTCAAGAAACTTCTCACGTCCATTGCATTCTAGGGTGTAGACCCATCTTGCACCGTAGCCACCTTCACATGATCCATAAAAATACCATTCTCTGAAACAACATGGCCCAAGAACCTCACTTCCCTCCTCACTAAGTGACACTTAGAAAATTTCGATTTCAATTGGTGTTTCCTCAACACCTCCATCACTGTCCTCAATGTCCCTTGTGTTCCTCCTCTGTCCTCGAGTAAACCAAGATATCTGATAACTCATTATGCAGGATGTAAATGGAATTTAGAAAACCAGCCATCATCCCATCACTAGGTTAGAAACCCAATACCAACCTATGCCCATCATCTGCTCTAATGGTCACCGAAGACCCCTCATAGTCTACCACCACCCCATACCTTTGGAGCCAATCGATTCCCAAAATAATGCCAAACCCAGTAAAGCCCAAAACAAAGCAATCACAAGGAAACACACATCCATGACTCGATAAGACCAAATTACGACAAATAATACAAAGGCTCGTCGAACCACCGATCGGGTTCGTCACAACTAAAGGTCTATCGATAATCTTGGATTCCAATTCCAACCTGTCTACTAGGTCACTAGACACGAAGGAATGGAAAGCCCCGGTATCAAACAGTACTCGAACAGGAGCATCATAAATATAAAGCATACATTGGATAACGACACCCTTTCCCTTCTCTGCCATTGTTGACGCATTCGACGAAGAAGGAATAACATTGATATCATACGCTTTCACGATCTGCTTCTCCTTAGGAGGTTGTGGGCATTTATCCTTGTGATGTCCCACTTGTCCGCAATTGAAGCACTTCCTGTCCGTTAGCTTTGATCGATAGTCTCTGGCATAGTGGCCCTTCTTGCCACAGCTATAACACTCGATATCTTTCTTATTCTTCTTTTTTTGACCATCCTTGGTTTGGTTCTATTTTCTCTTATTATGAGGATTCTTACTGCCTTCACCACTTGGCCGCGTTTTTGGCTCCTCTGCAGATTTAGCAGCGACCTCAGTCTTTGGCTTAGGGTAAAGGCTCTCCAACCTCAATGCCTTTCCTACATTAGTTTCGAATGTCTCATCGATATGGTTTATAAGTATTTCCCCCAAGTACCCATCTAGGCCAGTTATGAACTTCTCATTCTTCTTCTCGGCAGTTTCAGTAAGAGATCATGCATATTTCGATAAAGTATCAAATTCAACAATATGTTCCAAGATTGCCTTACTATTCTGTTTAAGCTCCAAAAACTTCCTAAACAATTCTGATTTCTGAGCAACTAAAATAAACTTTTCACTAAAATGAGTCTTAAACCGATCCCAAGTAACTTGATCCTCTTGAGTAAATGCTTTAGTGGCATTCCACCAATTCATTGCTCGTCCTTGAAGCTAACGTGATGCTAGCTTCCTTTTCATTGCATCATCGATCCCCACATCCTAGAAGATGCGCTCACAACTATCAAGCCAATCCTAAACCTCCGTAGCCGATTTCGTTCCATGGAACATTTTCCCGCTAAGACTGGTATAATCATTGTTAAGCTTGGCGAAATCGGCTCTAGGCGCCTGCATTACTACACCACCACCGTTAGCAGCATAAGGAGCTACTCCCTGAGCATCCCTAAGCATCTCTCGCATGAAGGCAGTAAACAACGTCCATATGTCAGGAACATTTCCGCTGTTGGCTCCTGAACCCGTACTCCTCGTATTTCGCTTATCGTTCAATCTCTAAAGAGAAAACAATTAACCATCTCCTTAGTGGTGCCAGTGCATTGCGACTTCATCCTTAGATATACTAATAGTATATATATATAGATATATAGTTTTCGAAAACCAAAATATCACAAATACGTGCTCTCATATAGGTATACTATCTCTCCCTGATGTCTTCCTCTAGGTTAAACTACATAACCTGGCTCTGATACCATGTGTGACGTCCTCCCCGTACCATTATATATTTCCCCCGGAATGCGTTGTGCCAATGCCTGACTATCGCTGGATGATTGCCAAAAGGTTGAAACAATGAACCATCAAGAACCTGTAGTACATCTCACAGCGCATGGAATAAAATATAATAATAACATAACTTGATATATTACAGGCGAGACAGTGCATAAGCTGAAAATTAAACTATGGCCATCAAAGTAGCGGAATCCAAAATATAGCTTATGATCCGAAACATTATTACCTCCTCAAAATACTGTTTCTAAAAAGGAAATAAAAGAGGTACACTACTAATGCCCAAAGCAGTGACCAACAACAACACAGGGATAATATATGTATATAGTACATGGAAGCCTCCTGCTCGTCTCCGGACAGCTACTCATGCATAACCATCTAATCTGTCTCTAGTCTGCTCGTTTAGGAGCACCCAGAATAATAAGAAGAGACATAAAATTCTGGGTCAGACGAAAGTCTGGTATAAGCAGTAACAAATCTATACCACTAAATAGAGCAATAACAAGTATAAGAAATCATACCTGACCTGGACCTGCAACCAAAGAGTTAGCACAACAAGATGTACAATACTCTAAGGTAACACTAACATACAGTGTAAAACTGGAAGTGTGCATGTATAAGCAATCATCCTCTCATCTCTCACTCAGTGCGTGAAGCATACGATATCCATCGCATTGATCACCAGATCCATCGGGGCCATGACGGAGTCCAACTCTGTACAACTATCACTACGACCACTTTGCCCTTTGTGGCCCTGACTGTAATGACCCGCATTGGCAGAGGTATTATAATTAACTAATTTAATTATAAAAATAGTGATATAGTGAATTTAATAGTCGTGGAATTAAATAGCTGGGAATATTTAACTAAAATAATAAATTAAATAATATATTTAATTCTGAAATAATCAGAACTGGCAGAAATGGCGATATGGTGTGAACTGGATCATCTGTGATATTTAATTCAGCTTGGAATTGAATTTGAATAATGAATACATTATGTTAATGACAATTTGAACGTATAAATTATAATATAATTATAATCGAGCTCGAAATGGCGCTGTAGTTCGTAAATTGGCGATTCGAACTTCAATTGAATGTACAGGATTCGTTTTAAGCCGGATTTCTGTGAAACAAGAAACGTGTGGAGCTGGTGGAGTATATCTTTCTAGTGGAGAGAAAAATCGAGATTTCGTCGTACAGATTTTGATTTACGTCCAAATCAAATTTCAGAAAAGTCGCTATGGAATTCCATTATAATTTGCAACGCTTTATTTATGTTATAAAAGGATTTTCAATATAACTAGAGATCGGGTTTGAATTTAGACAAGGTTCTTTTGATGCGTAGTGAAAATTTAATTTTTAGAATTTTACTGTAATTTTTAATTAATTAAATAAGCAACTTTTGATTTGAAGTATTTCGCACCCTGTAATCAACATTTTGAAGTTTCAAAATATGAATCCACCAACCGGTATTATTATATTTTTGGAATCGTGAGGTAGTGCTCGACACGGTCGTATTTTCATTTCTGTCTATAGCGGTATATACAAAAAATGAAATTTTGTACCAAAGACCATAAAACCTCACTTGAAAACACACATGGTAGTGGGTCAAACCAACAACGGTAGTCACTATCACTGTAATAACATCACATGTGGCTTGTTATAAAACAGTGGAATTAGAACAAGCATTCACGGACAACACAGTGCCATCACTATGTTTGATACATCAGTTTTCGATCCACTCTTCATTTGTAAGGCACAGAGGAAGCCAACACAGTAAAGAAAGAATTCGTGTACCTAAGAAAACACGCCACAAGAGTTGTTTTAAACCCACGTCAGCCCTATTACGTGGCCTACCCTATTCCTATCATTCTTACTTAACCATTTAGGGTTCGAAAGGCTATAAATACGCAACTGAGAGTCCATCTCTTTTCTTTGGGGAAATCGGCAAAGTTTTAATGGTATGGAAACTAAATTCCAAACCCATGAAATACTCATCCAATCCTTGTCAGTTTGGCTTCAACAAAAAAATCAAAACAGGGTTATCTGGAGTGTTAATCATGCATGGAGGGACGCATGGAATATGAGAGTGTGCGTGTGCGAAGGATTTAGAAGCTGGAGCGGTGAGTGAAACCAATCCTTGAAGTCATGATAGTAATAAAGGATGCAAACGGGTCGATCAGTTTATGAGAAGAAAGGGGACAACATGAGGGGAGAAGGGGATCGACTGTTAATGGTGAATGGAAGTCTCTGGACGCTGGTTTGTTTCGGTGCTTTCCCTTGGGTGGTGTGTGGCGTGTGAGACCAGAACGGAAGGGAGGAGAACCCTATAACGTGAGTGGAGCGCCAGAATTAATGCTGCAGTAGGAGCTCACGTTATTTCTAGTAAGAAGAGAAGCTTGGACTTGGGGTGTACAACGCATGGATAGGAAACAAATGAAGGGTACTGGGATGGAGAGCCGAAGTCACCACGAAAGCAGCAGTTGGAAAATGACTGAGGCAAGCTTCATGACTTGCGATGGGAGTTGAAGGGGGTTGGACGCTGGGATTTTGTTCGGTGAATAACGTTGAGAAGAGGAGGACGGGAATGCTTTAAGGGGAGGAAGCGGACATGTTTTGTGGGTTACAAGAGGAGTCCACGTTGTGTTACTGGAGGAAGAAGAAGATGCGTGCGGGGGTTTGGGCCTTAAGTGGGAATTGGGCCGACAGAGGGAAATAAAGGTGAAGGCCCAATTTTTTAATTTAATCCAAGTTTAATTAATTTAAATTGTATTCAAACTTTAAAAGGGTGTAACTTGGTCATACGATATCAGATTGACGAATCGTAAGTTGCGTTGGGATCGTATAGAAGGGAGCAACACAACGAGACTGACAGAGTGAATCCGAGCTCATTACAATTTATAGCAAAATAAATTGTCCGATCTGAATCAGCGACAATTATCGTTATTAACGATGATCGTCCAATGTGAGTAAGTCTCACTAACTCTGAACAGTTTATAATTTCATGTTATATTTATAGAACTGTTAGAAATTGTCTGATTTACTGTGTGTTGACTGTTTGATTGAACTGCTACTCAGTTAGTTGAATTTCTATATTGATTCTGTTTAACAGAATATATCATATGGAACTGAAAGTAATGTTGACTTATATTGTTTAACATCAGTGATGCAGGGAAACAGGTTGGAGGAATCCAACTGGATTCCTCAACATTTATTTTACTGTTTTCATATATCGTGATATATGATGTGTTATATAATCTGTTATGAATTATGGGTGTTGGAATGATGTTGATCATTTTTATTCGATATTTTATATATCATAAAAGACCCTGGGATGTAAAAAGAATTATTTCAATGTATATTGAAATAAAGGGAATTTATAAAATCAACAGATTTTGTAAAAGGAAATATTTCGAAAGTAAAAAAAAGGGAAATCATTTGTAAAGTGAAGAACTGTTACTAAAAGTAAATCTTTATAAATGAATAGTTTATTCGAAAAGAATAAAGGAGTTAATTGATGTTAGTTTAATCGATTAGAGTTAAAGAATAAAGGAGTTAATCGATGTTAGTTTAATTGATTAGAGTTAAAGAATAAAGGAGTTAATCGATGTTAGTTTAATCGATTAGAGTTAAAGAATAAAGGAGTTAATCGATGTTAGTTTAATCGATTAGAGTTAAAGAATAAAGGAGTTAATCGATGTTAGTTTTAATCGATTAGAGTTAAAGTAAAAGGAGTTAATCGATGTTAGTTAATCGATTAGGGTTAAAGAAAATGAGTTAATCGAATATAGTTTATTCGAATAGAAAGTAAAATGAGTTAATTGAATATAGTTTATTCGAATAGAAAATAAAATGAGTTAACCGAATATAGTTTATTCGAATAGAAAGTAAAAGGTGTTTATCGAATATAGTTTATTCGAAGAAAGAAAAAGGAGTTATCGAATATAGTGTATTCGAAAGGAGTTAAGTGAAATGAGTAAATCAATAGCGTTAGTCAAATAGAGTTAATCCAGTAATGTTAGTCCAATAGAGTTAATTGATAAGGGTTAATCAAATAGAGTTAAGTGAAAAGAGTAAATCGAATACAGCTATTCGAAGGAGGGTTAAGTAAGGAAGTTAGTAAAGGGATATAAAGTGAACTTTGTCTATTTCAAAGTTAGAAATGTTGTTCAGTTAAGGTCTGAGAGGTAGTTCTACCCCAACTTGATTGGCTTCATTTTTAACTAAGGAATAGTTAAGGTTCGGCAGTAAAGGAAATGGTTTGAATTGGCATCGCGATGGTTTGTTTAAACATCTGTCTAAGTCCAATGACGAAGCTTTGGAAATGTTTTCCAAATAAGAAACCAGAAGTGTTTTCTAATAAAGAAAACAAGAAATGGAAATGTTTTCCATTGTTTATAACGTATATTTTCCAAATTTAGAAAATAAGAAATATTGAATATAGGGAAGCAGGAGATAAGAAATTAATGAAATAAAGAGATAAGTGTTGAATGATGTTTGATCGATATAAATTTCCATTTGGAAATGATATCGTTGTTTGCACACCTGTTTTCTTCGATAGTTAAATCACAGACTATCGAAGTTTTTGACCATTTTAACGTTGTTAATATGGGGAGACCGGTTGGATTATTATCCAAAGAACCACTCTGTATTGGCATAAGCGTTGCAAATCATATATGCCAAAGGAAATTGAAGACGGAGTTATGAAAGGGCTATCCTGTTTACAGAATAGTGCCTTCGGTTCATCTTGTTCCTGGATGACTTGTATGGACGGATGTCTGACAGAGTATTTCCAAACGATCACGTATATTGATTTCTCCAACTGTACCAAGAGTGGAAGCGGAGAAGGAAACTTCTTTTAGCTAACGCATAATGTATGGTTGAGGACATCAATCGGTGATTTGATGGATTTGATGATGTGGCATTCAAAGTGAATCTGGTGTGATGATAAAGCGTAGCTTCTAGCCTCACATCCGCTAAATGACAGAAATCGGGCAGGCAGCATGGCTAAGTCGGTCGCACCGAAGTAGGGTGTATAATCACCTGATCTAGAGTTTCATTTACTTCTAAAAATCTATTGTTGATGCTGTCCCATTCGGGAAACGGTTGCTGATCCCAACCGTTGGTGATATACATTCGATACACTCAAGCGAAATGAGTGGTCGGTCATGTGTGGCCAGGTTGCAAGATGTTCTTGTTGAACCCAGTGTATTCCTTTCTAGAGGTACACTAGCGAAAGGTGGTTCCGTACCTTGTCATAGTTGGAAATCCATTACCCAATACGTGCTTGCGGTTTTGATTGTATACTATATATGTAGAACGTGAGATGAAAGCGTTTCTGCTAGATGATTATTATATTGTGTTGATAGACATTATTATAATATCAAAAGGTTTTTGATATAAAGATATTTGGATTCTCATAAGGGAAAAACCCGTTCCGTTATACGGCGTGGTCTTATGAGATATCGATTACCTGCTTGAACTGTTTTAAACTGTTTTACTCACACCAGTCCCATGACTGACCCGGAGTTTACTTTGTTGTTTTCCCTAAACTCTTGGGTGCCTAAATTTGTATGGGCTGTCAAGTAGTCGGGATTTACAGATACATTGAAGAGCTGGAGCAGGAGGCTTCAGAATTATATCGCTATTATTATTCCGTTGTGTTGTAAGTGTTGTACTTTGATAATGATATGTATATGCAAGTACAGATGTATATTTCAAGTTATGTTATATATATTATATGTTATTTGTTCCCCTGTGAGGTTCGTGTTACTCTGATGTTGTGTTCTTCTTCTTCTTCTATTCTAAGTTTCTATCTTATCTCTTCTCACGCTCTAATTTCTTTCACTAATTACCAGGATTTTTCGATGTTTTGGTTATCGACATCGTGTTTATGTCGATAACCAAAGTCGCTCGAAATTCGGGTCATTACACTGATGGAGTCCCACTCCATACAACCTCTGACTCCATTGCACTGGTCCATGGCCAATAACCCTAACGGATCAACTAGTCCACACAGCCCTGGCTCTGGTTCGTCTACATACCCCCTCTCTCATTGGTGGACCAAAGTTATGGATATCGATAACCACTTTGCACATGTCCCACAGTAAAGCCTAACTCTAGAAGTTAACTCGTCGATTCCCATCTGGATCCTGAGTAATAACTTATTATTTGGACTTCCTTTGCATCTCAGGTTTTCGTCGGATTGGTGTTGATCTTCAGAAGAGTTCACAAACGTCGTCATGTGGTCGAAATTCAAATCTAGTTCGGTTCGTGGTGCTTCATCTGGTCGTTTCGTGACCCTCTCCTGGCGGCGATTCGTGACCCCGGTTCGTGACCCTCTCTTTGTGGCGGTTCGTGACCCTCTCCTGGTGGCGGTCCGCGACCCTGGTTCGTGGCCCTCTTTTGGGGGCGGTTCGTGACCCTCCCCTTGTGGCGGTTCGCGACCCTCTCCT
Organism: Allium sativum; assembly: GCA_030737875.1. NCBI lineage: Eukaryota > Viridiplantae > Streptophyta > Magnoliopsida > Asparagales > Amaryllidaceae > Allium > Allium sativum. The sequence goes on along the minus strand of CM060912.1, from coordinate 145,404,004 downwards.
GGTGGCGGTTCGTGACCCCGGTTCGTGACCCTCTCCTGGTGGCGGTTCGTGACCATCATCTTAGAACGATTCCTGACCATCATCTTGGAGCGGTTTGTGACCATCATCTTGGGTCAAGTCGTGACCCCCCTATCCACCATTAGGAACTGAAATCCTATAGCTATTCCAGAAAGCTAATTTCGCCAAATGATGGCGTTTTCAACCATTCTAACTTTCCTATGCAAAACATACGAAACAGCAGTAGTAACATGTAGAATCAACCAAAAACACCAAAATAATAATTTCATATGTTAATTTAGACCAAACATGTCCAAAAACATGATTTTCCCCTTAACCATGTTTAACCATATCTTACAATGGGATTAGCAAACTTAATCCAAATTAAGCCAAATATATACTAGCAATATAAAATAATATTTTATAATTTTCACATATTTTTCCAAAAAATTTAGATGTATAATTTCGCTAATTATCACTAATTACCCCTAGTTATCCATAATTAGTGTATAAACATGCAAATCACTCACCTTAGCCACAAATAAATTATAGATCTGAAACTTCAACTGATTCGGCTTGGATCCCAATGTTGTGTAACAGCTCTAACTCTAGTTTGGTGTTAATCTGACTTAATTTGATGTAGATTTGGTTAATTTGTGATTAGAAAGTGATTAGAGAGAGATCTAGAAGATGAAGGCCATTACTAAGGTTCAAGGAATGTTTGTGGCGGCTGGAAAACTGAAAGGGAATGTTTCTCCAAACCTTTTCAGCCCTCTCATAACCTTAATCCTAAAATGGGTTATGGGCTAGCAGCTACTCACCATATTAAACCCGATTAAGATGTTTTCCGCCTTCCAAACCATATTTCAGCCATATCTCCCAAACGGTAAGTTCTTTTGTTTATTATGACCATCTACAGAATGGGAAACCATCATCTGAATCCAATGGAAGTGTTTTCAGGTCAAAACTCCTTATCAGTCAAAAGTTATGGGCGAAACAAGATTCCCCAGGGGTAAAACGGTCATTTAAAATTCAGCAAAAATCGCGAATGTGGGAAATGATCCCAATAGTCGTTTCCCAAAGTTACACAACCATATGACTTTGTATGAAAACAAAATAAATGTTCTGTGATTTTTCGATACGTAGATTGCGGGCCGTTAAAGTGCTGAAAACCATTTCATAAATAAATATATTAATCTAAGCGAGCATGGTAACCATGCCCACTATATAGTTTACAACAAAACGAATGGCTCGCATGAGTTATTGGGTTTCCCAACTGGATGGTTCCTGGAACGAAAGATCAATTGAGGACACGAAGCTAAGTATCTCCCGGTTAACATTTGGACAACGGACATCGAATACATAGCGCGAAAGTATATGACCCGGTAAACACCTAGACATTGGACACCGTATGTGCTTTATTTCCCCAGCTTTCGAAGTAAATCTACTGCCGAAGCTTTCGATTTTTACTAGAGATTATGGGTACAACCTAACTGCAAGTTTACCATCACTCCGGGGTGTAAGGTTCGTCGGGGTCACGATATACACAAAGCTACGCTTCAATTGCCGTGCTTTTATCATCACTAGCTCATTTCATAACTCGAGTATGCCACATTGACAATTCACGACATATCACTGATTTCTATCAATGCAAACCCTCTACGTTCATATGACTTAGATACGAGGATAATATATAGCCACAAATACGATATACATTAACGAAAATCAATGCTATGCCGTCAATTTCAATATCAGACACATAATCCATACAAGTCCGTCATGGTTCTGCATGGAACAACAACCCAAAAATATTCGAATTTATTCAGATCTCGTGCTACTTATAACCTCGTATCAGGTGTACGGCCCGATCCGTGACATCAGCAATCAACCCAACAATTCGAATATACTCGGTCTTCACTTATCGATTTCCGAGTTTCCAGTTTTATATGTCGTATTATTACTTGGAATGGTTTTCGAACATATATTCGATCGCGGACTTTCCAAATAATAAGCGTACTCTAAAACAATAGCTATGGACCTTATGAGTTTCTCAATTAAAATTCTCTTTCCAAATGTTGCCCTTTTACTTCGAATTAAGGTTGGATTTATTCAATTTTTGAAAAACCCATTACCATCTCAACCCTTTCTCGAAGTTCAATATACATTTCCTACCGTATATTTAACAAGCAATATCCATTTATTCGTCGTTATCCCTAAACTACCAAATCCTTATTTGGATTTAAATTTCCATTTATGACAATTCAAATAATTGATATTTTCAAACATAAGTTTAAATAAATTTAATCGACTTATATTTGATATTGATTCACAAACTCAGGCAAACACTATCGGGATCTGGATATGAACATGTTCTAATGTTTCAGATAGTATTCGTCCGCTCTTGGAATTCCATATCGAATATTCGAAGACTAACTCTACCCAAAACATATTTCCTTTTTAATTGAAACTTCTCATATTTTATTTATAATTTGAATACATTTCATACCATATATTTGAAATCTTTCAAAACATTTAACAAATCCTTTTTACATAATAATTTATGCTTAATAATCTTCAAAATTTCAATCATTTTCAAGAAATGTTATAATAACGTTAAAGCATTACGGAAAGCGCTGAGAAAGGGTTATTTAACCAAATAGATCCAAAATCATTCTGAATTCACATATTTTAACTCAAATTACTTTTAAATAATTAAATATGATTTATCATATTTTTCTGGATATTTAAATAATTTTTATAAGTCCATTTTATTCGATTTTCCATTATGGTTGCCGAACTGCACGTATAGCGACCTTTTCAAATTTTAATTTAAACATAACTTGAAAACCGTACGTTGTAATTTGAAAATTCATTTTTGATTCAAAACTCATTATTAATTGAAATCCGTCGTTTTTCGTTTCAAGTAAATCAGATTCAAAACGTTCAAGGTAAAATCATTTGAAATTTAAAACTGATAATAACGAACTGTCGTTACGCGCACATTCGATTCACGTTATATAATGTTTTAACTATAAATTGCCAAATTCCCTTTTTACAAAATAAAGTGTATTCATAATTTAGAATAAATCCTTATTCCAAATCACTTTTCTCAAATTAATAATTTTTTATTCAAACTTTAATCCAAAATCATTTTAAATTTTAAAATTTTCATTTCGAATTAAACTGAATAAAAATAGTATTCAGTTTAAAACTCGTTCGATCAATTATTCGCGTACAATCCATTATTCCAGTTTCGAATTATGTTAAAATGAACATTTAATGAAATATTTCTCAAAACCTGTTCAATTACTTCCTAAAGAACTATTCCAATAATTACCATTTCAAATTCCAGGCTTTCATTCCAAATCACTCGAATAAAAATAATATATTATCCAAAATTCACTTGATTATTTTCTCAAAACATTATAAAATCAAGTGTTTATATAGAGTCCATTACTCTAAATTTTCAAATTCTTCATATCCTATTTGATTGAACATTTGATGATAATATTTCCAAAATTGTTCAATCATTCCCAAAATAATTACTCCAAAGTACATCATTAAATTCCAACTTTCATTAAATTGAAATAGTAAATATCAAAACTAGGTTAAATCGTTATAGTTGTCTACATAAAACTAAGATTGAATAAAAAAATTCGATCTAAATTTCAAAACTAGCTCAACATTTAAATAACCAATTAGCGCTTGGAAAATGTTTTCAAAACCAATTCTGCTCATACGAACTTTGTTTACTCAATTCAATTTCTAAACAGTTCTAATTTTAAGTTTAAACTGCATTCCCATTTTTATTTTGATAAAAATCGTTATTTACAGGAAATGGGATTTAAATTAATTACCCATATGATTCCACCACTATAGTGTATGTGATTTCATACAACCAGAATCAATCAGATAACCAATAAACAAATATGTAGTCATCCATTATCATCATAGCAATTGAAATAACCAACCAACGGTGCGCAAAGCGTTACGGTGAATAACACTTGGTATATAGTGAATTATAACTACATGTGCATCCATCAACAACCAATAACAATCATTTATATCAACCCATGATCATTAACGGATTTGTAATTATAATTAACAACTGAACATAATTAATAGTTATAACTAATTTAAAAATGAATTTAAATTAGAACTCTCAAGTTCATGCCTCCAAAATCTTCACCGTTAATGCTCCGTGTCAACTTAAAACAACACTGGATGATTAAACACAAAGCTTTATGATGTCGTTACAGTCGCATGTGCACTTCTGTTTCGCAAATGAACATGTATATATATGAATATATACCCTTAAAACGTTTGTTTGTTTGATTTTTTTTTCTAGACACATTCATCTTTCAATTTGGCACTACATTTCCCCCCATCGTTCTCCACATAATATGACACTCATACTCTTTCTTTTATTTTATTCCCCTGCACTCACGCATGCATGCCCCTCCACCTCCCCTATGAATAAAGTACGCAACTTCCATGTTGGAAAGAAAAGCCCATTTGCTTCTTACATTTTCTTTCTTCTCTATGTTTTTTAGTAAAAGAGGGGAAACAGATTGTTTAATGAATACAAAAAGGAAAGGATCTGTAGGAAAGAGAAGCGGAGGGTTTGCAGGTTGCCGGAAGGGTGCCTGAAGTCACTGCATGCAACGGTGATGTCACGTGGGTGTGGATGACGAGGTGGTGATGCGGTCAGAGGAGGGAGGTTCATACTGTGAGTGGGGCCGAGAGCTTAGAAGGAAACATCGTTTTGAGGGAAGGGGAAAGAGTTGTCCTGCGTGGAAGGGGAAATGAGGAAGAGAAGGTGGCTGAACAGAGGCAAGTGGCGGTGGCCGGCGAAGAAAATAGCGGAGGTGCAGTAGGGACAGGAAGTCGATGCGAAGATAATGGGAGGGGAAGTATGGAAAATAAAAAGTGGAGTAAGTGATGCGACTGTGGAATTGGGGAGCAAAGTGACAGGTTATTCGCTTCTTCTTTTTTTCTACATTGGGTATTTTACTTTTGAACAAGGAAGTAGTACCCACCTAGATATTGAAGAAGGAAAGAGGCGCAGGATACCAGGGGATGAAATGCGAGCAACGTGGTGAGCAATCAGACATGAATGGACACGTGTAGAATTTAATACACAACGTTTACAAGTGTAATATTAAATTAATTCAGTTTTTTTCATGCGTGAACTCCTAATACCATGTACCCCATGCGTGCGTTTTCCTTACGCGAGAGACCCAATTCCTTTTCCTTTGAAATTTGCACACCACAAAATTTTCCGATTCCTTTCATTTTTGATTATCGATAGCAAACAACCGCAGCTAAAAATAAAATCATGTATCATAATGTGTCATGATCCGGAAACGATAATAAAATAGGTCTATTGATTAATTCCGCAAAGTGTCAATAAGACCATAGTTACCCTAAAATACGTTATAAAAATATGTGTTTATTTTCCAAATTAAAAGTTACGGTAAAATTCTATAAAAAAATTTAAGACCGCGCGTTTAGAAATTGAACGATTATTCTATATCGATATTTAATTATAATTTATATTTGAACACCGATCATTCCAGCAATTATATCGCACATTGTTTACCATTTTTCCAAAACCAACATTGTTTTAATCTAAATTAAAATATTATTGTCTTAAAATTTATATTTAACCAAAATAATTCAAAATTTTAAATACTCACCAATCCTTATAAAGTTCACATATATACAACATTTTAAATTTTAATATTCAAAATAGATTTGCAAAACTTATGTGCTACATCTTTCTAAAGCAATACATATCGATATATAAATATCAAATATATTCATCAAAATTGGGTAAAATCATTGAATTTTTGTAAATTAAACATACCATAAAATAAAGCTCCTTTCCAAACTAATATTGATAAACAAACAAATGTAAACAAATTATTAAATCAATATTTGCATATAAAATTTCAACTTATATTTAGAAAATCCCAAACTATATTATAGAAATTCAATTTAAACTTTAGTAAAATCCAGTGTTATTACAATTGTGAATCCAGTTAGTAGGTCCACGACACTTAATTTATTGTGTGAAGATGCCGAAATTATTTTATGTGATTATTCTTTCTGAGCTGATTTTTATGTTATGCGATATTTCGGCATCAAAATTATATTGGAAATGGATTGGCTTCACCATTATGAAGCTCACATCCATTGTCCTGAAAAGACTGCCCATCTTCGGCATCCCCAATCCATCGATCGAATTTCCATCATACTTACTGATTCTAGTTCAGATTCAATAGCTTCTTTGTATGCTTCAAATCCAAGAGATGACGATAACGATGATGAAGAGGAGGTTATTTCTCAAATCCATTTTTTTCAAGAATTTCCTGACATATTTGATCCTGTCTTATAAATACTGCCTAAGAGACCAATTGAGTTCCAAATCAATCTAATCCTGGCGCTCTGCCTATTACTCGTCCTCCTTATCGTTTGTCTAATGAGGAAAATGAGGTGGTGCAAAAGCAATTATCCGAATTAGAGGAGAATCGGTTTATTCGCTCTAGTTCCTCACCTTGGGGAGCTTCGGCGATCTTTGTAAAGAAGTTGGATGGTGCACTTAGGCTTTGCTTCGACTATCGCATGCTTAATGATATCATCATCAAGAATAAATATCCACTACCATGGATCGATGATTTATTCGGTCAACTTAGCGATGTTAATGTCTTTTCTCAATTGGACTTAGCTATCGGATTCCATCAAATACGCACTGCGGAGGATAGTATTCCATTGACATCATTCCATAACCAGTATGGATCTAATGAATGGATAATGATGCCGTTCTGTAATGACCCGCAAATCCGCAACATCGGAGTTGACTATATACATCATACGTCCAACCCAAATTTTACGAAGATACGAAACATTTTTTTTAGAAGAAAGAGATAGAAGAAGAACAGAAATAACAACACAGAATCTCACATCGCAGCGGAACAAAGTATAATATATCATATATTTGAAATAAAAAATCTCAACTGTATAACATACACTTATCAGAGTACAACACTTACAAAACAACGGAACAACACTATAACTAGATAACGCTGAAGCCTCCTGCTCCAAGCTCCTTTAGATATATCTGAAAAATCCTGAACTACTTGACTGCCCGTACAAATTTAGGCACCCAAGAGTTTAGGTAGAACAAAACAAAATAAACTCCGGGTCAGTCATGGGACTGGTATGAGTAAACAGTTTAAAACAGTTTCAGAAACTAAATGATATCTCATAGGACCACGCCGTACATCACGGAACGGATTTTTCCCTTATGAGAATCCAAACACTTGATTTAACTTTATATCAAAACTCTTTTGATATTATAATAGTGTCTAAATCAAGTAAATAACAATCTAGTGGAACGTTTGCATCTCACGTTCCACATATATAATATACAATCAAAACCGCAAGCACGTATTGGGTAATGGATTTCCAACTATGACAAGGTATGGAACCACCTTCCGCTGGTATATCTCTAGAGGAGAACACACCGAGTTCAACAAGAACATCTTACAACTCAGCCACGCATGACCGACCACTCATTTCGCTTGAGTGTATCGAATGTATATCACCAACGGTTGGGATCAGCAACCGTTTCCCGAATGGGACAACATCGACAATAGATTTTTAGAAGTAAATGAAAACTCTAGATCAGGTGATTATACACCCTAATAGGTGCGACCTACATAGCCATGCTGCTTTCCCGATTTCTGTCGTTTACCGATTGTTGAGGCCAGAGGCTACGATTTATCATCACATCAGATTCACTTCGAATGCCACATTGTCAGATCCATCGAAAATCACTAATTGACGTCTACAACAGTACAATACTTGTTAGCTAAAAGAAGTTTCCTTCTCCGCTTCCACTCTTGGTACGGTTGAAGAAATCGATGTACGTGACCTTTCTAGAAATACTCCGTCAGACATTCATCCATACAAGTCACCCAGGAACAGGATGAACTAAAGGCACTATTTCTATTAATAGAAAAAGTCCTTGTACTCTACTCCGTCTTCGATTATCTTTATATAACCTGATTCGCACGCTACTGCCAATACGGGGTGGTTCTTTGGATAATAATCCAACTGGTCTCTCTATATTGACAACGATGGTCAAAACTTCGATAGTCTGTGATTTAACTATCGAATAAAACAAGTGTTTCGATAGTCGATGATTTAACTATCGAATAAAAACAAGTGTTTCGATAGTCGATGATTTAACTATCGAATAAAACAAGTGTTCATCCAAACATCCAACAATCACTGAGCCTTTAATTAATATTCCATTAATTAAATCACTTCTCTATTTCTTTATCAATATTTGTTAACCAAATATTTTCAATAACCATATTGACCTGTTACGTTATTTGGAAAACATTTCCGAATATCGCCTTACTTTATTTTCTAAACTTTAGAAAATATATGCTATTTATAATTGGAAAATATTCCAATTACTTATCTCTTTCCGATCTCGTTTATTTCTATACTTAGGAAATATTTAACATCTATTTCCCAGCTTACATTTATTTGGGTTAAAACGGATGTTGTGTAAAACATCGTTACGACAACCCAAATACTATATTCAACTAACTCTTATCTAACATTGATCTTCGAGCCTGAAATCTTACTATTTATTTGTTAATAATGAAACCAATCAAGTTGGGGTATAACTACCTCTCAGACCTTGACTGAATAACATTTATAACGTCAAAACAGATATGACTACTTACTCGAATAACCAATAACATACAACTACTTCTTCACCTTTAAACACGTACACAATTTCTCCTTCTATTCTTACTAAATTTTATTCTTATACTTCCTTTTTGATTATACTATTCTATTTCTAAGTTCGTTTCCTTATCGACTACTATATATATTGATACGTTGATTTCTAACTATCAAATTATCTTAAAAATATTCTATCTCCTTAAATTCTCGGAAAAATTCGCTATAACCTCCTTTGTACCGGGAGCAACGGGAAAATCCCCAAACTGCCACACAGGCCTTTTCCAATCAAAAAGAAAAAGAAAAGCCAAGCGGCTAGCCGATACGGCGCATAAAATCTCATATATGAATTAAATACGTACCTTTTTGTCGGGCAATCTATATATATACCTTCTAACACTTTATTCCAAACATGTCTCCTGTATATTTATTCATGTCCAATCTATTTTAACTATACCAATCTTTTTGACTAAATTTGTTTAATAAATTTGTTACTTAACTCTTCAGTCTATTTCACCTTTATATTTGAACATGACATGTTCAAATATATTTTAACTTGCATATTAACAAATTCTAATTATACTCATACTCTCGTTTCCTTATCGACTTCTTATTCAAATTCCAATTCGATTCTATTTGAATTTTCTTTATTTAAACTTTCATTTGAATTCTATGTTCAAATTCTATATTTTAAAGTCCATTTGAATTCTATATTCAAATTCTATTTCAAGTTCTATTTGAATTCTCTTTTAAAATTCTATATTCAAAGTCTATTTGAATATCTCTGCATTATTTATAAACAACGTTTATAACTTTACTTAAAATCCCCCATTATATATTTATAAACAAAGTTTATAAATTCAATTCAAATCCCACATTTTCCTTTATAAACAAAGTTTATAAATTCGATTCAAATCCCACATTTTCATTTATAAACAGAGTTTATAAATTCGATTCAAATCCAACATTTTCATTTATAAACAGAGTTTATAAATTCGATTCAAATCCCACATTTTCATTTATAAACAGAGTTTATAAATTCGATTCAAATCCCACCTTTTCATTTATAAACAGAGTTTATAAATTTGATTCAAATCCCACATTTTCATTTATAAACAGAGTTTATAAATTCGATTCAAATCCCATATTTTCATTTATAAACAGAGTTTATAAATTTGATTCAAATCCCACATTTTCATTTATAAACAGAGTTTATAAATTCGATTCAAATCCCATATTTTCATTTATAAACAGAGTTTATAAATTCGATTACTTGTTTTATATACTCAAACAAGTTAATATTTTCCCTAGTTCATTAAAAATTCAAATTCTATTTGTAAAAATAGAATTCCCTTTTCAAATCTCAATTACCCTTTTCGATATTTTTTTATAAATCAATATTCATGCCCAAGTGATATTTTAAACAATCAAATCAACCAATTTTCAATCATTTGATTTTTAACACATCATATATGAATATATATGAAATCAAACCAACAAACAGATAATATATATTTTTGAGGAATCCAGTTGGATTCCTCCGACCTGTTTTCCTGCATCCACAGACGTTAGTCAACATAGTAATACCCATCCTGCTTCGAGGCAGGATATCGCGGTATGAAGGTCATCCACTAATCATAGCGTGGGGCGTATAGGGAAATCATCCGCTAATAAAACCGCGGGCATCCGCTAATGATACTGCGGGAATCCAACCAATCATCAACCCAATATATATCCTAAATAACTAATATATATTTTAAAACAATCAAACAGCATTCAAACAAGCATAGACAATTATTTTTAACTATATAAAAATAAATTCTAAATAAAAGGTGAGATTTACTCACCAGAGTTTTCTGTTGTCATTGTCACATTTTCTTCGAATTTCAATCAACCCATATTTAATTTCAGCACCACATTCCATTGCTTCAAATTGGTATCACATTATTCCAAATTGTCATCTATGTTCATATGAGTTTAACGAAGCTGACGGCATTCATATCTGATTTTATTCGAATTAGAAATTCATTTTATAAGTGATCAACCAAGTTCTAATAAAATTAAAAATTTAACCAAATTAAATTAATTACCTTAACCGAGCCTTAATCCTTCTCTATAGTTTACTCCATCACATATACTTCCAATTCGCACCATTGACAAGGATCTCGTCTTCCATCTTCATTATGAACTACAGGAATTAGTCGGGACTTCTTAACACTTCTAAACTGTTGATCCCTATATAAGTATCGAGACTTCAACCTGCTAGATGTACAGGTGCAGACCATTTCCTCTCAGGTCTGGTTTCCCTTTTGCCAACCATCTCTTTACTGAACTCGCGATGCCTCCTTTCTGGTAAATCCTAGGTTGCGATGATCGAACTCCAATCGAAGACCACCCTTCATCCCAGATCCACATTTGAACTACCTTCGAACTCCAAACCACCATCTTCACCTTTTCATTTCCAATCCGAATCAACAGCCATCAAAACCCCTTTTACTTGCTGATCCTAATTCCACTTAAAACACTTTCAGTTCATCATTTACATACTGGATCTCCATACCTCATTGTCGAACCAATCACCTCTTGAATCCATCAATACGGGACTTCCTTCTGCCTTAAAATCCACCACAAATCCCACTGTTCACTGTCGCTACTCCACCTTCCACTTCAATTTCAACCTCACGCGCCCCTCTACAGTACAACTGCGGCTTCCAAAAACTCCATCGCGCCGTGCTCTCCCTTACAGAAGATCGCGACGCCCCTCCTTCGACTATACTGAAGTCGAGTCACCAGATAAGCATCGCGCCCAAATGGATTATTCAACATCGAACTAAACTTTGGAGGCTTCTGAGGAGCAATCGAGCCCTCTCTTTTTGGAAGCAATTGATATCGTCCGATCCTTCTTGTTTAAATGAGGCTTTTGTTTGTATTTTATAAGTGACGGTTTCGATTTTCAGTGGATGTGAGGAAGTAGGAAGAACACGCGATTTTTTAAAGGGACGGTGTGGTTTTAAACAGAATATCGTGTCAAATTTCCTTCCAACCCTTTTTGTTTTGTTTCGGTCCACAAATCCTAATAATTTATTTTATTTAAATTAGTTTTAACTCAGTGTCCTTAAATTAAAATACTTCATGACACTGATCTCCTTTCTGAACCCAACAACTGTCAATTCTAGATTAAAACCACTATTCTGAACCCACTGGGATAAGTATCGAAGCTCAATTCGATCATCTGGAGAAGATATTAATTTAAATTAATATAAATTAATTTCAGACAATTTATTTCCTCGATAAATAAATAAATATTATTATCGTTATAAATTCAAATAAAATTTCCCATAAATTATTCGAACAGTATTTAATTCAAATTAAATTTTGAATTCAACTAAATTCATTTTCGTATTCTGATAATTTAATATATTTAATATTAAATCGAAATTGATTATTTGGAATTGAGAACTTAATCTAAATATTCATTTAATTTATCAAATTAATATTTAAAACCCTATTAAATATTCAAATTTAACCGACGGAATATCCGGGTCATTACGTTCTTCCCCACATAAAATAATTTCGTCCTCGAAATTGCTAAGGTGGGAAAAGTGCTACAAAGCCATTAACTTTTCAAAATCTTACTTATGTTGAGACTCAACATTTCAAATTTAACAAATTTTAGTCTTACCAAAACCTTTGGTCTTCATTTATTCACATCCGATTCATATTCCCTTCATACGTATTTCGATTTTATTTAAATTGATTCTGATCAATTTATTCACTTTGGTCCATTTAACTTGTTTATACTCTAGTTGAATTCTATTTTCCATTCAAATTCCATATTCGATTTGAATATACACTCGCAAATTTCAACTCACTTTCCAAGGTCTTATTTCGATTCAACATTGATTAACTAATTTTTCTTTTACTTAGTTAATTCTATTCAATAATCAGAAATATGATTATTGTTTCCCAAATCATTTTATCTACTTCACTTGAGTTCACATTCATTTTATAACTCAAGTCTATATTCTTCTCATGGCCATTCGGATTTTATTTACTTTAAAAATCCTTTTACTTATATATATAAACCATTGTGGTTTTTAATGGTTTCTGGCGCTGCACTTTTTGAAATTTGATTTTGACCTATCTCAAAATCTATTCGACGAAACCCAGATTTTTCTCTTCTATTAGAAAACTATTATCTAACTGGTCCTGACGGTTCTTGTTTCAAAGAATTTCGACTTAATTTGAGTCCTGTATACTCGATTGAAGTTCGAGTAGCCAATTTACGAACTGCAGCGCTGCGGCGAGTTCGTCTTAATTATATTTATATATAAACTTTTAAACTTCGTTAAGATGAATTCAACTCCATTTTAACTCTATTTGGATTTCAAATATTTGAACTTCACTTTAATTCTCTTTGAATTCAAATATTCAAAGTCCACTTTAATTCTCTTTGAATTAAAATATTCAACTCCTTTTTATATTCTATTTGAATTCAAATATTCAAAGCCTATTTTTATTCTATTTGAATTCAAATATTCAAACCCTGTTTTTATTTCTATTTGAATTCAAATTCCACATTTTACTCTCTTTGAATTCTATATTCAAACCCCTTTTGAATTTCTCTTTGAATTTTATATTTAACCCCTTTTGAATTTCTCTTTGAATTTTATATTCAAACCCCTTTTGAATTTCTATATTCAAAATACTATTTGAACTTCTATATTTCAAATTCTATTTAACTCCTTTGAATTCAAATTCTATTTAACTCCTTTGAATTCAAATCCTATTTAAATTCCTTTGAATTCAAATTATATTTAACTCCTTATATTCAAATTCTATTTAACTCCTTATATTCAAATTCTATTTAAATTCCTTTGAATTCAAATTCTATTTAACTCCTTATATTCAAATTCTATTTAACTCCTTATATTCAAATTCTATTTAACTCCTTATATTCAAATTCTATTTGAATTCCTTTGAATTCAAATTCTATTTAACTCCTTATATTCAAATTCTATTTAAATTCCCTTGAATTCAAATACCATATTTAATTTCTCTTTGTTTCAAATTCTATTAAATTTCACTTTGAATTCAAATACCATATTTTAATTTCTCTTTGAATTTAAATTCTATTTGAATCTCTTGTATTCAAATCCTCTTTGAATCTCTTATATTCAAATTCTATTTGAATTATTCAAATTCTACTTGAATTATTCAAATTCTATTTAAAAATAGAATTTTCCTTAAAAATTTCAAATATCCCTTTCGGGATATTTTTAAATATCAACACTTAGACCCAGTGATATTTAAATACCAAACAACCAATTATTTATTTCAACTATACCCGATCGTTTTTAACTCAATTCGTTAATTAACTTGTTAATTAACTCTTTAGTTTATTTCACTTTTATATTTGAACATGACATGTTCAAATATATTTTAACTTGCTTATTTACTAATTTAATTCAAATCTCAATTTAAGTTCTACATTCGATTTCGAATATAGATTTACAAATCCAATTCACCTTTCAAAGTTTAACTTCAATTCAAACTCGATTAACTAATTCCTCTTATTCAATTTCTATTTGAATATCTATATTCAAATCTATTTGAATTCCTTTGAATTCATTAGTCTAATTTAATTCCTTTGAATTCAAATACCTTATTTAAATTATCTTTGCATTTTCTATGTGAACTCCTCATTTGAAATTTCATATATTCAAATCCCTTTTTGAATTTTCTTTCGAAACCACATAAATGTATACATATATTTATGATCCTTTCAAATTCAAAACATTTGAATTTTCCAACTAAACTTGTTTTCTTTCAAACAAATTTCCATCAAAACTTTCTAAGGCAGCAATTTATCACTTAGGAACTCGAAAATGAACACTGATGATGGTCGACTCATTATCAGAATTATTTCCCAACTACTGAATGAGTTCAGTGCTATATTTCTTTCTAAATCCATTTAGAAAAATATTTTCCAAATTCCCAGGATTTTAAATTCTTAATTCTGGTTTGAATTCAATTTCAATTCATCTTATTTGTATATTTGATTTCATATACAAATTACATTGGTTATATATAACTATTTCTGTTTTATAATCTAATTCGATTATAATCCTAACAATCAACTTAACTATTTAAAACAATATCGTGTCCAATCTTCTGTTCCAGTGTTTATAAACTCCTATCGGCATCGTGGCGTCCCACGATTCGACCAAAATTTATAATCCACTAAACAGACTAGTCAACACAATATAAAACAGTTTTTATATCAAATAACAAATACGCTCTCTCGTATATATATACACTCAACTCCTTCTAGGGTGCTACTGACCCTACCTCTAATGAGCACATTCCAACAAGCCTAGGTATTCGCTCAACCTAAGCTCTGATACCATTATAATGACCCGCAAATCCGCAACATCGGAGTTGACTATATACATCATACGTCCAACCCAAATATCACGAAAATACGAAACATTTTTTTTAGAAGAAAGAGATAGAAGAAGAACAGAAATAACAACACAGAATCTCACATCGCAGCGGAACAAAATATAATATATCGTATCTTTGAAATACAAAATCTCAACTGTATAACATACACTTATCAGAGTACAACACTTACAACACAACGGAACAACACTATAACTAGATAACACTGAAGCCTCCTGCTCCAAGCTCCTTTAGATATATCTGAAAAATCCTGAACTACTTGACTGCCCTTACAAATTTAGGCACCCAAGAGTTTAGGTAGAACAAAACAAAATAAACTCCGGGTCAGTCATGGGACTGGTATGAGTAAACAGTTTAAAACAGTTTCAGAAACTAAATGATATTTCATAAGACCACGCCGTATATCACGGAACAGATTTTTCCCTTATGAGAATCCAAACACTTGATTTAACTTAATATCAAAACTCTTTTGATATTATAATAGTGTCTAAATCAAGTAAATAACAATCTAGTGGAACGTTTGCATCTCACGTTCCATATATATAATATACAATCAAAACCGCAAGCACGTATTGGGTAATGGATTTCCAACTATGACAAGGTATGGAACCACCTTCCGCTGGTATATCTCTAGAGGAGAATACACCGAGTTCAACAAGAACATCTTGCAACTCAGCCACACATGACCGACCACTCATTTCGCTTGAGTGTATCGAATGTATATCACCAACGGTTGGGATCAGCAACCGTTTCCCGAATGGGACAGCATCAACAATAGATTTTTAGAAGTAAATGAAAACTCTAGATCAGGTGATTATATACCCTAATAGGTGCGACCTACATAGCCATGCTACTTGCCCGATTTCTGTCGTTTACCGATTGTTGAGGCCATAGGCTACGATTTATCATCACATCAAATTCACTTCGAATGCCACATCGTCAGATCCATCGAAAATCACTAATTGACGTCTACAACAGTACATTACGTGTTAGCTAAAAGAAGTTTCCTTCTCCGCTTCCACTCTTGGTACGGTTGAAGAAATCGATGTACGTGACCTTTTTGGAAATACTCCGTCAGACATTCATCCATACAAGTCACCCAAGAACAGGATGAACTGAAGGCACTATTTCTATTAATAGAAAAAGTCCTTGTACTCTACTCCGTCTTCGATTATCTTTATATAATATGATTCGCACGCTACTGCCAATACGGGGTGGTTCTTCGGATAATAATCCAACCGGTCTCTCCATATTGACAACGATGGTCAAAACTTCGATAGTCTGTGATTTAACTATCGAATAAAACAAGTGTTTCGATAGTCGATGATTTAACTATCGAATAAAAACAAGTGTTTCGATAGTCGATGATTTAACTATCGAATAAAACAAGTGTTCATCCAAACATCCAACAATCACTGAGCCTTTAATTAATATTCCATTAATTAAATCACTTCTCTATTTCTTTATCAATATTTGTTAACCAAATATTTTCAATAACCATATTGACCTGTTACGTTATTTGGAAAACATTTCCGAATATCGCCTTCCTTTATTTTCTAAACTTTAGAAATATATGCTATTTATAATTGGAAAATATTCCAATTACTTATCTCTTTCCGATCTCGTTTATTTCTATACTTAGGAAATATTTAACATCTATTTCCCAGCTTACATTTATTTGGGTTAAAACGGATGTTGTGTAAAACATCGTTACGACAACCCAAATACTATATTCAACTAACTCTTATCTAACATTGATCTTCGAGCCTGAAATCTTATTATTTATTTGTTAATAATGAAACCAATCAAGTTGGGATATAACTACCTCTCAGACCTTGACTGAATAACATTTATAACGTCAAAACAGATATGACTACTTACTCGAATAACCAATAACATACAACTACTTCTTCACCTTTAAACACGTACACACTTTCTCCTTCTATTCTTACTAAATTTTATTCTTATACTTCCTTTTTGATTATACTATTCTATTTCTAAGTTCGTCTCCTTATCAGCTACTATATATATTGATACGTTGATTTCTAACTATCAAATTATCTTAAAAATATTCTATCTCCTTAAATTCCCGGAAAAATTCGCTATAACCTCCTTTGTACCGGGAGCATCGGGAAAATCCCCAAACTGCCACACAGGCCTTTTCCAATCAAAAAGAAAAAGAAAAGCCAAGCGGCTAGCCGATACGGCGCATAAAATCTCATATATGAATTAAATACGTATCTTTTTTTCGGGCAATCTATATATATATACCTTCTAACACTTTATTACAAACTTGTCTCCTGTATATTTATTCATGTCCAATCTATTTTAACTATACCAATCTTTTTGACTAAATTTGTTACTTAACTCTTCAGTCTATTTCACCTTTATATTTGAACATGACATGTTCAAATATATTTTAGCTTGCATATTAACAAATTCTAATTATACTCATACTCTCGTTTCCTTATCGACTTCTTATTCAAATTCCAATTCGATTCTATTTGAATTTTCTTTATTTAAACTTTCATTTGAATTCTATTTTCAAATTCTATATTTTAAAGTCCATTTGAATTCTATATTCAAATTCTATTTCAAGTTCTATTTGAATTCTATTTTAAAATTCTATATTCAAAGTCTATTTGAATATCTCTGCATTATTTATAAACAACGTTTATAACTTTACTTAAAATCCCCCATTATATATTTATAAACAAAGTTTATAAATTCAATTCAAATCCCACATTTTCCTTTATAAACAGAGTTTATAAATTCAATTCAAATCCCACATTTTCATTTATAAACAGAGTTTATAAATTCGATTCAAATCCCACATTTTCATTTATAAATAGAGTTTATAAATTCGATTCAAATCCCACATTTTCATTTATAAACAGAGTTTATAAATTCGATTCAAATCCCACCTTTTCATTTATAAACAGAGTTTATAAATTTGATTCAAATCCCACATTTTCATTTATAAATAGAGTTTATAAATTCAATTCAAATCCCATGTTTTCATTTATAAACAGAGTTTATAAATTTGATTCAAATCCCACATTTTCATTTATAAACAGAGTTTATAAATTCGATTCAAATCCCATATTTTCATATATAAACAGAGTTTATAAATTCGATTACTTGTTTTATATACTCAAACAATTTAATATTTTCCCTAGTTCATTAAAAATTCAAATTCTATTTGTAAAAATAGAATTCCCTTTTCAAATCTCAAATACCTTTTTCGATATTTTTTTATAAATCAATATTCATGCCCAAGTGATATTTTAAACAATCAAATCAATCAATTTTCAATCATTTGATTTTTAACACATCATATATGAATATTTATGAAATCCAACCAACAAACAAATAATATATATTTTTGAGGAATCCAGTTGGATTCCTCCAACCTGTTTTCCTGCATCCACAAACGTTAGTCAACATAGTAATACCCATCCTGCTTCGAGGCAGGATATCGCGGTATGAAGGTCATCCACTAATCATAGCGTGAGGCGTATAGGGAAATCATCCGCTAATGAAACCGCGGGCATCCGCTAATGATACTGCGGGAATCCAACCAATCATCAACCCAATATATATATATATATATATATATATATATATATATATATATATCCTAAATAACTAATATATATTTTAAAACAATCAAACAGCATTCAAACAAGCACAGACAATTATATTTAACTATATTAAAATAAATTCTAAATAAATGGTGAGATTTACTCACCAGAGTTTTCTGTTGTCATTGTCACATTTTCTTCGAATTTCAATCAACCTATATTTAATTTCAGCACCACGTTCCATTGCTTCAAATTGGTATCACATTATTCCAAATTGTCATCTATGTTCATATGAGTTTAACGAAGCTGATGGCATTCGTATCTGATTTTATTCGAATTAGAATTCATTTTATAAGTGATCAACCAAGTTCTAATATAATTAAAAATTTAACTAAATTAAATTAATTACCTTAACCGAGCCTTAATCCTTCTTTATAGTTTACTCCATCACATATACTTCCAATTCGCACCATTGACAAGGATCTCGTCTTCCATCTTCATTATGAACTACAGGAATTAGTCGTGACTTCTTAACACTTC
The DNA here is from genome assembly GCA_030737875.1 of Allium sativum. Lineage (NCBI taxonomy): Eukaryota > Viridiplantae > Streptophyta > Magnoliopsida > Asparagales > Amaryllidaceae > Allium > Allium sativum. Next base: position 145,384,655 of record CM060912.1, on the reverse strand, counting down.
TAAACTGTTGATCCCTATATAAGTATCGAGACTTCAACCTGCTAGATGTACAGGTGCAGACCATTTCCTCTCAGGTCTGATTTCCCTTTTGCCAACCATCTCTTTACTGGACTCGCGATGCCTCCTTTCTGGTAAATCCTAGGTTGCGATGATCGAACTCCAACCGAAGACCACCCTTCATCCCAAATCCACATTCGAACTACCTTCGAACTCCAAACCACCATCTTCACCTTTTCATTTCCAATCCGAATCAACAGCCATCAAAACTCCTTTTACTTGCTGATCCTAATTCCACTTAAAACACTTTCAGTTCATCATTTACATACTGGATCTCCATACCTCATTGTCGAACCAATCACCTCTTGAAATCCATCAATACGGGACTTCCTGCTGCCTTAAAATCCACCACAAATCCCACTGTTCACTATCACTACTCCACCTTCCACTTCAATTTCAACCTCACGCGCCCCTCTACAGTACAACTGCGGCTTCCAAAAACTCCATCGCGCTGTGCTCTCCCTTATAGAAGATCGCGACGCCCCTCCTTCGACTATACTGAAGTCGAGTCAGCAGATAAGCATCGCGCCCAAATGGATTATTCAACATTGAACTAAACTTTGGAGGCTTCTGAGGAGCAATCGAGCCCTCTCTTTTTGGAAGCAATTGATATCGTCCGATCCATCTTGTTTAAATGAGGCTTTTGTTTGTATTTTATAAGTGACGGTTTCGATTTTCAGTGGATGTGAGGAAGTAGGAAGAACACGCGATTTTATAAAGGGACGGTGTGGTTTTAAACTGAATATCGTGTAAAATTTCCTTCCAGCCCTTTTTGTTTTGTTTCGGTCCACAAATCATGATAATTTATTTTATTTAAATTAGTTTTAACTCAGTGTCCTTAAATTAAAATACTTCATGACACCGATCTCCTTTCTGAACCCTAGGGTAAAACCACTATTCTGAACCCACTGGGATAAGTATCGAAGCTCAATTCGATCATCTGGAGAAGATATTAATTTAAATTAATATAAATTGATTTCAGACAATTTATTTCCTCGATAAATAAATAAATATTTTTATCGTTATAAATTCAAATAAAATTTCCCATAAATTATTCGAACAGTATTTAATTCAAATTAAATTTTGAATTCAACTAAATTCATTTTCGTATTCTGATAATTTAATATATTTAATATTAAATTGAAATTGATTATTTGGAATTGATAACTTAATCTAAATATTCATTTAATTTATCAAATTAATATTTACAACCCTATTAAATATTCAAATTTAACCGACGGAATATCCGGGTCATTACACGTTCGGTTTGACGCATGCTCCAACTTATTTCGTCGACCTAATGAATCCTCTTTTCAAGGACTTCCTTATTCGATTTGTGCTCATCTTCATTGATGATATTTTTGTGTACTCTAAAATCGAGGAAGAACACGAAAACCATCTTTGTATTGTGTTGGAAACTCTTTGGAGCAATCAATTGAAAGCTAAATGTTCCAAGTGCATTTTTAGCAATCTAGTGTGAAATTCCTAGGTCATATTATTTCCGAATTTGGAATTTCTAAGGAAGGATCGAAGCAATTTAAAACTGGAAGAGATCTATGAATGTTACGAGAATCCGTAGTTTTCTTGGATTGGCGGGCTACTACCATCAGTTCATAAAATAGTTTTCAAAAAAATTCGTACCTCTCACAGGTTTAACTAAGAAGGAAGTCAAGTACATTTGGTTGGACAAATGTGAAATCGCTTTTCTAACACTAAAGGAACTCCTTTCCGATGCCCTGGTTCTTATGATTCCCTACCGATGCTAACTGTGTAGGTTTCGGACTTGTTCTTATGCAAAAAGAGCGTGTTATTGCTTATGCTTCTTGGCAACTAAAACCAGCAAAAACACGATATGCCACTCATGATTTAGAGTTCGTAGCTATCATTTTTGCACTTCGTGTTTGGCATCATTACCTTTTGGGAGAGATGTTCATTCTCTACACCAATAACTTGTCATTGAAGTATTTGTTTTCGCAAAAGGAACTTAACTTGCAACAACATGTTGGCTTGAGTCCTGGATTTATGATCTTAATATTCTATATGCTTCCAAAAAGGGGAATCATTTTGCCAACGCCCTTATTCGAAAGCATCAAGTGATTGTTTCTATGATGATATCTGAGTGGAAAGATCTCAAAACATTAGCTACTTGCAAGATTTAGAGCCGTGACTCTAATTTGAGTTCCACTCTTGTCTTGTGTAGCCTTGAAGCTCATCCCTCTCTTTTAGACCGCATTCGTGAAGCTCAAAAGTTTGATCCTAAACTGGATCGCCTAAGCCAAAGTGCTAGTGATAAATCATGTGATGATGAGTTAAGATATTTTGATATTAGTTCTTGTGGAAGCATTTAAAAATTCGGATGACTTATTGTGCTAAGCCTTGGTGACCTCTGCAAGGATATTTTAGAGGATTCCCATCATTCTAAATTTTCCATTCATCCCGGTAGTAGCAAAAGGTATGCAGACATGAAGAGACTTTATTATTGGGAAGGAATGAAATTTGATATCGCTAACTTTGTCAAGCAATGCATTACATGTCAACTCATCAAGGCAGAGCACCAAAAGCCCGACAGGTTATTGCAACCTTTAGACATTCCTATATGGAAGCAGGATCATGTGTCTATGGAATTTATTGATGGTCTTCCCCGTTCGCGCTTTGGCCATTAATCAACACTTTTCTATAGAATAAAAAAGCGCAAATTATGTAATAATAACTGCAAGTGCATAGTGTGTAGTATGCAGGTCGAACACAGGGAGGAAAATTAAATTTTATTATTTATATATTTCATACATTAGTTAGACAAAACTTGAAGGTTGATTTTGAAAAAAAATTGAAACTGCAAATAAAACTATTATTGGATTGAATCAGATCTGAATCTAATCAAATCTTTATTCAATCCAATATGACCTAGGAAATAATTAAAAAGAAGAAATTAAAATTGCAGAAATTAAATAACTAACAGAAAATAAAATTAGGATTATCACTAAATCTAATCAGATAGTTAATCACTAATGAAAATAAGTGCAAAAGACAACTAGTACTCTACCAAACCTAATTCTGTAGATAGCACTAATTGCTAATAAAATAAAAACGTAGAAACGTAAAAGAAAACTAAAGTAGATTAATGGCAGAAGGAAGTCCAATGTTTACAATGGGTATACATGTGTATTTATAGCTGAGTTGCAAACCCTAATCATCTAAATGGGCCTCCTCATTAAAGATTATGCTACGACCCTCCTCTTATCCCTATTTGCCATGTGTCCATTTGATTGACTGAAGATTTCCTAAGATATTTTCTACCAATCTCCTTACAAGGTGACTAATGTGAACACAACTGGCCCCCAATGACAGTGTTTTATACAATTCTTCATGTATATGGCATTTGTTCTTTGCTTTTAAGGCTGAAAAAGGTTTGGACAACACATCTATAAAACCAACAAAATAATACTCAAGTAATATTTATGTGTACTGTAACACCCCGAATTTTAGTTAATACTAAAATTCACTAATTACAGGATAAATAATCTCAGACGTGGGAATTGGGGGTAACGGGCTGCGTTATTGCGTTCGTCTCGGAAAAATACGCGAAATAGAGTCCGAGTTTTCGAGAATCGGAGTCCGTATGGCCCGGTTATGGTCCAAAGAAGTTTGCAGAAAATTTAAAGCTAAAAACAGATTTAGAAATTCAAATTCAGGTTTCAAATTAGAACCAGCGGGGCCAGGCGGGAAGATTCCCGCCCTGACCATGTCGACAGGGCTGTCGACAGGCCTGTCGACAGGGGTGTCGACTTGCCTGTCGACTTGCCTGTCGACACGGCGTGTCGAACCAGGGTGCTTGGGTGCACCAGATCTGGTTTTCTGGCTAGGGCTGGGCTGGGTTCTAGAGATTTCCGAGATCTAAGGGTCCTAATCTAATCTAGGGTTAATCTAAGGGCCTAAAACACTCTCCTAATCTATAAATATACCCTAAACCTACCCTAATCCATACTAAAAATAGAAATGATGGCCTCATGCCGCCAAATTAAATCCTAGAAGGAGCCTCCACCAATTTATGAAGGAAGTTGCAAGCTAATCACTCTCTAATCAATCCCTAATCATCACCATCTTCATATTTAGCAACTAATCCCACTTCATAAGTTTGCTAATCTTGGTTTTGGTGAGTTTCTATCACTTTAAAATCAATTGTTAAAGTAAGTAGATTGGGTGTAATGAGACTTATGGTCTTAAATGCGGATTAGTGAGTTTGAATCATTTGTAATGATATGCTACTCTATGTTTTATTATGATTATGCATAATTAATAAGGAAGTTTATGCATGTTTGATAAGTTGGTTTATGCATGCTTAATAAGTTGGTTTATGCATGTTTAACAAGTTGGTTTATGCATGTTTAACAAGTGGGTTTATGCATATTTAATGAGTGGAATTATGCATGTTTAACAAAGTGAGTTATGCAAGTTCATATGCAAGTTAAGTATATGTTTAAATGCAAGTTTAACATGATATGCAAGTTATGCATGCTTATGCAAGTATATGAATGCTTATGCAAGATATGTATATGCTTAAATGACATGATATGCAAGTTATGCATGCCTATGCAAGTATGTGAATGCTTATGCAAGTATGCGAATGCTTATGCAAGTATGTGAATGCTTATGCAAGTTATGTGTATGCCTAAATGCATGTTTAACATGTTATGCAAGTTATGAGAATTCTTATATGCAAGTTCAACATGTTATGCAAGATATGTGTATGATAATATGCAAGCTCATATGCAACATGTTATGCAAATCATGTGTATGATAATATGCAAGTTTGGGTTAAATGTGGTTGGGTTAATATGTGTTCATATATGCAAGTTGACATCCTCTTAACCCATGACAAAGTTATATGCTAAACCCATGATATTTGTGATGGATCTTCCCCTTTATTATGTCATGAAATGAGAACGATTTACGTGGGGAACGATGGGGTTGGTAAATATGTTAATAAATGTATGATTGGGTATGATTAAGCATACCATAAAAAAATAAATTACCATAAGTGGGAATTTACCTATTGAGTTAGGTCTACCCCATGGGAATTTACCTATTGAGTTAGGTCTACCCATGTTATGGAAAACTTGATATTAATTAGGGATAATTAATATGGGGGTGATTAATTAGGTGTAATTAATCGACTAAGACACGAGGTTGGACTCATTTGTAGTGTAAAACTGCCCGGACCCGACTGGCTTAACCAGTTGCTACAAATGTTAGCCCAATGTGGGAGGTCTTAGCCATAAATTAAATACGTGATTAAAGTAAAGACACGAGGTTAGACTCTGTTATGACGTAAGACTGCCCGGACTCTACCGGCTTAACCAGGCGGTCATAACAGCCAGTCTAATGTGGGAGGTCTTTATGGGAGATCACGGTCTTAATTAATTAAGAAACACTTAACCATATTAGCATGCAGTGGGACATGAGGGGTTAAGTGGGTGCCTTGGGTGGCATGTGGAAATTTAGTGGTTGCCTTGGGTGGCATGTGGAATCTAGTGGGTTGCCTTGGGTGGCAATATAAAATACGATTAGAATACTTAACCAAGTGGAAACATGTAATTTAACATGATTAAAGGGTTAAGTGGGATACACTAGATATGTGACAAGCTTAGGTGGGTAGCTTGTGGAGGCCCATTTCAACCAATATCCCAAACGTATCTTTGTGGGCTCGACCCATGTCGAGTGACGGGACACGCATATTGGGCTTGATTATAAGAGGCCAAAACGGGTTAGCGGTGGCAACGCAAGTCCAACGGGTTTCATATGCGTGTGTGGGCCCGGGCTGGTAGATAAGCCGTTGTTGCATCGTGTAGATATAAAGCCGTGCACCGTTGATAGTATTGGGTTGCCACTTTAGGGGAGTGATACACCCCACTGTGGGACCAGCACGGGTATCTACGGTAGGGAGCCGATCGCTGGGGAGTAGTGGGTACACCTAATGAAGATAGGGGCAGACGGCACCTATGTAGGGGTACACGAAACTACTGGGTAAGAATTACTGAGTACACCTAGTGGAGATAGGGGCAGACGGCACCTATGTAGTGGGCTAGGAGTACATGAAACTACTGGGGAAATTTTCTAAGTCCTTGGAAGGGATCAACCTTTAAGTAGGAATGACTGGTGTGGTGCAGTTAGTAATTATCCTTGGGTGGGTAGAGGCGTCCTTACGGTTATCTTAGTTTATCCTAAGTCTACCAAGCTGCTTAGTGTAGCCATTCATCCCCAGATATTACCGTAGGTCAAGTTTATGTCTTCTCTGGTTACTTTAATGATTGTATTGTTAAAGTTATAGGACTCACTCAGACTTATGTCTGACCCCGTTGCTTTTATCTTTTTCCCAACCCTCAGGTCCTACGGTGGATCCTAGCGGTAGTGGAGCTTGATCGGATTGCTGTTCCAGTCTTTAGGAGCTTGGGTAGATGTAAAGCTCCAGTTATCCAGTTATCTTTTCTTTTGTTCTGGCTATTGTATGAGAGAGTGGGATTATGTACTTCTTTATTTAGATGGATATTGTACTTGACTTTTATCGTGGTTTTATGATGTAACCAGACATGTTTATTTCCGCTGTTATGAGATGATGTTTTAAATTTCAAGTACTATTTATATCTGTCTTGTTGTAATTTTTCTGTTCTATATTCACTAAAATACTCCACCGATGCTATGGCATTCCCATAGTGAGTGACCATAGCGGGCGTGGGGTGTTACACGTGGTATCAGAGCAAAGGTTACCGGAACAGCTAAAATTTTTAGAAAACTATTTTTCTAAAAACATTTTTGGAAGGGATATTTTCAAAAACATGTCTTTTAAAGAGAAAAGTTTTTGAAAGAAAAGCATAATCCCCAATAGCCATATCTATATCCTTCGAATTCTCCATTTTGAATCTTTCCTCTTTCGTTTCAGCATGGCCGAGAATTTTAATTTTCCGGAGGGTGTGATGGTACCAGTATGGTATAGGAGATTGATGGAGGCTAGGGCCACCACGGCGGGTCCAGCAAATGTTCCTCCACCAACCGTAGCACCCGATCTTCCTCCTCCCCCTCCTCCTCGCACGGATACTTTTGCTAAGACTTGCAAGGAATTTAAAGCTATGGGAGGGAAACCTTTTCAAGGATCTGAAACTTTTGTGGAAGCTAGAGATTGGCTTAAGGAGGTGGAAGAGTTGATAGATATCTTTGAGATGGAAGAAGGAAAGAAAGTCAAGTTGGCTGCTTGGTTAATGAAGGGAGAGGCCTCATTCTGGTGGGAGGTCACTAATGGAGAACGCCCCGTTGACTCTTGGGCGGATTTTAGGCAAAGATTTGTGGCAAAGTTTCTCTCAAGGGCGGAGGAAAACTTGTATATGGAAAGATTCTTGACTCTAAAGCAAGGGAATCTCTCGGTGAAGGAATATGTCAACAAGTTTAATCAATTGGCAAGGTTTGGCCTAGATATGGTACATACACCGGAGAAGAAGGCTTTGAGGTTCGTGAAAGGCTTGAATGAACCGATGCATGGGTTGGCTATGACTCATATCCCTATGGGGGCCACCTTTGAGAAGCTAGTTGACATGGCACTCATGTATGAAGAAGAGAAGGGTCCCAATGCTAATAAGGCACCCGAAAAGAAGGGAGATCAAAAGAGACCTCAGCAACAACAGCAAAACAAAGGTGGGAAAGGCAACGGTGGCAAGGGCAAGAAGAAGAAGTGTTTCAATTGTGGGACACCTGGCCACCTAAGCAAGGATTGTCGCAAGAAGAAGAAGACTGGCTGCTTCCACTGTGGCGAAGCAGGGCATTTAGTGAAGGATTGCCCTAAGAAAGGGCAAAGGACAGGGTCTACCTCAGGAGGACAGGTGCAAGCTCTTATGGCACCGAGTCAGGTTAGGGGGCAAGTACAGGCTCTCGCGGTTCCACCAATTCAGGAGAGAGGTAGAACTATTTCTGTTGAAAGTCTGGTTTTTCTATTTGATCATCCTGTCCGTACATTGTTTGATTCAGGCGCATCGCATTCGTTTATCTCATCATCATTAGTTGAGTCACTGCACTTAGACACCAGTCTGGTAGATGATCCCTTGGTTGTTTCAAACCCAATTGGGGGCTCCATTTATTTGTCCATGATATGTTTGGGTTTGAAGATTTCTATACTTAGCATTGAGTTTAGATGTGATGCTTTTGTGTTGGGCTTCACGGGCTATGGGTTGATTTTGGGCATGGACTGGTTATCCAGTAATGGTGCCGTTCTTGATTGCGAAAGGAGAGTTGTTAGGCTCATGACCCGCTTGGGTAACACTCTCGAGATTTCTTGTAATCCCATGGACTCTGTTATGCTAAGTTATCTTGAATCGCTTGACGCTTCGGTCGAGAGTTTGCAATCTGTTAGAGTGGTCCGGGAATATCCGGATGTGTTTGAGGAGGTGAAGGGCTTACCTCCGAAGCGGGAGATTGACTTCCGAATATATCTGGTGGATAATGCTAAACCGGTATCTTTACCAGTGCGCCACATGGCTCCTCGTGAGAGGAGGGAACTCCATAAGCAAGTAGGGGAGTTGCTTGAGAAGGGGTTCATAAGACGGAGTATATCGGAGTGGGGTGCTCCGGTAGTATTTGCTACAAAGGCGGATGGGTCCCTCAGACTTTGTGTAGACTATAGAGAACTCAACAAGCTCACAAAGAAGAATAGACACCCATTGCCGAGGATTGATGATCTTTTCGATCAGTTGGTTGGCACTTCAGTATTTTCTCAGTTGGACTTAGCCACGGGGTTTCATCAGTTGAGGGTGGCTGAGGATAGCATAGACAAGACTGCCTTTAGAACTCCGGATGGTTTCTATGAGTGGCTGGTGATGCCATTTGGGTTGACGAACGCCCCTGCATACTTTGTTGATTTGATGAGTAGGGTGTTCAGTGAGTTCCTTAATAAATTTGTGGTGGTCTTTGTGGATGATATCTTAGTATTTTCTAAGAGTGAAGAAGAGCATGCCCTACGTCTTGGGGAGGTGTTGAAGACTCTTCGAGCACATAGCCTTAAGGCTAAATTCTCTAAATGTCACTTCTGGAGGAAGGAGGTGCGGTTCTTGGGGCACGTGGTCTCCAAGGAAGGGATAGCTGTGGATCCCGCGAAGGTAGTATCAATTCAGGATTGGAAGGTTCCAAAGAATGCTACCGAAGTAAGAAGTTTCTTGGGGTTGGCGGGTTATTATAGGAAGTTTATCAAAGACTTCGCGAAAATATCAGCCCCATTAACCCGCTTGACGAAGAAGAATCTTGTTTTCACATGGGACGTAGATTGCGATGATGCGTTCCGACGGTTAAAGAGAGCTTTAACCACCGCTCCAGTTTTGGTGTTGCCAGATGGGAGCAAGCCATTTGTTGTCTATACCGATGCATGTGGGACAGGACTTGGCGCAGTCTTAATGCAAGAGGGAAGGGTAATAGCCTATGGTGGAAGGCAGTTGAGGGTACATGAGAAAAATTACCCTACCCATGATCTAGAGCTGGCCACTATTGTTTTTGCGCTTAAGATTTGGCGTCATTATCTTCTTGGTGAGAGATTCGAGTTGTTCACTGACCATAAATCATTAAAGTACTTATTCTCTCAGAAGGATTTAAACTTAAGACAGCAAAGGTGGATGGAGTTCTTAGCATCCTATGATTTCGAGATAGCGTATACCCCTGGCAAGGGTAACGTGGTGGCGGACGCCTTGAGCAGGAAGAGGTTGTCCTTGAGTCCATTGTTCGTGGAACGACGAAGCTTGGAATTTATCTCGATGTTTGACTTTAGACCTTCCGTTGACTTTGTACCCGGTTTGCTAGCCTCCTTGGAGGTTAGGCCTACTCTTTTGGGGCGGATTGGAGAAGCACAGAGGGACGACCCACAGTTGGTTGAGTTGGTAGAGAAGCTCATAAGGGGGGAGTCGTCCAACCATTTGAGTAGGTACACCCTAGACGATAGGGGGTGCTTGCGTAGAGACGGTAGACTTTGTGTACCGCAAGACGAGGGTTTGAGGAAGGCTATTCTTGATGATGCACACCGTTCTAGGATGACCATTCATCCCGGTGGGGACAAGATGTACCAAGACATGAAGAGGGTTTTCTACTGGGCCGGTATGAAGAAAGATGTGGCCGAGTATGTCGCTCGATGTTTGGTGTGCCAGCAAGTGAAGGCGGAGCAAAGGAAACCAGGTGGGTTGCTTCACCCATTGGAGGTTCCGCAATGGAAGTGGGATAGCGTCTCGATGGATTTTATTGACGGGTTACCCAGGTCGAGGAAGGGTAATACAGGAATTTGGGTGGTGGTAGACAGACTTACTAAGAGCGCCCATTTCATACCTGTGAAGAGCAAGAGGACTGCTCCATGGCTAGCTTCAGTATATCTTCGAGAGATAGTTCGATTGCATGGGGTACCCTCTAGCATAGTGAGTGATCGAGATCCTATCTTCACTAGCGAGTTTTGGAGAAGTTTGCAAGAAGCAGTGGGGACTCAATTGTGTCTTAGCACCGCATATCATCCTCAGACGGACGGCCAGACTGAGAGGGTGAATCGTGTTCTAGAAGACCTTTTGAGGCTTTGTATCTTAGATTTTGGAGGTACATGGGAAGAGCATCTTCCATTGGTGGAGTTCGCATATAATAACAGCTTTCAGTCCAGTATTGGTATGGCTCCTTTCGAAGCTCTCTATGGAAGGCCTTGTCGATCACCTACGTGTTGGTGGGAATCTACGGATAAGATCTTGCTTGGGCCTGATATGATTAGGGAGACTTCTGAGAAGATTGACTTGATTCGAAGAAGGATGAAAGCAGCGCAGGATAGGCAAAAATCTTATGCGGACAAGAGAAGGACGGATCTTGAGTTTGAGGTTGGGGATATGGTTTTTGTCAAGGTATCTCCGTTGAGAAATGTTGTTCGCTTTGGATCCGTTGGGAAGTTAGCACCGAGGTTTGTTGGGCCGTTTCCTATTAAGGAAAGGATTGGACGGATGGCATATAGAGTAGAGTTGCCCGACAGACTTAGTGGTGTACATGATGTATTCCATGTGTCCCATTTGAGGAAGTGTTTACATGAGACCGCAGAGGTGGTAGAGCCGAGCTTGCTTAGAGATGTAGAGGTAGAGCGTGATGCGACTATTCGACGAGCTCCTACTCGCATCCTTGGGTCAGAGACTAAGAAGTTGAGAAACAGAGAGGTTCAACTAGTCAAAGTGCAATGGGGAGAAGATGAGAGCAACGCAACTTGGGAGACAGAAGCGAAAATGCGTTCATTGTACCCATTTCTTTTTGAGGGTATGTCTTTACTTTCTCCTTTATCGCTTGTCTAGTACTTATCTTATCTTTGCTATGTCCTCTCGTTAGTACCTTTGACCTTTAGATAGGGTAAACCTATGGTTGAAACATGTGTTTGAGACATGTTATGGTTGATGGATGCAAGTGGATGCAAGTGTTTGCTAGTGGTTGCTCGTGGATGCATATACACACACTTTAGGCACTAGATCGGCTCAATCACTTCATATTGCATATTGCATAAAATTGTGTGTAGGAAACTATATTTATGGATGTATAATGATTGTGTTATCATATGGATGATGCATTTTGGTGAATGATTGTGCACTCATGTAGATATTGTATGTGTCGATAGGGTTCTCTCGCATACATAATGGATGCATGGCACTATCATGGTTTGCATATGTTCATACATTAGATAGGGAACATATACACACACTTTTTGCATATGCTCATACATCATTAGAAACTGTTTAAGGACAATGGATGCCCGTGGTTGATGATTTGAGTAGATGGTTGTTTGGATGGTAGGATATGCATTCTCCTTAGCTTAGAGATTTCGGGGACGAAATCCTTTAAGGTGGGGAGAATGTAACACCCCGAATTTTAGTTAATACTAAAATTCACTAATTACAGGATAAATAATCTCAGACGTGGGAATTGGGGGTAACGGGCTGCGTTATTGCGTTCGTCTTGGAAAAATACGCGAAATAGAGTCCGAGTTTTCGAGAATCGGAGTCTGTATGGCCCGGTTATGGCCCAAAGAAGTTTGCAGAAAATTTAAAGCTAAAAACAGATTTAGAAATTCAAATTCAGGTTTCAAATTAGAACCAGCGGGGCCAGGCGGGAAGATTCCCGCCCTGACCATGCCGACAGGGCTGTCGACAGGCCTGTCGACAGGGGTGTCGACTTGCCTGTCGACTTGCTTGTCGACACGGCGTGTCGAACCAGGGTGCTTGGGTGCACCAGATCTGGTTTTCTGGCTAGGGCTGGGCTGGGTTCTAGAGATTTCCGAGATCTAAGGGTCCTAATCTAATCTAGGGTTAATCTAAGGGCCTAAAACACTCTCCTAATCTATAAATATACCCTAAACCTACCCTAATCCATACTAAAAATAGAAATGATGGCCTCATGCCGCCAAATTAAATCCTAGAAGGAGCCTCCACCAATTTATGAAGGAAGTTGCAAGCTAATCACTCTCTAATCAATCCCTAATCATCACCATCTTCATATTTAGCAACTAATCCCACTTCATAAGTTTGCTAATCTTGGTTTTGGTGAGTTTCTATCACTTTAACATCAATTGTTAAAGTAAGTAGATTGGGTGTAATGAGACTTATGGTCTTAAATGCGGATTAGTGAGTTTGAATCATTTGTAATGATATGCTACTCTATGTTTTATTATGATTATGCATAATTGATAAGGAAGTTTATGCATGTTTGATAAGTTGGTTTATGCATGCTTAATAAGTTGGTTTATGCATGTTTAACAAGTTGGTTTATGCATGTTTAACAAGTGGGTTTATGCATATTTAATGAGTGGAGTTATGCATGTTTAACAAAGTGAGTTATGCAAGTTCATATGCAAGTTAAGTATATGTTTAAATGCAAGTTTAACATGATATGCAAGTTATGCATTCTTATGCAAGTATATGAATGCTTATGCAAGATATGTATATGCTTAAATGACATGATATGCAAGTTATGCATGCTTATGCAAGTATGTGAATGCTTATGCAAGTATGTGAATGCTTATGCAAGTATGTGAATGCTTATGCAAGTTATGTGTATGCCTAAATGCATGTTTAACATGTTATGCAAGTTATGAGAATGCTTATATGCAAGTTCAACATGTTATGCAAGATATGTGTATGATAATATGCAAGCTCATTTGCAACATGTTATGCAAATCATGTGTATGATAATATGCAAGTTTGGGTTAAATGTGGTTGGGTTAATATGTGTTCATATATGCAAGTTGACATCCTCTTAACCCATGACAAAGTTATATGCTAAACCCATGATATTTGTGATGGATCTTCCCCTTTATTATGTCATGAAATGAGAACGATTTACGTGGGGAACGATGGGGTTGGTAAATATGTTAATAAATGTATGATTGGGTATGATTAAGCATACCATAAAAAAATAAATTACCATAAGTGGGAATTTACCTATTGAGTTAGGTCTACCCCATGGGAATTTACCTATTGAGTTAGGTCTACCCATGTTATGGAAAACTTGATATTAATTAGGGATAATTAATATGGGGGTGATTAATTAGGTGTAATTAATCGACTAAGACACGAGGTTGGACTCATTTGTAGTGTAAAACTGCCCGGACCCGACCGGCTTAACCAGTTGCTACAAATGTTAGCCCAATGTGGGAGGTCTTAGCCATAAATTAAATACGTGATTAAAGTAAAGACACGAGGTTAGACTCTGTTATGACGTAAGACTGCCCGGACTCTACCGGCTTAACCAGGCGGTCATAACAGCCAGTCTAATGTGGGAGGTCTTTATGGGAGATCACGGTCTTAATTAATTAAGAAACACTTAACCATATTAGCATGCAGTGGGACATGAGGGGTTAAGTGGGTGCCTTGGGTGGTATGTGGAAATTTAGTGGTTGCCTTGGGTGGCATGTGGAATCTAGTGGGTTGCCTTGGGTGGCAATATAAAATACAATTAGAATACTTAACCAAGTGGAAACATGTAATTAAACATGATTAAAGGGTTAAGTGGGATACACTAGATATGTGACAAGCTTAGGTGGGTAGCTTGTGGGGGCCCATTTCAACCAATATCCCAAACGTATCTTTGTGGGCTCGACCCATGTCGAGTGACGGGACACGCATATTGGGCTTGTTTATAAGAGGCCAAAACGGGTTAGCGGTGGCAACGCAAGTCCAACGGGTTTCATATGCGTGTGTGGGCCCGGGCTGGTAGATAAGCCGTTGTTGCATCGTGTAGATATAAAGCCGTGCACCGTTGATAGTATTGGGTTGCCACTTTAGGGGAGTGATACACCCCACTGTGGGACCAGCACGGGTATCTACGGTAGGGAGCCGATCGCTGGGGAGTAGTGGGTACACCTAATGAAGATAGGGGCAGACGGCACCTATGTAGGGGTACACGAAACTACTGGGTAAGAATTACTGAGTACACCTAGTGGAGATAGGGGCAGACGGCACCTATGTAGTGGGCTAGGAGTACATGAAACTACTGGGGAAATTTTCTAAGTCCTTAGAAGGGATCAACCTTTAAGTAGGAATGACTGGTGTGGTGCAGTTAGTAATTATCCTTGGGTGGGTAGAGGCGTCCTTACGGTTATCTTAGTTTATCCTAAGTCTACCAAGCTGCTTAGTGTAGCCATTCATCCCCAGATATTACCGTAGGTCAAGTTTATGTCTTCTCTGGTTACTTTAATGATTGTATTGTTAAAGTTATAGGACTCACTCAGACTTATGTATGACCCCGTTGCTTTTATCTTTTTCCCAACCCTCAGGTCCTACGGTGGATCCTAGCGGTAGTGGAGCTTGATCGGATTGCTGTTCCAGTCTTTAGGAGCTTGGGTAGATGTAAAGCTCCAGTTATCCAGTTATCTTTTCTTTTGTTCTGGCTATTGTATGAGAGAGTGGGATTATGTACTTCTTTATTTAGATGGATATTGTACTTGACTTTTATCGTGGTTTTATGATGTAACCAGACATGTTTATTTCCGCTGTTATGAGATGATGTTTTAAATTTCAAGTACTATTTATATCTATCTTGTTGTAATTTTTCTGTTCTATATTCACTAAAATACTCCACCGATGCTATGGCATTCCCATAGTGAGTGACCATAGCGGGCGTGGGGTGTTACATGTACACAAAAGATAAGATATAAGAGCATAAAATAAACACATTTTCATGTTAATCAAATACCCCTACACTTATCTTTTACTCCTCATCGAGTAAAAAAAATGAAAAACTAAACTAGATAGGTCACACTTTCATAGGAAACAAAATTGCATTGAGTGTATGCAACAAGCCGTTAAACCTCTAGGTGTCCCTAGTAAGACGAGTGGTGTCTCATGAGTGTTTTCAGCGAATACTACCCACAAAATCCAAATGCATTATGTGGTGCTTCTAGTGCAACTACATGAATGCAATGGACAAGTGCAAATGAAAAAAGGGAAAACACTACTTGTTTCAGAAAAGTGGTACAATAAGGTTAGTTAACAAATTTTAAACAGTTGATTTTTTTTTAGATACCTCAACTTGTCACAAATTTTCAACAAAATTCAAGTTGTCAACGTTAAAATCTAGTTTGGCCAGTTGGTTTGGTTGATAACATAGTGCAACCGTGAAATAAATTCTTAGTTTGCTTGTCACAGTTTGTAAAGTGGTATTATTATTTGCTCGTTATGGCCAGTCAAATCAATAAGGTCAAGAAGTGTTTGGGCATCATTTCTTATTCTCAATCTCTATAAAAATTAATATTTATGATTAATTACACACACCTAAATTAAACGACCAAGGTATACCACCCATGCACAGCCTCGCGGACTAATGGAGAGTTGGGAAAGAGTTTGGCGGATTGTGCAAACCGACGCTGACTTTGTCAACAAGATGTCGGTAATCCTTAGGTGTCCAACTCATAAAATGAGACCATGGTATTCCAACGCTGACTTTGTCAACAAGATGTCGAAAAGAGCTTGGCGGGTTTGCACACCAACGCTATATCTACAAGCAGTGTTAGATACCCTTGGATTACTATTATTATTATTGAATATAATAAGTAGAAAGAGTTACGCGAATTCCACTTAACACAACTTAGTTTTAAAGATTCGAAAAGCCAATATAAGTATTTCTAAGTCCTCCATTATTAACAAAGACTGCAATTTATATTAGACTTCATGGCCATCACCTAAGAATCTTCCTATTTACCAGTGACAATATCATCGCTTGTAATTCAACGTTTCATTATATTTCCTATTTAATCTTAGTAGAGAGAAATAAATACTATCAACTGACTAAAATCGTTAATTTATTTTACCGTATCAATCTAAAATGAGTCATGTTAAAAAAATGGCATGTTACTACGATATAAAATGCATGATGGTCCTATATGAAAACAAAGAAAGAAAATTAAAGAAAAGAAAAAAAAATTAATGCAGACTCCTCCCCCCCCTCCTATCTAAACAGTGTCCACACTATAAACATGTTTTCTAAATGTGAAAGATAGCACCCAAAGATGGATGAGATGCAAAATTAGTTGTTAAATGAAATGCAGTCTAACTATATGTAAGAATGGAACATATGTACACTGATATATGTGTTTGCAATGCAAAGAATGCCACCAACTTTGTCCCCACACTGGTTCTAACCCGATGTATCCCACTCCCACTATGTCTAGGCCTGTTTTCTAATAAGCAAAGGTTTTTGAAAACCATCTCATCTTTATACCTAGATTTGTAGTCCAGTAGATAAATGTCCAGTGTCATTCTAATCCGAAGTTTTCCTACAGAAATAATGCTTCCAAGATGATTCATGTGTTTCATAAATTTATTAGTGCAATTGTCCAAAAATTTGTGATCGTATATAAACTCAATTGCGATCGTAAAATTTAAATTCTGAGTGATTTTTCAAGACTATGTGATCACATTTCTCAATTTTATTAGTTGACAATGTATTTTCGACACTGACAATTTCAAGTTCGTTTGAAACCTCAAAATTGAAATTTTTAGACTTGGATTGTTAACTTGATTCTATTTCATCCTCATTTTGCAACTCATCCTCATACAATCCAAAAAATTCATGTTTATTAAAATCCTTCTCCAATTTTGAGTTTTTGAGAAATTCAATATTTTTATTTTGTTTAATTTCTAAAATTTCAAGTTTCTCGCAGCCTGAAAGAGAAAGATCAAAATCTGAGCTTAAATCTTTTTCTTGAAAAGAGCTGAAGTCCAAATTATTTATTGAATTTTGAACAACTTCATTTAGATCATTGTTCTCAATTCCCAAAGTTGTTGTTTGAAAATTTTCATTATCAGTAAAGAATGGATTATTTTCTAATTCATCGCACGTTTGAATTTGATTTTATTGCTTGAGTTGTTCTTTAAAAGATGTCATCAATGATCAAACAAAGAAGTTCATCAAGCTGTCTATCTTGCCTTTGTACCCTCTCTCTAAAAGAATGTTAAGATGATATTCTTCAGAATCGATGATTTGAGAGCTTTTTTTTGAACTAGATGGTTGTGTGAAGGGGTTCAGCACAGCTGATTTATATATATTATAATAATAGAATAGCAAGCGGTCAACAAGCCTGACCGATGGACAAAATACAGCAAGTTATGCACGCAGCATGCATGCAAGAGGAGTACGTAGCACTGATCACAAATATACAAGTACCTAGATAATAAACAACCACAACTAAACACCAAACATCAACACTAACTGAATTGAACAGCTTCAAGATGCAACTAAACACTACTAACCAAAAAAACTGACAAGAGCTTACGTGGTGCGAGTTCATCATGCGAGAAAGAGGATGTTACCATGGACGAGGAAAGGGTCTGCACTGGTGCATTCCATCAAGCTGAGAGTTGCCGACTGATTCATCCCAAGCATGTGCGGTGTCCATGATGACTGGAACAAATGGTTGAACTTGTGTACCGGAAGATGAAGCATGGAGTCTGGTAAATTTGAGCGCTCTCGTTTTGAATTTCTTGATTCTCAAATTTATAGTCCACATCAATTTCACGGTCAATATTATTTACAATGTGGTGGATGTTTGAATTTTCAGAAAAATGACAATGTTATTGGAAATCATTTTGATTATAAAAATTATGTTCGTAAATTCATGGGAAAATTGCAATTTTGGTTATTTTCAAGATGTTAATATGGGCTATAACTTTGAAAATTTTGATGCACAACCCCATATTGATGTGGATCAAAGCTATATTGGGATTCAAAGTTCTTTTGATGTGGATGTGGCCCATAATTGAAATGATTGAAATTTGAATTGAAATCGCAATTTCGATCATTTCTATTATTTTCAAAATGTTGGTCAGTTGGAAAATTTTGAAATTTACTGGCATTGGGCACACGAAATTTCAGAAATTTTTGCATCATGAGTTGTAATTCATACTCATACTCTTTAAGAGGACGTCTATTCAGGTTATTATCACACAATTATCTAAAGCAATTTTTTGAATCAAACATTTTAATGAAGCCAAGACAAGATGAAAACTATTCTCACTTCAAATAGTATAAATAATAAGTTGTGCTTGATTAATTGAATCAATTAGAAGGGGAAGAGGGTCTTATGGACGTTCACGTATAGTATAAATACTAAGGGATACGCCCAATGTTTTATGATAGTATGCAACCTCTTTTGATAATAGTTCAATAAATTGAACTACTAAATATTCGCGATCCAATTATACGAGACATTCAACTTCACAAAGCACCACTTTTCAATTGTATTATTTTATATGAGCTCGTATTTTCCTAGAATCAACTTTTAATGAACTTTCACTACTAAAAAAGTTGGCATATTCGACACTAATTTATGTGCGTTGCATGAAAAGTGTGGTGAAAGCTATGCTTTCTTTCATCTTCTGCAACAATATTCAGATATTGTTGCATTATATGTGAATGCACTGTTGCGATGGGAATTCTAGTGTTTTAACGTGCAACACCAGTTAAAAGCGTAGCATTATGTATATACAATCTAGTTTACCGATCCGCGTTATCAACATATAAAAACCCCAACCGTAGATGCAAGATTAATCCAATGGTTCAAACCTCTATTGTTCTGATAATTCTAAACGTTAGCCATCATCCAACCAATGACAGCCACGTCATTGCATTCTTTTGACGAAATTTGGGCGCGATCTTCTCCCTTTATGAAATAATGTAAAAACAATATGGTCACAAATCATTCTTTTCTCTGTCATCTAATCGTTCTTTCCCCCTTTTTACTTGACAAAAATTTAAACTTAAATTCATGTCAGTATCGCTCCTCTCCTTGACAACAAATTTTATGTCGAAAAGGTTGAAGCTTTGAAACACTTTCTAGCTTTGATTGCTCAGAGCATTGACATCGCCAGTTTTTTCCCTCAGGTTCAGTTTGTATAGCATTGTGAATTAGTTACGCTTATTATAGATTGGATTATAAGTAATTAGTTCATTTGTTACTTTTGAAAACCCATTCTCTTATGAATAATTTGTTACTTGGACATCGCAAACTTAGGAAAACTCGTTCGCTTATGAGTGATTAGTCAGTGAAAGATTAGATTATAAGTAATTAGTTGCGCTTTGACCATTGATTTGAGATTTGGGAGTATGTTGAGGTTTATTCAAAATTTATACCCAGCAATAAACCAAAAAATGAGATGGCGCCGGCGGATTTGCCACCCGGATTTAGGTTTCACCCAACTGAGTGGTACCTTTTTAGGCCAAGAGAACCGAGATATTGGCATGAAAAAGACATTGGTTTATTATAGGGGTCGATCTAGTTAAGGAATGAGGACTTTACCTTCAAAATTGATTTGCACTTTGCGTTCATTTACATTAGCATATAATTGTATGCTTGAGATTTTATGATATAGATACATGTGTAGCACTGCGATGTTTTTGCACAGCGGTATGTTTGTGTAGAGGCTTTGGAAACTACCAATTTCCCAATCTGAACAAGTCATTCACCCGTATCTAATCTGCTACACGCACAGGTATTTTCCATTTGATTTTGGAAACTACCAATTTCAAAGTTTCGATTTTGGAAACGTATGCTCAATTTGCATCCATATTATGCCTTACTACGTATCATTTGTAACCCCTCGAATTTTCCATTAACTTCAAATTAAAGAATAAACAATTCTAAATGATGAAATCAAGGGAAATGGGTTACGCCATTGCGTTAGTCTCGAAATTCTGCTTGAGACAGAGTCCAAGTTTGCGTAAAACGGATAACATGTGAAGAAGATATGGACGAACGAAGTTGGGAAGAAAAACTAGAAACGGGTCAGAATGCACTGGCGCACTTGGGAAGTGCGCTAGAACAAAATTGAACTGGCACACCTGCCAATTGCACCCAGTCCAGAAAGACCTGTTGGTTAGGCCCTGGCTGGCCTGGTCAGGGTCTGGTCGAATTCTGAGGCTTGGCTGAGTCACTAGGGCTTACATGTCACTTTCTGATTGGCTTCTCTTGAGATGGATGGTCTGGATTCACTCTAACTTCATCAACAGCTCTAATTAGATTGAAATTCTATAAATACAACTCAAGTCTAACCCTAAATTCACACAAATAATAGAATACTAAAGCCGTCATGCTGCTGGAAAGAAACCAGGAGTGGTCGTCAGTTAGAAAGCGTAGAGACAAGCCAATACTAAAGCAAAACACGAATCAAAACAACGTTAGTCTACCCAAAGGAAAGTATTTCAAATCCAGAATTCAAAATCCAGAATCCAAGTTCGTTGTAAGTATAGTGATTTTTCCAATGAGAATAAAACTAAGATTTGATTCGATGTAAATTGGAAGTGGAATTGTGCTATTATGTAACGACGATGTTAATTCATATCTATGCATTGAAATGATTGTGCTGCGAATGAAATTGGGATGTTTATGGTATAATTAAGATTGATGTTGATCCTATTGTACTTTTAGGATGACAATAGCATCACAAGCAAGTTGTATAGTTCATGTTTATGTGATTTTATAGGTCGTTTGTGATTAAAACCTCATGTATATACTTTATGCTAGAAATCTTTATGCCTAAACGGTTATGTTCATACAAAAGTTGCAAGTTTCTAATTTGATCTATGTCAAGATCCACTTTAGTACATGTTTCATGTTGTAATTAGATATGCGATTGGATCTAGTTCACACCGTTGTCATAAAGTTATACATATTTATGAAAATGTCATATTTTTGTCATGTGCTAGTGATGTTCGATGTTATGCCTAGATCCAAAAACAAGTTTAGACTTATGTTGTCTAAATCATATGCTAATACATGTGACACCTATTTGGTTAGACCCTTATTTCAATGCAAATTCACAATATATGTAAATTGATTTAGGCTATGTTGCAAATTCACATACATGTATATTGACTATTTTGCAAGTTCACATCTATGACATTCATGTTGGCTATTTTGCAAGTTCACACATATGATGTTCATATTTACTACGCCAAAAATGCCAAGTTTACACCTATGTTATGTTTGTATTTATGAATTCCCTTATGCCTATTTATGCGCGCTAAATTAGGCTAAGTTTTAGCCTAATATTATATGTTAAGACTATGCGAACGAAAATTAGGCTAAGATTGTTAGCCTAATGTTTAAACGGGGTAACATTGGGAATATAGTAAAACTTGACATAAAATATATAAAATTGGCATGTTTGTCACATGCCAAAATTGGTGGCATTTAAACGGTATAAATTCTTAAACCAAAAATGTTAAACTTGGAATGTGGGCCATAACATTTAATTATTGACAAATTTACATATATTCAGAAATAAAGACAAATATGTAAATTTAGAAAATACGAATATTCTTAACACGAGGTTGGATTGAGTTGTGATGTAAATGTGCCCGGACCCGCCCGGCTGTCCAGTAGTCACAACAATACCTATCCAGTGTGGGTGGTTAAGCATTGAGCCCAATAAGGACCCGAGGTTATACTGAGTTACGGTGTAAATCTTCCCGGAACCGACCGGCACATCCAGTAACCGTAATAATATCTGTCTAATGTGAGTGGTCGGTGCTTTAAAAGGCTAAGGACATATGGTAGGGTTAAGTTAACTAAAACACTTAACCAATTCAACATGTTAATGAAATTGATGGGTGGGTTTAGGTAAATACAGACACTTAACCACTTTGCATGTTTGACTAGAAAACCCTAGTAACGGGGACCCATTTCAGCGGTAACCCAACTAAGTATCATGGTACCCTGAAACTAGGAAGGGTGGGGCACAATTACTGGGCTGATTGTAAATGGTCAAAGCGACGGCGGTGGGTGCAACAGTGTGGGTTCTAGCAGAGTGCGGGCATGCACACACTTCTGAGCAGACAAACAGGGCACTGGGGGCACCAGTAGTATAACCTATGCATTCTAAGGTTTGTGTCGGGTCGCCATCATGGGACTTGATACACCCCATGGTGGGGCCAGCATAGGTATCTACAATCTCTGGGGGCCGTAAGACACAGATGATTATGCGAGTAGGAGCCGATCTTTAGAAAAGGGGATCACTTTACCTCCAGCATGGGGTGACAGTTAAGATAATACAAGTAGGTGCAGAGATATAGTGTGGGGTGTGATAGTATATTCGTTTCAAAACTACTCTATCTTAATTTATGATATTGTCATGTTTCCAGTTTATGTCTATCATGCCCTTATTCTTATTCTCATACCGAAGAGTCACTAGACTTACCAGGCTTTATGTCTGACCCTATTTTCTTTCGTTTCTTTTCTTCTGTTCCCCCCTAGGTCCATAGGGAGGAAATAACTCAGGTTAGTCAGATTCTTTAAAAGCTTCAAAATAGTTGATGTACGGTTTGGAGTCTCTTTCCTTGGCTATGGCTGTTGGTCACACTCTATGGGATTTATGCAGTTTTAATCATGTTTTATGCTTCTTTATTTAGAAACCAAGACAGAAATGATGTTGTAATGTTTTGGAAGTTGATATGAGAAAATTATGGAAATGTGTTGTATGAACAAGTATTTTATGAAATAAAAGTCTGATGTTTTTCGCTGCTTATATATATATATGTGTTTATATCTGTCTTGTGTTTTATCTGTGACTTTTACTTACAAACCTCCACCAAATTTAAGGCAGTCCCTTATGAGTGACCTTAATGGAGGGTGGGGTGTTTCACTTGGTATCAGAGCATAGATTTACCAGACTAGATAAAAAAAATTGAAACTATTTTCAAAAAGAAGTTTAAAGAAGCATTTTCAATAAAAGTTTTGATATTTTAAAAGGCATAATCCCCCAAAAGCCATATGCACTATCTATCTATCCTTCGTTTTGAACCTTTCCTTTTGTTTCTGCATGTCTGGAGTCCTTAACCTTCCGGAAGGAGTACCTGTACCCGACTGGTTCTGAAGGTACCTAGAGGCTAGGGCCAATGGTACGGGCCAAGCAGACATTCCTCCTCCTACGGTGGCAGCAGTTCCTCCTCCCCCTCCTCCTCCTCCTCCTCCTCGAGGAAACACTTTCGCTAAGACATGTAGAGACTTTAAGGCTATGGGAGGAAAGGACTTTTATGGAACTGAATCATTTGTGGTAGCAAGGAACTGGCTGAAAGAGAGTGAAGATTTATTCGTTATCTTCGAAGTTGATGATAGGCAGAAGATACATCTAGCAGTGTGGTTGCTCAAGGATGAAGCTTCCTATTGGTGGGAAGTTACGCATGCGGAGAGGCCAGTGGAAACATGGGAAGACTTCAGGAGAAGGTTTGAGATGAAATTCCTCTCCCAAGCTAAGAGAAGTCTGCAGATGGAGAAGTTCCTAACTCTTAAGCAAGGGAGTATGACGATCGGAGAGTACGTCAATCAGTTTGATCAGCTGGCCAGATTTGGGCTTGATTTAGTAAACACCCAACACAAGAAGGCCCTTCGCTTCGTCAAAGGTCTGAATAAGCCTCTACACAGCCTTGCTATGACTCATGTATCCACGGGAGCAACTTATGAAAGCTTAGTGACATGGCATTGCTACATGAGGAAGACAAGGGCAAGAAAGAGACTAAGGTGGAAGAAAAGAAGGAAGGTTTATAAGCTAAGAAAACAGACTTCAAGAAAGGCGGGAAGAATAACAAATCCCGTGAAAAGAGAAAGTGCAATTTCTGTGGCGTTGTGGGACATATAGCAAAAGACTGTAGAAAGAAGAAGGCAAAGATGAATGGTGGTTGCTTCAGTTGTGGCGAGACTAGACACTTGGCTAAGGACTGCCCAAAGAAGCGGGGGCAGAGACAGAGGGCTGGATCTACCTCAGGCGGACAAGTTCATGCGCTGATGGCACCTCCACAGGAACGAGGTAGAAATATTTCTGTAGAAAGCTTAGTTTATCTGTATGATCATCCAGTTCGCACTCTCTTTGATTCTGGTGCATCACACTCCTTTATTTCATCTTCTTTAGTAGAATCTCTGCACCTAGACGCTGGTATGGTAGAATATCCCTTGGTTGTTTCAAATCCAATTGGGGGCTCGGCTTATTTGTCGATGGTTTTCTTGGATTTGAAAATCTCTATTCTAAGTGTTGAATTTAGATGTAGTGCCTTTGTTTTGGGCTTCTCAGGGTATGGACTGATCTTAGGCATGGACTGGTTATCCAGTAATGGTGCCATTCTTGATTGTGAGAAAAGAGTGGTTAGGCTCTTGACTCGGCTCGGCAACACTCTAGAAATTTCTTGTAATCCCTTGAATGTTGTTATACTTAGTTATCTACAGTCGCTTGATGCTTCTGTTGAGAATTTGCAGTCGGTTAGAGTAGTCCGGGAATATCCGGATGTTTGAAGAGGTGAAAGGCTTACCTCCGAAGCAGGAAATAGACTTCCGCATATATCTTGTTGATAATGCAAAGCCTGTAGCTTTGCCTGTTAGACACATGGCTCTAAAGGAGAGAAAGGAGAGAAAGGAGCTCAGTAAGCAAGTTAAGGAGCTTCTCGAGAAGGGGTTTATAAGAAGGAGTATCTCGGAATGGGGTGCTCTAGTGGTGTTCGCCACCAAAGCAGATGGTTCACTACGTCTTTGTGTGGACTATAGGGAGCTAAACAAGCTGACTAAGAAGAATAGACATCTGCTTCCCCGTATAGACGATTTGTTTGATCAGCTGGTAGGTGCGTAGGTCCTCTCCTAACTTGATTTAGCTATTGGGTTCCATCAGCTAAGGGTGGCTGAAGATAGCATTGATAAAACGGAGTTCAGAACCCCAGACAGTTTCTTCGAGTGGCTTGTCATGCCTTTCGGTTTGACAAACGCACCCGCTTATTTCGTAGACCTGATGAGCAGGGTGTTCAGAGAATTCCTCAATAAGTTCGTGGTGGTCTTCGTAGATGATATCTTGATCTTCTCAAAGAATGAGGAAGAACATGCTCAGCATCTGAAAGAGATCATGGATACTCTCCGTGCACATCAGCTTAGAGCCAAATTCTCCAAGTGCCACTTTTGAAGAAAGGAAGTAAGATTTCTGGGGCATATAGTGTCCAAAGAGGGGTTGGATGTGGACCCTACGAAAGTGGTGGCAGTGCAAGATTGGAAGGCACCAAGAAATGCAACCGAAGTTCGAAGCTTTCTTGGGCTAGCCGGTTGTTACCGAAAGTTCATTAGGGATTTCGCGAAAATCTCAGCTCCACTCACAAGGCTAACAAAGAAGAATCTGGCATTCACTTGGGATTTGGATTGCAAGTTTACTTTCCAACGATTAAAAAGGGTTCTCACAACAGCCTCGGTTCTGACTTTGCTAGATGGAAGCAAAATGTTCACAGTATATACAGATGCTTGTGGTACGGGGCTAGGCGCTGTTCTGATGTAAGAAGGGAGGGTATAGCTTATGGTGGACGACAATTGAAAGTGCATGAAAAGAACTACCCAACCCACGATCTTGAGTTGGCCGCCATCGTCTTTGCGCTTAAGTCTTGGCGCCATTATCTCCTAGGTGAGAATTTCGAATTATGTACTGACCATAAATTATTGAAGTATCTTTTCTCGCAGAAAGATCTTAACTTGAGGCAGCAAAGGTGGATGGAATTCCTTGCCTCGTATGATTTTGAAATTTCCTATACTCCCGGCAAAGGCAACGTAGTAGCAGACGCGTTGAGCCGAAAGAAACTGACCTTAAGCCCTCTTTTTGTAGAAAGGCAAAGCTTGGAGTATATAGCCAGTTTTGACTTTAGGCCCTCCTCAGATTTTATACCTAGTTTATTGGCATCCCTAGAAGTACGACCCACTCTTTTAGACTCGATAGGGGCCGCACAACGAGAAGACCCACAGCTATTGGATGTGATTGATTAACTAATTAGGGGCGAAACTTCCAGTCACCTCAATAGGTACTCCATTGACGATAAGGGTTAGCTAAGGCGAGATGGAAGACTATGCGTCCCACAAGCTAGGGATTTTGTGAAGAAGGTCCTCGAGGAGGCACATCATTCCAAGATGACAATACACCCAGGTGGAGACAAGATGTACAAGGATATAAAGAGAGCTTTCTACTGGAGCGGCATGAAGAAGGACGTGGCAGATTTCATTTCTAAGTGTGTGACATGCCAACAGGTCAAGGCGGAATAAAAGAAACCTGGAGGACTACTACATCCTCTAGAAGTCCGCAATGGAAGTGGGATAGCATTTCAATGGACTTCATTGACGGGTTGCCTAGGTCAAGAAGAGGCAATACTAGCATTTGGGTAATAGTGGACAGGCTTACTAAAAGCACCCACTTTATACCTATCAAGAATAGAAGGACTGCTTCATCTCTAGCTTCTCTTTATCTCAAGGAAATAGTTCGACTCCATGGAATACCCTCCAGCATAGTGAGTGATAGAGACCCCATCTTTACAAGCGAATTTTGGCGGAGTCTGCAAGAAGTTATCGCCACACAGTTATGTTTGAGCACGGCCTATCACCCTCAAACTGATGGTCAGACAGAAAGGGTGAATAGAGTACTAGAAGATCTTCTAAGACTGTGCGTTCTTGACTTCGGAGGAACTTGGGAGGATCGCCTTCCTTTAGTGGAATTCGCCTATAACAACAGTTACCAGGCCACCATCGGTATGGCGCCCTTCGAAGCTTTGTATGGAAGACCTCGTCGGTCACCAACTTGTTGGTGGGAGTCCACTGACAAGATTATACTTGGGCCAGACTTGATTAGAGAGACTTCAGAAAAAGTGGACTTGATACGAAGGAGAATGAAGACTGCCCAAGATAGACAGAAATCCTACGCCAACAAAAGAAGGACCAACCTTGAGTTTGAGGTTGGGGACAGGGTTTTCCTAAAGGTATCCCCTTTAAGGAACGTCATTCGCTTTGGATCCGCAGGAAAGCTAGCACCAAGATTTATAGGACCGTTCCCTATCATCGAAAAGATTGGGAAAATGGCTTATAGAGTAGATCTTCCTGAAAGATTGGCTGGAATTCACAACGTCTTTCACGTTTCTCATCTCTGGAAATGTCTACATGAATCAGCGGAAGTGGTGGTGCCAAGCATTCTAGAAGAAGCCGAAGTGGAACACGAAGCAACTGTGAGGAGAGTTCCAACTCGAATCGTAGGAACTGAAATCAAAAAGCTACGCAACCGCAAAGTGAAGCTCATCAAGGTTCAGTGGAGTGACACCAAGGAAGACGCGACTTAGGAAACTGAGGATAGAATACGCGCGGCCTACCCTTTTCTTTTTGAGGGTACATCTTTGATCTCCCTTTTTCCTTAAGTTGTGCTTGTATCTATCTTTTTAGGTATATCTCTTCGATATTATCCTTTATCCTTAGTAGAAACCCCTTTGGATGTAAACATATATTTGAAACATGTTATGGTTGATGGCTGCAAGTAGTTGCTAGTGGTTGCTCGTGGATGCATATACACACACAACCTAGGTCTTAGATTGGCTCAATCGCTTCATACTGCATATGCATATATGTATTCATAATTGTATGTGATTGAAACTTGATTTGTTCTCATATGGATGTCGCATTTGTATTGATGGTTGCGCACTCGTGTAGAATTATGAGTAAGGACAAATTTGCATACATAATGGACTCATGACACTTACATGATTTGCATTAAGGAGGTCAACTGGATCTGTAGACCGGTTGATTTTGCATTAGTTAAGGAAATATACACACACTGTGCATATAATCATAAAGCATTAGAAGTCTTTTAAGGAAAATGGACACCTGTGTTTGTTGGTTGAGTAGATGGACGATTGGATGTTAGGACTTACGTTCTCCTAGACTTGAAGATTTCGGGGACGAAATCCTTTAAGGAGGGGAGATTGTAACACCCCAAATTTTCCATTAACAATAACTTAACAAATTAAAGTATAATTAATTCTAAGTGATGAAATCAAGGGAAATGGGTTACGCCATTGCGTTCGTCTCGAAATTCTGCTTGAGATAGAGTCCAAGTTTGCGTAAAATGGATAACGTATGAAGAAGATATGGACGAACGAAGTTGGCCAGAAAAACCAGAAACGGGTCAGAATGCACTGGCGCACTTGGGAAGTGCGCCAGAACAAAATTGAACTGGCGCACTTGGGAAGTGCGCCAGTATAATTTTAGCACTGGCGCACCTGCCAAGTGCGCCCAGACCAGAAAGTTCTGTTGGTCAGGCCCTGGCTGGCCTGGTCAGGGTCTGGTCGAATTCTGAGGCTTGGCTGAGTCACTAGGGCTTACATGTCACTTTCTGATTGGCTTCTCTTGAGATGGATGGTCTGGATTCACTCTAGCTTCATCTACGGCTCTAATTAGATTGAAATTCTATAAATACAACTCAAGTCTAACCCTAAATTCACACAAATAATAGAATACTAAAGCCGTTATGCTGCTGGAAAGAAACTAGGAGTGGCTGTCAGTTAGAAAGCCTAGAGACAAGCCAATACCAAAGCAAAACACGAATCAAAACAACGTTAGTCTACCCAAAGGAAAGCACTTCAAATCCAGAATTCAAGATCCAGAATCCAAGTTCGTCGTTTGTTGTAAGTATAGTGATTTTTCCGATGAGAATAAAACTAAGACTAGATTCGATGTAAATTGGAAGTGGAATTGTGCTATTATGTAACGACCATGTTAATTCATATCTATGTATTGAAATGATTGTGTTGTAAATGAAATTGGGATGTTTGTGGTATAATTAAGATTGATGTTGATCCTATTGTACTTTTAGGATGACAATAACATCACAAGCAAGTTGTATAGTTCATGTTTATGTGAATTTATAGGTCGTTTGTGATTAGAACCTTATGTATATACTTTATGCTAGAAATCTTTATGCCTAAATGGTTATGTTCATACAAAAGTTGCAAGTTTCTAATTTGATCTATGTCAAGATCCACTTTAGTACATGTTTCATGTTGTAATTAGATATGCGATTGGATCTAGTTCACACCGTTGTCATAAAGTTATACATATTTATGAAAATGTCATATTCTTGTCATGTGCTAGTGATGTTCGATGTTATGCCTAGATCTAAAAACAAGTTTAGACTTATGTTGTCTAAATCATATGCTAATTCATGTGACACCTATTTGGTTAGACCCTTATTTCAATGCAAATTCACAATATATGTAAATTGATTTAGGCTATGTTGCAAATTCACATATATGTATATTGACTATTTTGCAAGTTCACATCTATGACATTCATGTTGGCTATTTTGCAAGTTCACACCTATGATGTTCATATTTACTATGCCAAAAATGCCAAGTTTACACCTATGTTATGTTTTTGTTTATGAATTCCCTTATGCCTATTTGTGCGCGCTAAATTAGGCTAAGTTTTTAGCCTAATATTATATGTTATGACTATGCAAATGAAAATTAGGCTAAGATTGTTAGCCTAATGTTTAAAGGGGGTAACGTTGGGAATATTTGTAAAACTTGACATAAAATATATAAAATTGGCATGTTTGTCACTTGCCAAAATTGGTGGCATTTTAACGGTATAAATTCTTATACCAAAAATGTTAAACTTGGAATGTGGGCCATAAAATTTAATTGTTGACAAATTTACATATATTCAGAAACAAAGACAAATATGTAAATTTAGAAAATACGAATATGCTTAACACGAGGTTGGATTGAGTTGTGATGTAAATGTGCCCGGGCCCGCCCGGCTGTCCAGTAGTCACAATAATACCTATCCAATGTGGGTGGTTAAGCATTGAGCCCAATAAGGACCCGAGGTTAGACTGAGTTACAGTGTAAATCTGCCCGGAACCGACCGGTACATCCAGTAACCGTAACAATATCTGTCTAATGTGAGTGGTCGGTGCTTTAAAAGGCTAAGGACAGATGGTAGGGTTAAGTTAACTAAAACACTTAACCAATTCAACATGTTAATGAAATTGATGGGTGGGGTTAGGTAAATACATACACTTAACCACTTAGCATGTTTGACTAGAAAACCCTAGTAACGGGGACCCATTTCAGCAGTAACCCAATTAGGTATCATAGTCCTAAAACTAGGCAGGGTGGGGCACGATTATCGGGCTGATTGTAAGCGGTCAAAGCGACGGCAGTGGGTGCAACAGTGTGGGTTCTAACGGAGTGCGGGCGTGCACACACTTCGAGCAGACAAACAGGGCACTGGGGGCACTAGTAGTATAACCTATGCATTCTAAGGTTTGTGTCGGGTCGCCACTATGGGACTTGATACACCCCATGGTCGGGCCAGTATAGGTATCTACAATCTCTGGGGGCCGTAAGACACAGATGATTATGCGAGTAAGAGCCGATCTTTAGAAAAGGGGATCACTTTACCTCCAGCATGGGGTGACGGTTAAGATAATACAAGTAGGTGCAGAGATATAGTGTGGGGTGCGATAGTATATTCATTTCAAAACTACCCTATCTTAGTTTATGATATTGTCTTGTTTCCAGTTTATGCCTATCATGCCCTTATTCTTATTCTCATACTGAAGAGTCACTAGACTTACTGGGCTTTATGTCTAACCCTATTTTCTTTCGTCTTCTTTTCTTCCGTTTCCCCTCTCCCCTCCAGGTCCACAGGGAGGAAATAACTCGGCTTAGTCAGATTCTTTAAAAGCTTCAAGATAGATGATGTACAGTTTGGAGTCTCTTTCCTTGGCTATGGCTGTTGGTCACACTCTATGGGGATTTATGCAGTTTTAATCACATTTTATGCTTCTTTATTTAAAAACCAAGACAGAAATGATGTTGTAATGTTTTGGAAGTCGTTATGAGACAATTATGGAAATGTGTTGTATGAACAAGTATTTTATGAAATAAAAGTCTGATGTTTTCCGCTGCTTATGTATATATATGTATTTATATCTGTCTTGTGTTTTATTTGTGACTTTTACTTACAAACCTCCACCAAAGTTAAGGCAGTCCCTTGTGAGTGACCTTAATGGAGGGTGGGGTGTTTCATCATAGAGCACTCATACAAAAAAGTATAATAAGGCAGCATCAGTTCATACCATACACATCCAAAAAATGACATACAATTGTATGATTGAGTTTTTGTGATACAGATACATGTATAGCACTGCGTTGTGTTTTCACTGTGGTGTGTTTGTGTAGAGGCTTTGGAAACTACCAGTTTCCCCATCCGGACGAGTCATTCACCTGTATCTAATCTGCTACATGCACGGGTATTTTCCATTTGATTTTGGAAACTACCAATTTCAGTGTTTCGATTTTGGAAACGTATGTTCAGTTTTGCATCCATATTATGCCTTACTATGTGTCATAAAGCATTCATACAACAAAGTATCATAAGGTAGCAAAAGTATCATAAGGCAGCATCAGTTCATACCATACACATCCAAAAAATGACATATACATCCACATCCAAAAGTATCATAAAGTTAACTTAATACATACACATCCAAAAAATGACATTATAGTAGCATTAGTTCATACCAAATCAGGGCTTTGCGGGGCTGTGCAACTTCCAATAGATTCGTTAGGGCTTTGCGGCTATGGGAGAACCAGTCCGAAGTGAGCAGCCACATGTGATGGACCCACTGCATCAGGACAAGGGGTGAGGTAGTTTGGCCAATCATATTCCTGATCAAATTCCAAATCTACCCACTGGTCATTCCTCTTGTTCATTGGGGCTTGGTTATCAACATGTATGTCATGGGTGGCTTCAGGAAATAAGCTTGGTAAAGGGGGTAGCACAGCAGCTTCTTGTATCATTACGTCAAATCTTTCATCTTAATTCATTTCCCATTCCTAATTGTAATGATGCAAACATGGAGGCACCTGTTCCACCCTATTGCTCACAAAAAGAAGTTCGGGCCTTGTTCCAGGATGAGCATGGGTACGACGCTGAAACTTAATGAGGTAAACCTTGTTATTAAATTGAGCATCAAAATTCTTGATATTGCCAATATCTTCATAAAATTTCATTTTCAGGTAGAAAGATGTATGGTCATACTGAGACCAGTTACAGTCGTCAATTGTAAGCACATGTCCCATTGGCTTCACTATTTCTTCAACAGAAGGAACATTACTCTTTAGAAGCTCGGGAAAAGCCATTGACTTTAGCTCATGATTCCACTTGTAACGCTGGTTCAAGTTCAAATTCTTCATCAGACCATGCTTGCAGGTAAATAGCACCATCAGGTTTTGTAAAAACTTTCAACATAAGCGCATGATCACGCTTACTGTAAGATGGGCATGATACTAGAAAAAGTTATTGGGTATTACCCATATAGGCCACGAATTACGATTGAGAGTTACCTTAAGAACGTTACGCATAGCTTTAAAATTCCAATTTCTCTTAAGAACAGTGGCAGTGACGTATATAGAGGAGTCCTCCATTGATTATTATTTTTTGAACTTTCGAAGATTGGGGTTTAGGGGATATGGAGATGATGATGTTATGAAGCTTGAAAGGATGTGCGAGGGACCCAATGGATGATGTCAGGTAAATATGTGAACTGGAAATGCTCGCACAGAAGACGAAGAATACTCAATTCTGAGGTGGCACGAGTGACCAATGGTGAATGGTCAATTGTTATAATTTATGCATAAGATTCATAAGTTAATTAGATGGCCAAATGCACAGATGCCGCAACACATATGCACTTATCAAAGAACGTATAAATTCAAATTGCAGGATCTGAAATGACGAGGAGAGATACATCTGACAAGTGGAGGACCTGAAATGACATGGAGAGATACAGTTTCTGGTCCATGGCATTGCTACTTTGTAGAATGAACACTGCTCGTACATGTTGGCACTTGTATTGAATGTGGTATGTGTTGGCACTTGTGCTACTTTTAAATTATGTATTTGATCGTATGTGTTATATCTGAAGAATTGGTATCGTATGTGATGATGAATGTTTTGGAAGGTTTGAATATAATGATGAATGTAACGGATGTGTTTCTTCTATGTGCAAAAATGATATTGCAAAATTTATAATTAAAGCATTGTATTTGCCTTCTTTTACTATTGCATTTGTTTTTTTCCTGATGTTGTATTTCAAGATAATGGTTTGGCATTCCATAATATAGTGGTGTTGCATTACATAAAATAGTAGTAAGTCCACATGACACGTAGACGCCACAACTGACGTGGCATGTGACATATGTGCATCTGACGTGGAGAGTTGACGTGGCATGTGACACGTACGCAGCTGACATGAAAAGCTGACATGGCCCCGCTATCGTAACCTAGTAGCGAGGATCTAACTAATTTTCGAGCAACACTGAATATTGTTGCATTACGTGCAAATAGTGTTGCAATACGTCTATAATACAACACTTTCTTTCCGTGGCACTAGATGTGCTAAAGCGTTGCCTTAGAGGGCTAAGGCAGCGACCGTGGATGCCACGCCCTTCCGGTGTTGCCTGTTTGAAGAAAGGGGAAAATGCAACACTTTTTCGATATAAGGCCATACAAAACTTGTGTCGAGTATACCCATTTTGTAGATGTGTTTAAAGTTGAAAACCAATGAGAGTGATGATTTAAGTTATGGGAATTCATTCCTAATAAACAGGTTCAAAAATTTCAATCACAGAACAGTCACATAATAATAAATTACAAAAATAAAATTTTTACAAGCGAGTTGTGACACTTGTAGGAAATATTTACAAGCAATTTCTATATATTTTTCAAGTAGCAACAGACCCTGTAGAGTTAAGAAAATTTTACAGTGGAATATGGCAGTCCTTCCAGAAAATTTGAGTAGTTTGAGAGATTAAAATCCCACTGTCTGCAAGTGGCCTAACAGTTGAATTTTCTGTTTGATTGCTTGAAAACTATTTTCTACTCTGGTCTTCGAATTTGGTTCCTTTTTCTTCAAATTAACAAACTGCTTTCGAGTAAGAGATGAATAACAGTCATGCACAAAAGGTTAAACCTACATTTAAATATAATATAGGCCACGCACTGGCTTAATTTAACCAAACCACAAATCATAATAGATTATACTAAATATTGTGCACTCAAGGCGTGCACTTAAGTCAGAGTAAAGGCAAACCAAAATATACTTATACCAAAATCTCTCTCTTCCTTTCTATTCAGAACAAACGTAGCAAAACAAAATCCAAAATATTCTAAATTCAAAGAAGCGCCGCCTCCCTTTTTTCTATAAAATACCAAAAATGAACTTACCCAGAAAGAAAAAGAATGAGAACTCAAAAACTTTCTCCCTTCTCGCGTATTTTTTTTCTTCGAGACACAAATCGAGTTGTAGGGGTGAGGTTGGGGTTTCGTAAATCTGGTTGAGAGTGGTATGAAGGCGATTGGGTGTTCGTGAAATGATCAGTTTGCATCTGTTGTTTATCAGATTTTGATGAGGATGGTGTAATTTGTGATTCGGATTTGTGG
Source organism: Allium sativum (assembly GCA_030737875.1). Classification (NCBI taxonomy): domain Eukaryota; kingdom Viridiplantae; phylum Streptophyta; class Magnoliopsida; order Asparagales; family Amaryllidaceae; genus Allium; species Allium sativum. Next base: position 145,349,797 of record CM060912.1, on the reverse strand, counting down.
CGTATGATGTTTGTGGTGATTTTGCGAGTGGGCTTTTTGGGTTCGAAGCCCATTTGAATTTTGGTCGTTGAAGTTGTGAACGGAGGATGCGATTGTGTGATTTTGGTTCGACTGGATATGGAGATGAACTGATTCTTGAAGCAGATGGAGGATGTTGTGCGGAGGTCAGTGGCCAAAGTGGTCTAAGGCAGAAGTTTCCTGTGAGTGTTGGTATTGGTTTTGAATTAGAGGTTCTCGCAATGCTTGCGACCTTATTCCTCGTCCCGTATGTCTAATACGGAAGTGAGGTGCTCGCATATCCGGACAATCAACGAGTACGTCCGGACAAACTACCACTTTTAACCATATACTGGTAGCTAGCCAATGTCGGGCACCAGTCGTCATCCATTCGATGTGAAGATCGCCTGTCCTCAATCATTGTCTTCAATGTCTATGACTTTAATCATCGTAGTAATTATTCAGAATGGGTTAAACACGGTCTTTTCGAATAACTCGCGTATTTTTATAATTAAAAATCAACTGCTATAAATACACATCATACGCCTCATTCCAATTCCGAATATTCTTTTAATAAAATATTCATATTATTAGGGAAAGGTTCCCATTAATTTTATCAAAGATAAATCCTTTTAAATTATTCTTTAATCTTCTTTTTAAAGATTTATTAAACTCCAATTTGATTTTAATATCAAAAATCATTACTTTATGATTATTCAACTTCTAAGAAATTAATCTTGTCTTTAACTGGGTTAAAGAACCAATGTCATTTAAAAACATTTTCCACGATAAACCCAAAATCAACTTCCATTAAATATGGAATTTTCACCGAAATCCAATCAATATATAATCGATATAAATTTCCGTATTAGACCACTAATATAAATAGAATAACGGCAAAGCCTTTTAAATTCCATATATAGTAACCGTCTTCTTTTACAGAAGCCTATCTCGATTATTATCAAATTGAATTTCCACTCAATTCCAATTTAATATATTAAATTGGAAAACTTGACTTTGGAAAATTTCTTTTTAAATCTTAATAAAAAGATTTATAAATTCCAAATCATATTTTCACTGTTAATTGGGTTAAAAACAAATGTCGTTTAAAAAAACAGTTCATGGTAAACCCAATTCACATATCATTTTATTCCAATTACTAAATATAATTGGAAACTCTAATAATCTTAATTAAAAGATTTATTCTTTTCATGCGGGATTTAAGAACAGTGTTATTTAAGACACCACCCACGACAACCCAAAATCCAATTCTTTTATTTAATTCTAATTTAAATATTAGTTATTTGGAAGACTTCATTAAATCTAAATTTAAAAAATTTATTCTAGTTAATAACTAGTTTGTTTCAATAAAAATATATTTTTATCTTTTGACCATCCAAGAACGGACATAGAAATCATCATTTTATTCTTCGTTGAATATTATTTTAAAATATTTGTTATTTAAAAAAATATTCTTTATAGTACAATATTCTTTATTTTAAAATATTCTTTACTAAAGGACAATCTTTATTTTAAAATATTCTTTATTTAAAAGAAATCCTGAATCAGAATGCGACTCAATCAGTTACCATATAATTTTGGTTATATGGGTTTCATACATCGTATGTATAAGAGAACAAATGATAAATAAACATTAAACAATCAATTCACATCCAAAGTGAAATTTTACAACTGTGTGAGCATTAAAATGAAATAATAACGCTCATCGCAGCCTGTCAATCTATCGATCGACATGCAACAAAATACTGGGATTAGTGTATGTCAAATATCATCCCAATACCCGTGTGTGGTTTTCAGCCAACAATAGTTCATATAAATAAATAACTGGTTAATGAATTTAACCAATTTTAATTCTGCTAACATGTTGATGATAATGAGCAAACATGTTATTTTATTTCTAGTGCCGAATAAAAATATATTTTACTCATATTTTTTCCCTACACATTTCTAATGTCTAATAAACTGTAATTTATTCACCTGACCTTATTGCTGATGACACATAAAAAGGATAATTCCTAATTTCTTTTATTTGTATGCAAATATTCTTACTTTAACACATTAAAGAAATAATCTTATTTGTATATGTCTTCAATGTATAACCTAACACATAAAAATGTTTATTTTAAATTGCACACAAACTTTAGTGTATACATTAACACATAAAAATGTCACTTCTACTTACATACAAATTCTAAGGTGTGTTGTGATAATACAAATGATTCTTTATTTCACCTACAAATTTTAATGAATGTTTTTGCAAATGAAGATGATTCTTATATTTGCTTATAAATTCTAATGTATGTTATGCAAATAAAAATGATTCTTATATTTGTATATAAATTATATTTCAACAAAATGTATAAAAAAAAATGATACATCCATTTTGTTGACAATTCTGTTCTAACCACATGAATATTTTTGTTGTGACACAAACCTATTTAACAAAAATGCTATTTGTATTTAACTCTTTTATTTAACCAAAAATGTAATAATATTTGTTTTTAACCATCTTAATTTGACATAATGTACAATTTTGTTTCACCGATATATTTTGACAAAAATGTATATTTCTAATTCAACTAATATAATTAGTCAACATGTTCATTTTTGTTTCATCAATTCTAATTTGACAAAAATGTTCATTTTTGTTTCAACGATTATATTTTGATAAAAAGGCCAATTTTTTTTCAACTATTACTTTTGACAAAAGTGACAAATTTGTTTTTCACTATTACATTTGATAAAAATGACAAATTTGGTTTCAGCCTTTATAACTTGTTAAAAGTGATATTTCTGGTTTCAACTTTTATAACTTGACAAAAGTTATATTTTGGTTTAACCCAAGTCTATTTAACAAAAATGTCATTTTTGTTGTAACTCAAATCTCTTAAACAAAAAGGTAATTTTTGTTATAACTTAAATTTATTTAACAAAAATGTAAATTTTGTCTAACTCTTATGTTATTTTAAAAAAATGTGATTTTTGTTATGTTCACTCTTCGTATTGAAACTATGAGCAACAAGAATATAATCCTTCATATTAATTCTTTGTATTTAAACAAAGTGACAATATAAACATGATCTTTAATGCTTATCTTTTCATTGCGACAAAATTTACAATAAAAATATATCTTTCTATCTTACTCTTTTTATTGTAACTAAAATAACAACAAAAATATATCTTTCATTCTATTCTTTTTATTATAATCTAAAGTGACAATAAAAATGCAACTTTAAAATCTCCTCTTTTTATTGCATATAAAATTACAATAAAAATGCAACTCTAAAATCTATTCTTTTTATTGTCTCTAATTTGACAATAAAAATGTTTTTTTTTAAATCTATACTTTTTATTGTCTCCATTTTGACAATAAAAATATTTCTTTTAAATCTAATCTTTTTATAAACTTTTATTGTAACAAAATGACATTAAAAATATAACCTTTAATAACTATACTTTTTGATTGTACCAAAATGACAATAAAAATATAGATCTTAATGACTATACTTTTTTATTGTAACAAATCAACAATAAAAACCTAATGTTTATTTCAATTCTTTTTATTCGAAACAATATTACATAAAATGTCATCTTTTAAATTTCAATCTTTTGATTGAAACAAATTATCAATAAAAATGTAATCTTTAATGTTTAATCTTTTTGTTGAAACAATTTGACATCGAAAATATGTTATTTTTAGTTGAAACAAAATAACGCTAAAAATATGCTCTTTTTAGTTGAAACAGAATTACACTAAAAATATGTTCTTTTTAGTTGTAACTAAATGACGCTAAAAATATGTTTGTTTTTAGTTGAAACAAAATTTAAGCAAAAACCAAATTTTATATAATCAAATCAAAATGATATTTTTATGTAATCAAATAAAAATGATATTTTCTTTTTTTGATACTTCTGCTTCAACAAAAGTGATATTTTTGTTTTGGCACAAATCTATATTTCATGTTTCAATGAAGTAAATATTTTTATTATTGGACGAAATCTAAATCCAACCATGTTCATGTTTCAATAAAAATGATTTTTTTTTGTTATTAAACAAAATCTAAACAAATTCCGTGTTCATGTATTAAACAAAGATAATGTCTTTGTTATAAAAACAAATCAATACTCATGGATCTAAATAAAAAGATCCAATCTTTATTATGAAACAAATCTATATTCTTGAATCTAAATTAAAAGTAAAGTTTTTATTTCAAATCCAATCCATATTCATGGATCTAGAATAAAACTAGGATTTTTATTCCAAATCCAAGACTAATAGTAACTTATAGATTCAAGAGGAAGAATTTTCATTGAAAATCTAAATCTATCCCAGCATGAACATTACAATCATCATAATCAATAAACAGCCATTCCAATATCATACATCGCATATCTGAATTAATTAACATACATACATGGAATTTAAATAGCGAGAAATAATTAATATCTTAATTATTTTTAAATACAGAAATCCCACATTGGGTTTTGAATTCTCCGAAATTTTATATCGCTCCGTTTCTGCTCTAGTCAGTTTCATCATGAAGGCCTCGTCCTCACGGTTCCATTGGAACCAGTTTCGTCCAATTCTGTTTAGATTTGAGCAAGATACATGGGTTTAAATCTTAATTACATTATGAAAATTGAAATCTAGCAATAATTTGACATTCCAGTTCCAACAAAAGTGGTTTCGTTGAAATCGGAGGTCATTTGAAAAATGGCTATTTTTAATATTAATATATATATATATATATATTCTATAGCGACTATTCTGAATTTTCAACTAGCCATAACTTTTGATTCCCACAATGAAATTTCAATTTTTCAGATTCCTTGGAAAGGTATTTTTAAATAAATTCTAATATTTTTGGTTTCACTAAAATCTTCTTTAATTTGCATCTTGTACAGTCAAGTTCAAATTAAAATTTTCAAACTACCGTACTATTTCTAACTCCTTTTATAATTAAAATAAATATATTTGTTTTAACTTCGATTAAAATAAATTTTTAGTTGTTATTATTTAAAATAAATTATTTCCAATACTTAAAATCCATTGAAATTTCTAAAATAAAAATTTTAAATTGGTTCCAAAATTCTGGGTTGTTACACCGTGCCTCCCTTAGCCAAACTATATGTTAAAGAGAATGTTACATTACATGGGGTCCCCACTTTAATAAATAGTGACCGTGATCCATTATTTACTAGTGGATTTTGGAAGAGTCTTTAAAAAGCTTTGGGAACAATACCTAATTTGAGCACCGCTTATCACCCTCGATCCGATAGGAAAATGGAGCGTGTAAATCAAATTCTTGAAGATCTTCTTTGTGAATGTGTGCTTGATTTTGGTGGAAATAGGGAAGATCATATTTCCCTTGTTGAATTTTCATACAACAATGGCTTCCAACCGAGTGTTGGTATGGTACCTTTCGAATCTCTTTACAGAAGACCATGCTAATCTCCTTCGTGTTGGATTGAAGCCAAGGAGAAACTGGTTCTAGGTCCAAATTTTATTCATGATTCCATAGAAAAATTGATCTCATTCTCCATTGAACGAAAGATGCTCAAAATCAAAAAAAAAATCCTATGGCAATAACCGGAAATTAGAATTTTCTATGGAAGATCTTGAGTTTATTCGTATTTGACCCATGAAGGCTATTGTGCAATTCAGTCAATCAAGAAAATTTGCACTAAGGTATATTGGTCCCTTTCTAATTACTGAAAATGTCAGCCCCATAGCTTATCATTTTCATTACCGGCTTAATATTTTGCTATCCATGATGTGTTTCGAATTTCTCAACTCCAAAAGTGTCTTATCAATTCTGAATCTATTCTTGAGCCGAATATAGTGAAAGAAATCGAGATATCACCAAATTTGACCTATGAGAAACAACCCACGCATGTTGTTGCAACGGAAGTTAAACGCCTTCACAGCAAAGATGTTCCTCTTATGAAAGTCCACTGGTCTTCTAATCCAAAGAATTGTTTTTGGGAATTTAGGGAGCGAAACCATCCAGACATAACTCCTGTACTTCTAGAGGTGAATTTCTCAAATAAATCTATTTTATGTCAATTTATAATAAGTTTATAACTTAACTTAATGGACGAGAAATGAATTAAATGAATTAAAATGAGCTCATAACTAGGCGGCAGTTCATGATTTTTAGATTTGAAATTCAAATGAGTATAAACTTCCAATATAAGTCGGAATTCTTTGAAAGAAGAATCATCTGGATCTATTAGATCATAGTTTTCTAATGGAAGATGAAGATTTCAATTCCACATTGTGGATTTTGATGTATGTCCAATTCAATTTTTTGTAAAAATTGTGGTGTGGCAGTTCACGACTAAAAATTTATCTAATTAATAATATGGAAGTTCTAAACGTTGAAATGAGTTCTAATTGTTGCTCAATGAGTTTTTCCTTAAGTAATTGCAGGGCGCAATTTCTTTAAGGAACCAACAGATTTCATGATAATATATTTAAATATTTAATTAAAATATAATGACGTTAATGGTCCAAAAAGTCTTTTTATGCATACGGATGAATTTGGACTTGGGACCACTTTCATCAAGTTCAAAATGTCGTTTGTGCAATTAAAAATTATCAACATCGATATGTTTGGAGTAAGTGAAATTTGGAACTTTGCTTAGGGATTAGTTTAGCTAATTATCCTTGATTAGGCATCCTCTATTTAACCAATCCAGCTACCTTCCCCTTTCGTTAACTCTTCATTAATTTCCAACAACTCCCAAATCCTTAAGAAAGAGGAAATTAATATTCTTAGGAATTCTTGTGATAGCTTAGCTAATTTAAGGAGAAACTTAAGTAAACGCCGGCTAGACTGGAGCTGGAACTGTACGGACAGGAGGGAGATATCATCTCTATCTTCTCCAACTTGATTCCCCTCTAATTTTCCCAAACCTAACTCTTGGATTACTATATATTTGAGTATAGGTTGAAGATTAGTAGGCTATATCTAAAGAGAGGTTATTTTGGCTAAATCTTGGTTCATCTCTTTTTTTGCAGCAATCAAAGGTAAGTTCTCGTGAATTCACATATGTGTCTCAAACATTTAGGCTTGGCTTGTATTCCCTTGGCATGTCCATGTTGTGTGTTAATTGGTTACGTTGATTGGATTGTGTGTTAACATTTCCAATTTATAAAATTTTATTTCATTTCGATGATTTCTAGTGTGATTCTCTGTGTGCACGTAAGTTTAGGTCTTCGTGTTGTAGGAGAGCCTAAAAGCCTTATTTTCACTTATATAACGTTATAAGCCTTCATGTGTCCATCGAAATCACTACGATTACATTACCCAGGCAATAATTCAGACGTCTGAGTTATCTAATCCAGACTGTCTGACCTTATACTAATACTAAAAAAATTGTATACTTTTTGTATTTCAAATGCCTGAATGGATAATTTAGATGTCTGAATACAGGATGGTTGTTTTTTCCAATCAGACATCTGAAACTCAGATAGAAACATAAGTGTTTGTTGTTTCAATTAGGAAGTCTGAAATATAATTGCAAAAGGCTGAAATGTTACAAAATGCATATCTTGCCTTTTTCTCATGATATTTCAAGTTTTTATCGATCACTCTTTTCCCGAATTGATTTCTAAAGCTATTTTGAGTTGATGATTTCTTTTCTAGATTTTTGAATTAGTCATTGTGCATTGATTTCTTCAGTCGATAATCCTAAGATTTAATTTATATATTAAAACATGAGGTCCGAGTTCGATCGGCATTACGATAAATATTATACGAGAATTTCCACTTCAAACTATAAAGGGTTTTTATATTATCAATAGATAAAAAATCTTTTACAAAAACGATTTCCAATCCTACTTCATTATACGAATTTATTTTATAAATCATCTTCCAATCTACTAGTATATATTTATATAATTCTTTTCTCTCATTCGTATGAGAAATCCAATTAAACGTCTAAGGAAAAGCATGGACTATGAACCCTTGCATTTGTTTCGATGGTTAGTTTTTGGACTCGCTCGATTGAAAACTGTGGCAATGATCGTCTTATGTTTTTAATGGACTATACAACTTGTTCCTAACTATTCGAGTAGAGCGAGTGGTTATGGGACATGTAACTCAACTTTTACAATTATTAGCTTGGAGTAATTTACACTACCTAGGATCAATTATGATCTTTCCATTATTTTATGCATTTCAATGATCTTCGAGTCTTCCTGAGGAACTTCTGTTCAACCCTAGTGAGGTCGCGACTTGAGCTTGGGCTCAAAATTATAGGATAACTACCTAGAGATCGTGTCTCATCTTAGATACACGTGTTGATGAGTCTTCGGGATCCTATCTTATGTCAGGCCTCCTCCTCTTTGTTATTTTCTAGATTTCTAATTTACTGATTTCTAGAACCTAAGTTTTATGGATACTATGTTACACATCTGAGTTTTATTGGTACGATGATTATCAATCAAAGTTTCACTGATATTGAGTTATCAGCTTCATATTGATTTGATATGATGTTGTCATTTCCCATACCTACATATTTATGAATGAGATATTCTTTTACAGCTCTAATATATATTTTGTGAGACATACTATAGAAATTTCTGAGCTTCACACTTACGTGCAACACTGTTAGTATTGCATGCATGTCTAAATTTATTTATATCTCTTGTTATATCCTAGTTTATGAGAGAATTGTAGCAGGACAAATCTGTTTATTTTGAAAGTTAAGCGCAAATTTTATTAATCACCAAAATATTTACATTACATATATCGTCATATACAAGTATGCTATGATATATATCCATCCCTCTCTATACCCTTAAAAATCACTAATACCCACTCGCTAACCACAAGTGATTACAGAAAGAATCTCCAGTAATCAAAATTACAATCCAGTTGCTCTTGCTTCTAACATATCTGGTTAAAAAAACATTCCAATACAAGCTTGCATGCACCATAATCCCTCGGATCTGACACAAGGCACAAGTCAAAACTCACGTGTAGAACTTATCAAAAAAGGGGCCAGGATTGCGCCTTGTGTATCGTTTCTACGACATCACCTTACTACCAGCAGGTAGTATGTCTTCAAGTGTGAAATCATATCCCTCATCAAGGTCGTCTTCAGCACAAAATTTTCCTTTAGGTTTCTTGCCTTTGGATATTGCAGATGGACAGGCACTCATTGAAACTACAGAGGATAACATGGAAGTCTGATTGTTGGAGGAGGAAGAATTAGATGGCCAGGTGGCTTTAAATTAGCATATGGGGAAGCAGATTGCTTGGCACTGGAAGAAGAAGTTCCAATCAAAGCCGAAGTAATATTCATACAAGAAGAAGAATGAGAACTCTGACTATAAGTTGATGAACATGACATAGAACCAGAAAGAGCTGAACAAGGAGCAACAATAGTGGCACTAGAGGAAGAACTAGTTCCCAAGAAATCAATACAAGAAATATTTCCATTACCTGTAGCCTTATTTGAAGATTCTAAATATTCTCTTGTATCATCAAATAGATTGCCAAACAAGGTCTGCATCTCAACATTAGCTGTGTAGTCTGAATGTGCATTGGTAACCAGATTATATTGAATAATTTTAGGCTCATCAAGACCATGACCATCAATATCAACATTCTGTTCAGTAGCATTAATATCAACATTCTTCCCAGTATCATCAGTAGTTAAGCATGCAAAAGAGTTACCATTTTCATTGCCTGTAGCAACTGCAGAATCTGTAGTACCCTTATTAGTATATATCTCCTTTCTCTTCCAATACTTCTTTTTTTGTTGTTGTAAACATTTTTCCATTTCTCCTAATTACCATTTACATGAATTTTAATATGTGATTTTTGTACTTGCACATTCTCAGCTGGACAATAATCCCTCCTATTAGCATTACCCAGATTCTAATTATCTTTATTGTTATTGGCGTGTAATTCACGGTGGGGTGAATCATGTCCAAATACCCAACAATTGACACAAATCCTTGGTTTCCAGTCATAGCTAACCTTTACAATAGGACAAGCATCTCCCAAACCATCAATCTCAATAGCATTTGGTAGCTCAAATTCAGGTGATACTTTGACCAATGCCTTCGCATATCTGAACCTATCTAACCTTTCAGTACTAATATCATAACAAATCAATCTGCCAACATGATTCATAAGTCAATTGATGCCTATTATAGTCCATAAAACCATGGGTATCCTATATAAATGATCCAAACAGGGACCTTTTTAATTTGAGATTGGGCACATCCTATGGTTGGATCCCAAACAGATATGATAAACATCCTACCACGTATGAAGATGGGATCGTATCTGAGAATTTTTTCCCTATCAGAGTCATTGGAGAATTTAAAGTAAAAGTCAGACCCATTAGATTTAATATCAACCTCACCATCAAGCTTCCATTGCCTATGCAAATAATTAGGTACAGCATGAAATGATAACGTACCATCGAGGAAAAATCCGATCAGAAAATTACTCCAGTAATTAAGACCTTGCTGCTTGATAAGATCTAGTGACATATGCTTCTTTCCATCTCTCGGTACATCAAAATGGAGTGGCTTGTACGATCCTCCATTTCTTCGCGAAGATCTAAATAGTGATGCATAATCAGATTTCATTGGAAAAGATGGCTGTGATGGAATAGCCAGATCTGGATTAACATCTATCGAAGAAGAGTGATTTTCAGAGGGATGTGGTGGATCAGGGGGTTTGGGGGGTGGAGGTGAAGGTGGAAGAGGTGGAAAGGCATCGGTTGCAAAGGAGGAGGAGATATGAGAAGAAGAATTAGTTGTCGTTGCCGCCATTGCTAGCTTGTGACCCGAATGGGGGCTGTGAAGTGTTGGCTATTTGAAGGGCATAAATTAGAGTGTGATAGATGCATGACATGTGCATTTTAGTGCGATTATTACTCAAAGATTTCTCTGCTAGTTGGGTATATGCTTGCTCGTACGACTCCTGCTTAAACTAGATCCGGTTATTGTTTATTGTATTATTTTCTTATAAATAATACTCGGGTCAGACCGAAGTGTTGCAGGTGCTTCCACATAATTTGTAGAAGGATCCAATTCTTGATTTTTGGCTTACTGCACTAGAGTTGTAGTTTATGTTGGTATGTATATGAGATAGTGAATCCCATGTATTCATATTCTTTTGGCTTGTACCTATATCTATTCTTTTGTAGTACAGTGGATCTCGTTTGACCACTACCTCTGTATACACACTTATATGATATATTCATATCTATTTCCACCTTTTTGATGTGAATATTTGTGTCTGACTTTGATGATATTATTATGTATTTTATTTTGCTTTCGAATTATATATAACCAATATGTAGTGGATTTGAACTTGAATTATACTTGCTGTATTTCCATGTGAGAATTGATAAGTAAGGCCACATTATTCGGCATGTTTAACACTATTTCAAAGCAAATATACAAATGGTCGCTCCTCAAAGCCTTATTCTTCGGGTTAGTTGGCATCATTACTTGTAATGATCTTAGCTAACATGAGTATAAACTATAGAGGTGGGGCGTCACCCACCATGTCCACTGTATGATTGTTGTTTGTAAGAGCATCATCAATGCTATTGTGGTTGTCGTATTAAATTGGTTGTCATGTTAAATACATTACACATAACCATTTAACAATTTGAAGTGAAATTTTATCTTCAACGTTAATATGTAAAAGATTGTTGATATGATGTGGCAAATACAATAGAAGACATTGTCAATTATAATATCTGATTGTAGACATTGTATTCCACAATGGGAAACCAATCAAAATTAATTAAATATAACTAATTCAAATATATATATTATTTGTCATAATTTAATTGGCTACATATGTAAAATTATTTTTTAAATTAAATTTGCATTGGAGTGTTCTTTTTTTTTAAGTGTTGTTTACTTACATTAATTTAATATCGTAGACATACAGATTAAATTAGACAGTACATGTTCTATACATTCGAGACGCTGTAAGTTTAATTGTTAAGGTGAGTAGTGATGACTTGTTTGCCAAGATCCTATTTTGTAAACTAGATTAGTTTTATCCCTTTAGTAGCTAGTCGATCGGATAAATTTATGTTTGTAATATGTATTCGTTAGTTTGTTGCAATGAAAAGTGGACGGTCCACCTCAAAAAATTGTTGACCTTGTCAAAAAAACATGCATATTATATGCAAATATGTGTGTGCATGCACATGCGACATGTACAATGCGCATGGTTTAACATTTCCATCCACATGTGATAGGATTTTCGTTACATAGAACTATTGTCCCTAGCGTGTGTTATCTATTTCTTTTAAAGAGCGGTCTAATACATGTGTACATAAAAATAATTTTTATATATTATAAAATAATATTAGTAAATGTAAAAGTGCATGCAACATAATTGAGCAGTGTTTTAATAAAAATGTTGCAACTGTACAAGGATTATTAAAAGAAAAAAGTGAAAGCAATTTGTAAAACGCTACTGGATTACGTGATAAGAAGGAAAATAAAAATATGTTGCATGCCTCTGCTATCTCAACATTGACCTTTCTTCCTCTCTCCAGCATATCCCTACACCTAACTTAATTGGAAAAAGAGTAAAACTCTTCAACGTTAACTTCCACCTATCTTTTAAACATGCAGCATATCGGATCATAACTTTGCTGCCAATCCAGAGTACATGTCTTCAATAACCCTCTAGTTTCATTATTTCTTAAATCTCTTGGCTAGTTATGCAGTTATCGCAGTTGTAACAACTGTGACCAGTTTTATCAAGTATAATATCTTAAATTGTTGTTTGAATTATCTTAATTAATTCTAAGATGGATTTAGGGACTTTTAGTTTTTAATTTGCGAGTTAAAATGGATTTGGGATTGAACAATTGGAAAATGTAATAAACATCTTTTGTGTTTGTTGGCTAGTTTTGTGACCAAGCCACCCAGGGAACAGATATTTGCAAATAGACGGACAAAAAATCATGCACACAAGCCCAAGGAAAACTCACCTCAGCTCGTAACCAATTCCCAAGAACTCGCTTGTGAGGGGCGTCTAGAGAGTGGCTCGTGATCTAGCCTTCCCCATCGGTTCGTTGCTTTCCAACCACGACCCGCTCATGGTCAATAACCACGACCAACTCGTTCCAAGACATAACGGCCCGCTCGTGACATATCAAGGTCGACCTGCATGTATAGGATAATCACGACCTGCTCATGAATAACCATCGCGACCCGTCCACAAGCGTAGAAGATGATGGTTGTGACCTAGTCCTCCATAAGCCGCATATTCAGAATCTGATGACACCTGTCCATAACTGCCATATTGATCATTTCTCCATCAAGCCACGAATGGATCCGAGATCATCGGGATTTGTGCCATGGGTGAGCTCCCCCGCTCATGGCTCGCAGGGGGTCATAACCTGCTCGCAAATGATCTCCACGAGTCGACCTGTTGATGTCCTCACGAGCCGCCCTGCAGAGCTCACCGCGAACCAGTCTCAGGACCCGATCACGAGCTAACCATAGGAGCATGTCATGAGCCGTGAACCAGAGGGGGTCAAGAACCGCCCTCGCCAAGGGACCACAACTCGACCTGAAAAGGAGATTATGGCTCATTCTACTCGTGCCTCTGCTTTGGTAACTGAAGGACATATCTCTTGTGTGCTTTATATGTTGGATAGGACGAATGATTAGTTGGCAGCCAAAAGGAAAGAGAGTTCCTTGTTACGACGAAATATTACTGCACTACACAGACGAATTGATGACCTCCAAAGGCAGAGGACACCTCCTCCAGCTTATCCTCCTACTCTAGACTACTCATCCTCGTCGGAGGAGCCTCTAAGACCTCCACAACGACCACTGGAAATAGCTGAAAGTGTGGGACAACATCGATTTGGATCACTTCCTTCTCAAGAAGAGGCGGCCCTCAATTGTAACACCCCACTTTCGTTAAGGTCACTCTCAAAGGGAATGCCTTAACTACGGTGAAATGTTAAAAGTAAGCAGAACAGAATATTACAAGACAGATAAAGTAGTGCTTGAAAAATTTATAACTTTATTACAACATAAACAGAAATAAGTTTGGTTAAATCTTTCAAAACCACAATATCGGAATTCAAGTATATAAATTTCAGTCTTGTACAAAAGCCTTCAGAATGCATAGTTTTTAAAGCCATAACCCCCATCATAAACTGCCATGGAAAGTTAGAGTCAAAGCCAAGCAATACTTCGAACACTTCAAGCAAAAAGAATCAGAATCAAGCTCCTATGTTTCCACCCTGAGAACCGGGGGGAACGGAAAGAAAAGAGGCGAAACAAACTAGTTCAGACATAAGTCTGGTGAGTCCGGTGACTTTCAGCATATAAACAGATAATAGTATCATGACATGTCAATAAAACTGGATGAGGGATAACCGTAACAGGAATAGCATGTTAACAGGAGAAATGGAATGATATAAGCTAAGCTAAGCTTCTTATTTAGTTTTCACTTCTCTGCACTAATACTAGTATAACAGGATTAGGTGTTACCCTAATGACTAAACTGAAATAGAAACCGAAACAGAATAATCTCTAAGAAACAGAATGCTAGTAATGGGCCTTTACCACCTGAACAGAGGCAGACGGTACAGAAACAGAATGCTAATAATGGGCTTTTACCACCCCAACAGACAGAAGGTACGAAAATAGAATACTAATAATGGGTCTTTACCACCCAACTAAAGGGCCTTTATCACCCCAACAGACAGAAGTTACGGAAACAAAATCGGAAACGGAATCAGAGACGGAAACAGAATGTTAGGATTAGGTGTACACTAGTAATGGGCCGTTACCACCCAACAGACGGTACCACGCAAAAACAGACAGGTTTTACCACCCAACAGAAACAGACAGTACCAACAGAAACAGACAGAGCTAAGTGTACCTTAAGTCCTACCCCAAGCGATCGGCTCCCTAATACATAAATACCCTGTGTCGGCCCCACAGTAGGGTGTATCACTCCCTAAAGTGGCAACCTATTGGAACAGACCTATGTACAGATGTCACAGTGTGTTACATTCTGAGAGCAGACCGGATCCATGCACGCACATGACCCGGTTGGAACGCACCATCAACACCCCTCGCCATTATCAGAATGAACCGCTTATAATCAGTTCAGTAAGCGTACCCGGACCCCTACATAGCGTGGGGTCAAAGTTTTGATACCAGAAAGGGTTACTGACTAATATGGGTTCCACAAAACAGATGACACAAGTAATTCACCTCCTAACCTTGTGTCCCCAAACAAACAGATTTCAAATTAACTTGTTTATAGATTTCAGACAGAGTTCAGATTACTAGTTCACAGATCAGACAATCAAGTTAACAAGTTTTCAGATTAACAGATCAGATGTACGGATTTAACAGATTGTCTAACTTTGTATTGGGCCTATAGATTCACGAAACGTGTTTATTAGATTCATCAATCCAGTTGGTTTAACCCTATCGACCCAACATGTTTTTTAGACACCACATTTCTCTTAAATTTGCATTAATTAAATATTAATGCATAAACCTCTCACATTAGGTTGGTAGCCTATGGCCGCTGGATGTGTCCGGCGGTTCTGAGCAGACTTTTGCCACAAGCCGACCTAACCTCGTGTCTAGGCATATTTTAGTTATGCCTATGGCCTCTCACATTATACTGACAGTTTGTGGTTGCTGGTTAAGCCGGTTGGTTCCGGGCAGGCTTCTGTCGCAAACGGAGTATAACCTCGTGTCATAGCCAATTTATTCCAATACGGATTATACAAATATCAGACTAATTATGTCCATTTAACAGATTAGACTTCTTTACAAGTTACAGCAGATTAATCAAATTTCCATGTTTTATCCAATCTTAGATCGAGCCTATGAATTTTCATACCCAAATTACAATTATTCAGCTTCCAACAGATTAGGCAATTCAACAGATAACAGATCTAGTAGATTAGGTGATTCAACAAATTTAGCAGATAACAGATTTAGCAAATTAGGCAATTCAAAAGATTTAGCAGATAACAGATTTAGCAGATTAGGCAATTCAACAGATTTAGCAGATAACAAATTTAGCAGATTAGGCAATTCAACGATTTAGCAGATAACAGATTTAGCAGATTAGGCAATTCAACAGATAACAGATCTAGCAAATTAGGCGATTCAACAGATTTATCAGATAACAGATTTAGCAGATTAGGCAATTCAACAGATTTAGCAGATAACAGATTTAGCAGATTAGGCAATTCAACAAATTTAGCAGATTAGGCAATTCAATAGATTTAGCAGATTAGGCAATTCAACAAATTATAAATTTCTAAAATTCTATTTACATATCTTGCCTAATCATAACTTAAGCCTTAACTTACATGCCTAAATCATGGTCATAATTCATAATACAGCATATGCCCAAATTTTTAGTTAAACTTTGCACAGTACAAAATATTATCTAAAAGCCCAAATCATGATATACCATATTAATTATGCCAAATTATAGCCTTTAATGCCAAATATCCAAAAATCCACTTTTAGGCGTATTCACATTGATAGTTATCCTATTATAATATAGGTCTCTACGCCTAAGTCACATATTTCTTTTCCAAGTCATGAATCGTTACATAATATTTACCCAAAAGTTTTATAACATCTCAAAATTAGATCTTAATTTTAATATGCATTATGTCCCCAAGTTTTAAGTCACATGTTATCATACAATGATTCCTCTTCTTCCAAATCACAGGGTACACACAGATCTAGATCTAATTTACAATATATGTTCTTTTTCTCAAATTAGTCACAGATCAGTCATGTCCAATTATGCATTATTCATTATTTTTCCCAAAATTTAGCATTCGTGCGTTAATCTCTTATGAAATTTGGTTCAGGCTCGCGGTAGCCTGGCTATAGAGCAGAAAGAAGAAAGAGATACAGAATAGTTACAGAAAAACAGATCTGTCATATAAGAATATGCGTAACCTCAGATTCAGATTTATAACCATGCCAAGATCACAATTAAAGTTCATATCTGAAAATAACTGTACTCACAATTAAAAAGGAACAATCTGGATTTCTGGGATCTGTATTCTGACACTGAATAGCGTTCCTTTGGCGTAGACTATCGATTAGATTAGAAAATAGTTGTTCTCTTTTAACTCTATTCAGATTGGAAGAAGATGCACTAGTTCTGGTTTTGATTCTAGCAGAGTAGCAACGCCATTTTTATTTTTAATTAGAATAGAGGCAAAGTATAGGCAGAATGAAATTGTGTGGAGAGAAAGCTAGGTCTGAGGGTGTTTAAATAGGAGAATAGGGTAATTTAGAGCCTTTAGATCAGTCCAGAAGCCATCATAATCGTCTAGAGCAGCAGGCCACATCACACATCGAATCAGAGAGCGAAACATGGCAGAACAGGTCAGAGCTGCATCTGGGAAAACAGGGGGGAGGTCGACCCTAGTGTCGATCTGTGTACCCAGGTCGACCCTAGTGTCGACCTGGGTCCTGGGCGGGAATTTTCCTGCCCAGCCCGGGTGTCTGTTTTGAATTTTGAAATCTGAATTTTGAATTTCAGGCTGGTTTTTATTGAAACTTCTGAAGGCCACATCTTCTTCATACTGAGTCCGATTTACACAAACTTGGACTCTATTCCAAGCAGAATTTCGAGGTGAACGCAATGGAGTGACCCGTTTCCCTTAATTATTCTATTACAATTTAATTATTCTCTGATTTTTTGCTCTTATGTTCATAGAAAATACAGGGTGTTACATTCTCCCCTCCTTAAAGGATTTCATCCCCCAAGTCTTCATGTTAAGAAGAATGTGTCCTATCATCCAATCACCCATCTACTCAACCACCATCCACAAGCATCCATTGTCCTTAGAAACTTCTAATGTTATACGATCATACGCAAAAGTGTGTGTATATGTTCCTTATCTAATGCAAAGATCAGACGGTCCACTGATTCAGTTGACCTCCTTAACGCGAATAATGTCAGTGACATGAGTCCAACCTGTATGCAATTTTCCTATTTGATACATATCATTTCTATATTGGTGCACAACCGTTCACTCATATGCAACATCCATGTGCTGAGTCAACCATTTTGCATCCATAAAAATTTTAAGAATGCACACACATCCATATGCAGTATGAGAGTGTTTTTGAGCCAATCTAGTGCCTAGTATGTGTATATGCATCCACGAGCAACCACTTGCATCCACTTGCAACCATCAAACATAACATGTCTCAAATACATGTTTACACCCATTAATTTCTACCTAAAGGTCGAAGATTAGGTCGATAGGATAAAGCCGAGTGATAGAAGAAAGTACAATTAAAACAAAAGCTTGGTTCCCATTAGACATTGGTTTAAGAGAATAACCCCCTAATATCAACCCCGAAGACCGAAATCAACATCAGATTGACACTCAGAGAACTATTCCCATTAAACAAATGTCCAACTAGAAATCTACTCCACGCTTTGAGTAAAAACCCCTATCCTTTTTCAGAAATATTCAGATACTTACAGACCACTGGTACAGATCAGATTATCAAATGATTCTTAGGAAACTGAGCATGATAAAATCCCACCATATCCCATAAAACACCAGAATGTATGCATCACAATCAACTTTAACTTGTAACACAGATACCTTCAAACCCCAACCTACCACAAACAGATGAGTCGTAACCCTTATGGGGTTTGAGACTAAAGCGGGATCAGAAACAAGACTAGTATTAAAGTGCAGAGACTCAACTACAGAATTAAAATGCCAGAATGATCAGATAAGGAAATTAAACTTTCTACGAAAATTTTTCCACCTCTATCCTGTCCACCAACTACGAGAGCATTTCACCTACCCTCCAGAAGATTCTACCCTTTGCCCTTGCCTTTTGGGGCAATCCTTGATCATATGTCCTATCTCACCGCACTACATGTTACAAAGTCTTCCTCTAAAGTTGCCCTCATCGCGCGAAAACCCTACGAAGCTCGAAAGAGGATTAGCCGTAAGTGAAATTACTGCGGCTATAGATGGAAATTAGGCACTTCTTTGCCCTTCGACAGGTGTCGTAGTCTCATCATCCCTACGGAACCATGTCGTGATGAGGTTACCTCCCAGAAAGCCAGGAGCCCTGGAGACTCAGAAAATCAAAAGATAGATATATGGCTTTCGGGAATATGTTTTTCAAAATAACTTTCTTTTTAAAAATACTTCCTTTTTAAAACCTTTTTGAAAATAGTTTCCAAATTTTTTTTTTCAAATCTGGTAACCTTCAGCTCTGATACCAATTGTAACACCCACTTTCGTTAAGGTCACTCTCAAAGGGAATGCCTTAACTATGGTAGAATGTTATAAGTAAGCAAAACAGAAATTTACAAGACATATAAAGTAGTACTTGAAAACTTTATAACTTTATTACAACAGAAACAGAAATAAGTTTGGTTACATCTTTCAAAACCACAATATCGGAATTCAAGTACATAAATTTCAGTCTTATACAAAAGCCTTCAGAATGAATAGTTTTTAAAGCCATAACCCCCATCATAAACTGCCATGGAAAGTTAGAGTCAAATCCAAGCAATACTTTGAACACTTCAAGTAGAGAGAATCTGAATCAAGCACCTATGTTTCCACCCTGAGAACCAGGGGGGAACGGGGAGAAAAGAGGCGAAACAAACTAGGTCAGACATAAGTCTGGTGAGTCCAGTGACTTTCAGCATATAAACAAATAATAGTATCATGAGAGATAACCGTAACAGGAATAGCAGGTTAACAGAAGAAATGGAATGATATAAGCTAAACTAAGCTTCTTACTTAGTTTTCACTTCTCTGCACTAATACCAGTATAACAGGATTAGGTGTTACCCTAATGTCTAAACTGAAACAGAAACGGAAATAGAATAATCTGTACCGAAACAGAATGCCAGTAACGGGCCTTTACCACCCGAACAGAGGTAGATGGTACAGAAACAGAATGCTAATAATGGGCTTTTACCACCCCAATAGACAGAAGGTACGGAAACAGAATACTAATAATGGGCCTTTACCACCCATCTAATAGGCCTTTACCACCCCAATAGACAGAAGTTACGGAAACAGAATCGGAAATGGAATCAGAGACGGAAACAGAATAATCCCTGTGGAAATAGAATGTTAGAATTAGGTGTACACTAGTAATGGGCCTTTACCACCCCAACAGACGGTACCACGCAGAAACAGACAGGTGTTACCACCCAACAGAAACAGACGGTACCAACATAAACAGACAGAACTAAGTGTACCCTAAGTCATACCCCAAGCGATCGGCTCCCTAATACATCAATACCCTGTGTCGGCCCCACAGTAGGGTGTATCACTCCCTAAAGTGGAAACTTATTGGAACAGGCCAATTTACAGATGTCATATTGTCTTACATCCTCAGAGCAGACCGGATCCATGCACGCACATGACCCGGTTGGAATGCACCATCAACACCCCTCTCCATTATCAGAATAAACCGCTTATAATCAGTTCAATAAGCGTGCCCGGAACCCTACATAGCATGGGGTCAAAGTTTTGATACCAGAAAGGGTTACTGACTAATATGGGTTCCACACAACAGATGACACAAGTAATTCCCCACCTAACCTTGTGTCCCCAGACTAACAGATTTCATGTTAACTTGTTTACAGATTTCAGACAGAGTTCAAATTACTAGTTCACAGATCAGACAATCAAGTTAACAAGTTTTCAGATTAATAGATCAGATGTATGGATTTAATAGACTTACATATTGTCTAACTTTGTGTTGGGCCTACAGATTCACGAAACGGGTTTATTAGATTCATCAGTCTAGTTGGTTTAGCCCTATCCACCTAACACATTTCTACACACCACAACAAGTGAAACACCCCACCTCCATTAAGGTCACTCACAAAGGGAATGCCTTAACTTTGGTGGAGGTTTATAAGTAAAAGCCACAGATGAACTCAAGACAGATATAAATACACATATTTTAAACAGCGGAAACTAAACAAACTTTTATTTCATCAATACGTGTATCAAACAAAGATTTCCATAATTGTCTCAAAATACTTTCAACATTACAACCTCATAACTGCCTTGATTATTAAAGAAGCATGAAAACATAAATAAAGTGAAAAAAATCCCCATAGTGATATCCAAAGCCATTATCTGGGCAAGAAAGATCCAAATCATACATTTACGTTCTTGGTGCTTGTAAAGAGCCTAACTGAGTTGAGTTGTTTCCTCCCTGTGGACCTGGGGGGGAAACGAAAGAAAAGAAGACGAAAAGAAAATAGGGTCAGACATAAAGCCTGAGTAAATCTAGTAACTCTTCAATATGTGAATAATAAAAGGATATGATGGATATAAACTAAAAATAGGAAAGTGTCACAGGCTAAGGAAGTGTCGAATGTACTATCACACCCATACTATATATCTGCATCTACTTAAGTTTATTCTAACTGGCACCCCATGGTGAGGGTAAAGTGATCTTCATTTTCGAAAGATCGGCTCCTATTCGCATTAACATGTGTCATACGGCCCCCAAGAATTGTAGATACCTATGCTGGTCCCACCATGGGGTGTATCAAGACCCATGGTGGCGGCCCCGACACAAAACTAGAAGACATAGGTTATACTACTGGTGTCCCAGTGCCCTGGATGTCTACTCCGGAGTGTGTGCACGCCCGCACCCCGTTAGACCTGCACTGTGCACCCACCGCCGTCGTTTGACCGCTTACAATCATCCCAGTAATCGTGCCCCACCCTGCCTAGTTCCAGGGTACCGTATTGGGTTACTGCTGAAACGGGTCCCTCGTTACCAGGATTTTCTAGTCAAACATGTTAAGTGGTTAAGTGTCTGTATTTACCTAACCCCACCCATCAATTCTTGTTAACATGTTGAATTTGGTTAAGTGTTATAGTTGACTTAACTCTACCATCTTTCCTTAGCCTCTTAGGAGCACCAGACCACTCACATTAGACAGGTATTGCTACGGTTACTGGATATGCCGGTCGGTTCCGGGCAGGTTTACACCATAGCTCTGACTAACCTCGGGTCCTTATTGGGCTCAATGCTTAACCACCCACATTGGATAGGTATTGTTGTGACTGCTGGACAGCCGGGCGGTTCCGGGTAGGTTTACATCACAACTTAATCCAACCTCGGGTTAAGCATGTCGTGTTTTCCAAATTTACATATTTTATTATTTCTCAAATATATATGTAAATGTCATATCTTTTATTTTTGGGTATATTAATTCATACCGCTTTAAATGTCATTGTCATTGGCATGTGCCAAACATGCCAACATATATTTTCATGTTTTACACCCAACGCTATTACCCCCGTTTATACATTCGCAATGTTATAACAAGTGTTGGGCTCGACACAATTCAGCCCAACCTTATAAGCGTAAGAAAAGGGGAAATCAAGAACATGTAATATTTTTCAACATATAAGGGTGTGTGGCGCATGAACTTGCAATTTAGCGATACTAACATAAATGATGGGTCATGTGAACTTGCATTCAAATCAAAATATAACTAAGTAGGTGACATATGAGATGGCATAGTTTTGGCTAATACAAACTTGTGTTTTAAACATGTTTTATTTGGCATAATGTCAAACACAAGACTAGCATGATGTATGTTCACCAAAACGTACTATTCTAACATCTAATCATATAGCCTATGAACTTGCATAGTTTATGAAACATAAATCCAATTATACTTGCAAATAGACAAAATCTTGCATAGTTTATGAAACATAGATCCAATTATACTTGCAAATAAACAAAATCTTGCATAGTCTATGAAACATAGATCTAATTATACTTGATGAAACATAGGTCCAATTATACTTGCAAATGAACTTGCATAGTTTATGAAACATAGATCTAATTATACTTGCAAATAAACATAAGAACAATATCATAGGTTTGGATCAAAAAGGTCTATAACATGTTTACATAAATTCCAACTTAGACATCGTCCATGCCATCGCCATATACATAAAATGACCAAATTCTAATTTTCGCCACAAACTTGCAAGTACAATCGTTTAATAGGCTTGCATCGATCAATTTTATGCCACAAACATCAATACATAAATCATGATAGAACCATCACAATACACAGAATAATAACACAATTCTATTTTCATATACATCCAATCACATCACAGTTTTTATTCATATTCTGAAAGGTTACTATACTTACAGCGTGTGATGAATTCTTGTTTTCTGATTTCTGTTATTCTGATTTGGAGATTCTCTTCTTTGGGTACCAAAGTTGCGTTGAATGATTTGATTAAGCTTTGATCTTCTTTTAGATTCGTCTCTTAGGCTTGTTGGCTTGTCTCTAGGGTTTCTAATTGACGGCCATTCCTAGTTCCTTTCCAGCAGCATGACGGCTATTGTATTCTATTATTTGTGTGAGTTTAGGGTTTGGTTTGAGTTGTATTTATAGGATTTCAATCTAATTAGAGTCGTCGATGAAGCTAGAGTGAATCCTGACCATCCATCCCAAGAGAGACCAATAAGAAAGAGACGTGTAAGCCCTAGTGACCCAGCCAAGCATCAGAATTCGACCAGACCCTGATCAGGCCAGCCAGGACCTGGCCAGCAGGTCAATCTGACCTGGGCGCACTTGGCAGGTGCGCCAGGCTAAAAATGTACTGGCGCACTTCCCAAGTGCGCATGTTCATTTCTGTTTTGGCGCACTTCCCAAGTACGCCAGTGTATTCTGACCCATTTTCTGGCTTTTCGCCCAACTTAGTTCGTCCAAATCTTCTTCATACGATATCCGTTTTACGCAAACTTGAACTCTAACTCAAGCAGAATTTCGAGACGAACGTAATGGCATAACCCATTTCCCTTGATTTTATCTTTTATAATTAATTATACTTTAATTCGTGAAGCTGAACGTTATAGAATACACGAGGTGTTACATTCTCCCCCACTTAAAAGGATTTTGTCCCCGAAATATTCAAGTTAAGAAGAATGTATATCCTACCATCCAACAGTCCATCTACTCAACCAACAAACACAAGCATCCACTATCCTTAAAAGACTTCTAATGCTTCATGATCATATGCATAGTGTGTGTACATGTCCTTATCTAATGCAGAAATCAGGCGGTCTACTGATTCAGTTGACCTCCTTAATGCAAATCATGTAAGTGTCATGAATCCATTATGTATGCAAATTCTTCCTACTCATAATTCTACATGAGTGCACAACTATTCATACAAATGCAACAACCATATGATAGCATATCAAGTTTACAACCATATACAAATAAGAATACATATATGCATATGCAGTATGAAGTGATTGAGCCGATCTAAGACCTAGGTTGTGTGTGTATATGCATCCACGAGCAACCACTAGCAACCACTTGCAACCACTTGCAGCCATCAACCATAACATGTTTCAAATACATGTTTACATCCAAAGGGGTTTCTACCTAAAGATAAAGGATAATATCGAGGAGATATACCTAAAAAGATAGATACAAGCACAACTTAAGAAAAAGAGAGGTCAAAGATGTACCCTAAAAAAGAAAAGGGTATGCCGCGCATATTCTATCCTCAGTTTCCCAAGTCGCGTCTTCCTCGGCGTCGCTCCACTGAACCTTAATGAGCTTCACTTCGCGGTTGCGTACCTTTTTGATTTCAGTTCCTACGATGCGGGTTCGAACTCTCCTCACAGTTGCTTCGCGTTCCGCTTCGGCTTCTTCTAGAATGCTTGGCTTCACCATTTCCGCTGATTCATGTAGACATTTCCGGAGATGAGAAACGTGAAAGACGTTGTGAATTCCAGCCAATCTTTCAGGCAGATCTACTCTATAAGCCATTTTCCCAATCTTCTCGATGATAGGGAACGGTCCTACAACTCTTGGTGCTAGCTTTCCTGCGGACCCAAACCGAACGACGTTACTTAAAGGGGATACCTTAAGGAAAACTTTGTCCCCGACCTCAAACTCAAGGTCGGTCCTTCTTTTGTCGGCGTAGGATTTCTGTCTATCTTGGGCTGTCTTCATTCTCCTATGTATCAAGTCCACTTTCTCTGAAGTTTCTCGAATCATGTCTGGCCCAAGTATAAGCTTATCTGTAGACTCCCACCAACAAGTTGGTGATTTGCACGGTCTTCCATACAAGGCTTCGAAGGGTGCCATACCGATGGTAGCTTGGTAGCTGTTGTTGTAGGAAAATTCCACTAAAGGAAGGTGATCCTCCCACGTCCCTCCAAAGTCAAGAACGCAAAGTCTTAAAAGAACCTCTAAAACTCTATTCACCCTTTCCGTCTGGGCATCTGTTTGGGGGTGATAGGCCGTACTCAAACATAGCTGTCCGTCCAGAGAAATTGAGTGGTGCTAACTATTCGATTCCACTGTTTTGCTTTGAATCCTTAGTTGTTGGTCGACTGCAATATCTTGTTTCTTTGCTTGAATTTGTTCATTGACTTTGATATTTTATTTTATTTTTCTTTCTTTTTGGATTTTTTTATTGAATAAAATAAAAAACTTGAAGAAAGAAAAGAAAACGTAAACTAACAAGGAATTAGAAAGAAAATAAATAAATAAATAAATAAATAAACTAAATCCAGAATTAAAAAAACAAATACTAAGCTAAAAAAATTAAGGTTAATAAAAACAAAAAATAAATAAAAGAAAGGACTTCAAGACAAGTTATGTTCTTTAAACTGGTCCTCTGTTCAAATTTGGGCTCAAGATGTCAATGAAAACTTGGTTTGCTTCCCTGATTTAATTCGATGCTTATCAGTCACGCGTCTGTCCTTAGCCAATTTATTCAATTCGTCTCAACGAATTAAGGAAAATAAAATCATGCCCCGATTATAAAAAGATAGCAATCCTTAAAAGAAAGAGAAATACAGACGAAATCAATTCTTCCTCATTTCTCTCTCCCTTTCTCTGTTTTTTTAATAAAATTACACAGTTCCCAGAAAACCACAAGGATCCAGAGTTATGCAGATACAAATTTGCATTCCAAAGCAAAATCAATCGAGTCCCCTTTTCGTTCAAAACCTATTGAAATAATTTCTCTGAAAAATAATCGGACACAATACTGTCTACTTTTCATATTCAATCGAAGGTGATTTCGGCAGCAATTTCGGAGTTCGGACAAGGAGTTGGTGAATTCGATTGCCTTACTTTCTGGGCTTCTAATCAGATGGCAGGGTTCAAGGTGTTCGCAGTTGTTCGAGGCTTCCTTCGTGGAAAATTCCCAACCGCAAATCAAAATGAAAAATCCCAAACGAAAATCAAAAATGCGAGTTTTTGGGCCTGTGGGAATTTCAAACTGTTGAGAGGTGAGTCTGATGGGTACTGGAAACAGGTGACGGGCGGTTAGGGGGTTCGAACTACAGTTGGGTTTGAAGATGAGCGGCAGTGAGCAACTGTTTTGGGTTTGTTGAACCTGGGTGGGAAAGGACGGAGTTTGTGGTGATTTTGGTTCGGATGTCAAAGTCTGAGTGTTTTTTTTATTCTTGCGATGTGGATGTTGTTGAAGGCGGATTGCGGTATTCAATGATGGTGGAACAAGATTGTTGTGGTGGTGGCCGGATATTGATAGAGGCTATTTACGGTGGTATTGAGGAAAGGAGATTGACTGGGGCAGTTGTGTATGGACGTAGAGGATGAGTATGTTGAGAGGTGTGTTGTGGAGGAGAAACCGTGATGTGGTGGATGTTTTGTGATGCACGGTTGATGAAAGAGGAGATGGACAGTGGAGAAATAGGAGAACGTTGGTCAGACTGGGTTTTATAGGGTTTAGATGTGATTGGGATCAGGAGTGGTGCGAGATGATGGGTCAGGGTGATGAATATGGTTATGGATGGGAGAGTTTGCCAAAAGGATTTGGAAGATGGAGGGTGGTTCTGAATGTGGGTAGGCTGCGAAGTGGGTTTTGAGAGGTTGATGTAGAGGTGATTGTTGTAGAATGTGGGTTGAGGTGTATGGTAATTTTTAATTGTTGAATTGATTTGGAAGATGATGGAGAATTGTTGGCAAGGAAATTAGGGCCGATGATGTGGATATTGGTTGGTGCAGCGTGTGAATTGATTGGCTTGTTTGTTGAGAAAAGTGTGTGTTGTGGTCCGGATGAAGTGCTATGTGGACAGGGATGATTGCAAAGTGGTGGTGAGGAAGTTGATGGTTTGAAGATGTAGAACTGATTGGTGATGAGGTCTGCAAACAGAATGAAATTGGTAGATGGAGAAGGGACTATTTGAGGTGGTATGAAGTTACGGCAGACAAAGCAGAAGGAAAGAGATCAAAAACAGGAGCAAAAAAAGGAAAATGCGAAAGATTTTTTTATTTTTATTTTATTAATTGGAAGAAAATATAATCAATGTAAAAGAAGGGGAAAGAATGGAAAGACTGTTTTTCTATATATAAAAGGAATAGAATGCAGAAGGTTGGGAAGAAAGTGGAACTAGGGAAAGAAATAAAGAAGAATTGAATTTTTTTTTTCTTTTTCTAAAGGACAGAAGAAAGACTTGTAAAAGAAACTGAATAGCTATGTACCGAAAATAGGAAATAAATCAAAGAAAATTTGGCATTTTACTTTTTTCTCTTGCATAGAAGATTATGGTATCAGTGTATACCCAATCAGTTAATCAAGATTTTTTTGATTTTTGATTTTTTTATGTTTATATAGAAAATTTGTACAAGAATAAAGGGAAAGAAATATATTGAAATTTGGAAGGGAGATAGATAGAGGAACTGGAAATAAAAAGCAAGTTTTTTTTTATTATATATATACAAGAACACAAAAAGAAAATAAAATAAAAAACTAACACGAATCAGAAATTAAATAAATAATAAAATTTAATCGTTACCTCCCCGGCAACGGCGCCAAAAACTTGATCGTCGCTTATCTATGAATCAAAAAAGCGCGACATTTAAATTAATTACTGAAGCGTACAGGTGTGTAGCATACAGGTCGAACATAGGGAGGTAAATTAAAATCAAATTATTTATCTAATCTCTTGGGCGAGTTAGACGAAGCCTGGAGATTTTGTTGAAATAAAAACAAATTGAAATTGCGAACTAGGATTATCGTTGAATCTAATCAACGATTAATCACTAAAGAAAGTAAATTGCAAAACAAGAACAACAATGCAGAAAATAAAAGTGCAGAATAAGAAGAACAACAAAAAAATAAAATTAGGATTGTCGTTGAAACTAATCAAACGACTAATCACTAATGAAACAAATGTAAAATACAACTAGTACTCTACTGAATCTAATCGGGTAGATGACACTAGTTGCTAAAAAATACTAGAAAATAAAAGAAGATGAAGAAGAATCTTTATTAGAGTAATGGAATACAAAAAATGAGATGGTGGCTACAATGACATTACAAGGGTATTTATAGGATAGATAGTCAGACCCTAACCCTAATTACAAATGGGCCTAGCCATTACATTACAATGAGAATCTCAAATGGACCTTAGTGAAATCTATTAAATTTTTGGCCTTTCTTCTTTTTCTCTTAGTTCTTTGACAAGCCTCCCTTGATTTGAGATGTGCATGGCCTTTTTATCAATAAATTTCTTGTCCAACAGCAACTAGATGTGGGATCATCATCTACAATTCTTCAAAGTATAAATATATAGCAATCTGATCTCCAATTCTCTACTTTTCTGGTTGCATGCGGGCTGGGTTAGAATATCTGTAAAAGTGACAAAACAATACCCAAGTAATATTTATTTATATACAAAAGATAAGACATAAGAGCATAAAATAAACACATTTCTATGTCAATCAAATACCCCCACACTTATCTTTTACTCGTCCTCGAGTAAAACAAGAAATGAAAAACTAAACTAGATAGGTCACACTTTCGTAGGAAACACGATTGCATTGAGCGTATGCAACAAGTCGTTAAACCTCTAGGTGTCCGTAGTAGGACGAGTGGTGTCTCGTGAGGGTTTTCAGCGGATACTACCCACAAAATCCAAATGCAGTATGCTATGATTCTAAAGTAACTATATGAATGCGAAGGACTTATGCAATTGAAAACCAAAATTGAAAACACGACTTGTTTCAGGAAAGTGGTACAACAAATTAAGTTAACAATTTCTAATCAGTTGATTTTATTTTAGATACCTCAACTTGTCACAAATTTTCAGTATAAATCAAGTTTTCAAATGTTAAAGTCTAGTTTGGCCAGTTGGTTCGGTCGATAACATAGTGCAGTCATGAAATATATTCTTAGTTTGCTTGGCATAGTTTGCAAAGTGGTATTATTATTTTCTCATGTATGGCTAGTCAAATCAATAAGGTCAAGAAGTGTTTGGGCATCATCGCTTATTCTTTATTCTATAAAATTTTAAAATTTATGATTAAGTACATACACCTAACTTAGAAGACCAAGGTTTACCACCCATGCACTGCCTCGCGGACTAACGGAGAGTGTGTAAAGAGCTTGGCGGATTGTGCAGACCGACTTTGACTTTGTCAACAACGTGTCAGTAATCCTTAGGTGTCCAATCTCATAAAATGAGACCAAGATATTCCAACGTTGACTTTGTCAACAACATGTCGGATAGAGCTTGGCGGATTTGCACACCAACGCTTGATATACAAGCAATGTTGGATACCCTTGGATTACTATTATTATTATTGAAATTATAAGCACGAAAGAGAGTTACGCGAATTCAACTTAACACAACTTAGTTTTAAAGATTTGACAAGCCAATATAAGTATTTTAAGTACTCCACTTATTTAAACAAAGTCTACAATATAGAAAAGATTTCATGGCCATCACCTAAGAATCTCCTTATGTACCGGTTACACCATTATCCCTCAAAATTAAACTTTTCATTATATTTCTTATTCGATCTAAGTTTAGAGAAAAGAATATTATCAACTGACTAAAAGTCGTAAACTTATTACGTAGTATCACTCTAAAATGAGACATGTTTCAAAAAAAAAAAAAATTTGGCATGTTAGTACAGTCTAAAATGCATGATGGTCCTATTTAAATGGCTGAAAATGAAAAGAAAGAAAAATGAAAAATGAATGAAATGCAGACTCCCCCCACACTTGGACAAAACAGTGTCCACACTGTAAACGTTTCCTAAATTTGAAAGATCGTACCCAAAGGTGAATGACTTGTAAAATTATTTGTAAAAGGAAATGAAGTTTAGCCACTATATGCGAATGCCAATCATAAACAAAATGAAATCTATAATGATGATGATTGTTATGTGAAAAATGAGATTTTCTTTTTCCCCCACACTTACCTCTATCAAATTTGGTATATGATGATTTCGTGTCTAATTTTTGAGGAACCATAGGCATATCAATGAAATCAGAAATCAGAATCCTTCCAATGAAAATTTTATCGTGCCAATTATTTAAATCATTCAAGAGAAGATTATCATAATCCCATAAACTCGAGTTTTTAGCAACACTTTCATTCGATGGTATGGAACTAAAATTATCTTCAAGACATACTCCCAATTCGTCTTGTAAAAAATTAATCTCATCCTCAAATAACTCTTCGAAAGACATAACAGATACGTCCGTTGAGGAAAGTGAAGTTTTCAAAGGAGATAAATCAGATGTGTCATCTACAACTGTTTCTACCATGTCAACTTCTCCTATTTCAGAATATTTGGGTTGATGGAAAATATTCAATTCAATGGTTAAGTGCCCAAACGATAGTCGAAGTTGGCCGCTCTGACAATTGATGATAGCATTTGAGGTGGCTAAGAAGGGACGACCCAAAATCAATGGAATTTGACTACCATGTCTTAAAACAGGCTCAGTTTCTAGAACTATGAAATCGACAGGGAAGTAAAATTGTTCGATTTATATCAAGACATCTGCGATCATGCCCAATGGCTTTTTGATAGATCGGTCAGCTAGCTGAAGAGTGATGTTTGTTGGTTTAATCTCCCCTAGTCCTAGTTGACAATAAACAGTGTAGGGAAGGAGATTGACACTTGCACGAAGATCAAGTAAGGCATGACTGATGTGAGTATTTCCTATTTTACAACCGATTGTAGGGCAACCGGGGTCCTTGTACTTGATTGGTGATGCATTTGAGAAAATAGAGCTAGTGTTCGCAGTTAAGAAGGCAGTTTTAGGAACATTAGTGGCTCGTTTTTGGGTGCATAGCTCCTTGAGACACTTAGCATATTGAGGAATTTGTTCGATGGTATCTAAGAGCAGAATATTGACACGAACTTGTTTGAAAATTTCAAGAATTTTTTCATAATTGGTATCCTTCTTCTTATTTTTAAGTCTATGAGGATAAGGAGCTACCGGTTTGTAGACTCTTTCAGAATTTTGATCGTTCGAGGAAGAAGGTTTCGATGTGGAAAATGAAGGAGGTGCAGGAATAGAAGGTGAGATGCTGGGATTGCCAACATTAGAGGAGGAGGTATTGTCGGGGTTGCCGACATTAGAAGAAGAGATGTTGGGATTGCCAACATTCGAAGAAGATGGGGTTTCAGAAGGTTCCAAGGAGGTGGAATTTGTTGTCATCGGGTGAAACTCAAGATGTTGATTTGGAGTTGAGATCGAAGGATTACCGGGATTGCTAACATTATTGTCAACTGTTTTTCCAGACCTAAGGGTGATGACAGAGTTAACTGAATTATGGTTTTCGTCCTCACAAGAATTCACAGTACGAGAATTATATTTTGGATTCACCTCGGGTTGACTAGGCAAATTTTCATTTTCATTATTTTTCCTTAGTTCCTTTATCATATTCATCATTTGTTCCATTCGTTTCTCTAAACGCACAATTTCTGGTGACGATTGAGAATATGAAGTAGATTGAAAGTTAGAATGTCAATATGGTTCACTCGAAGGCTCGGATTGAGGTGAAACTTGAGAAGTTTGAGGACTAAAAGAAAATGGAGCTTGGTAATTCGAATTCGGTATCATGTGAGATGGATTTGTGACATTATTTGGATTAGACCATGAGAAATTTGAATGATTTCTCCAACTAGGGTCAGATGTGGATGACTAAAGATCATTTTGAGCTATGACATTGACTTGTTCTTGAAGGTAATATTGGGGTAGTCCATTGAATTTAGGAGTTTGAGTCTCTAAGGGAATTGTATCCACAACATGCACTCCTCTAGTGGAAGCACGGATGGGAACACGAATGGACTCCCATTGCATGTCCTTTTCAGAATAATCCTCTAAGAATTTCCAAGCTTCATCGGCCATTTTAGACATAAAATCTCCCACACACATTGATTCTAGTTGAGTTCTAGTCTGATAGTTTAGACCCTCATATACAATTTGACATAAGTAATCTTTTATGATTCCATGATGAGGACAACTATACAGTAATTGGTTGAACCTATCAAAGTATTTTGAAAAAGTTTCCCCCTCATTTTGAGAAAATTGATTTATTTCAGTTTGAATTTTCAGAGTTTTCTGAAAAGGGAAAAACTTTTTCAGGAATACACTGACGAATTCATCCCAACTTCTTATTGACTGTTTGTGAAGAGAATTTAGCCATCTTTTAGCGCTTTCAAGTAGTGCAAATGGAATTAACCTTAGCTTGATTGATTCATTAGATAATTGTTGCATTTGAGTTGTGGATGAATACAATTCAAATTCACTTAAAAATTCATAAGCATTTTCAGAACCAGTAAATTTTGGTACCCCTTGAATAAAAGAATGTTTAAGCTCAAAATTTCCTTCAACTGGTGGAAGCACGATGACAGATGGTTGAGTGGTCCTAGTTGGATAACATCGATCACGAAGAGATAAGGGTCTATTCATTTCCAAATTAAGATTTTGAAAGTTTTGATTAAATTGGTTGAGATCCGTCTCGTTTGGAAGGTTTTGGTTTATTCGAGATTCCCTAGGAGAATTTTGGTGGCTGACACTTTTTTCACTCATCGTTGTTAAACGCAAGCAAAGAAAATTCCAGACTTAAGGTTGACACAAAAAAAAACTCCTATTCAAAATAAATAACGTACTCAAGTATATCTTATTAGTTGATAATCTCGATTTGAAGGGGGAAGAGGGTCTTATGGCCATTCACGTATATTATAAATACTAAGGGATACGACCAATGTTTTACGGGTAGTATGCAATCTCTTTTGCTAGAAGTTCAATAAATTGAACCCATATATATCTGCGATCAAACCGTTGAGAAAATCAATTTCATAAAATACACTCTTGTAGTTAAATAATTTGAAATAACTAATCAGATTTTATTATTGAAAAAAAAACGATGAAAGTGATGAATTTGATTATCGAAATTCGTTCCTCACAGACAGGTTCAGAAATATCAGACACAGAACAGTAACAGAATAATAACAGAAAATTAAAATATTGTACAAGAAACCGCTGCCCCTGCAGAAGATTTTTTACAAGCAATTTCTATATTTTTAAAGCAGCTTCAACACCTGTTGAGTTTAGAAAAATATTACCGTGGGGTTTGGCTGTCCGTCCAGAGAAATTGAGTAGTGCTAACTATTCGATTCCACTGTTTTGCTTTGAATCCTTAGTTGTTGGTCGACTGCAATATCTTGTTTCTTTGCTTGAATTTGTTCATTAACTTTGATATTTTATTTTATTTTTCTTTCTTTTTGGATTTTTTTTATTGAATAAAATAAAAAACTTGAAGAAAGAAAAGAAAACGTAAACTAAAAAGGAAAAAGAAAATAAATAAATAAATAAACTAAATCCAGAATTAAAAAAAACAAATACTAAGCTAAAAAAACTAAGGTTAATAAAAACAAAAATTAAATAAAAGAAAGGACTTCAAGACAAGTTATGTTCTTTAAACTGGTACTCTGTTCAAATTTGGGCTTAAGATGTCAATGAAAACTTGGTTTGCTTCCCTGATTTAATTCGATGCTTATCAGTCACGCGTCTGTCCTCAGTAAATTTATTCAATTCGTCTCAACGAATTAAGGAAAATAAAATCATGCCCCGATTATAAAAAGATAGCAATCCATAAAAGAAAGAGAAATACAGACGAAATCAATTCTTCCTCACTTCTCTCTCCCTTTCTCTGTTTTTTTTATAAAATTACACAGTTCCCAGAAAACCACAAGGATCCAGAGTTATGCAGATAGAAATTTGCATTCCAAAGCAAAATCAACCGAGTCCCCTTTTCGTTCAAAACCTATTGAAATAATTTCTCTGAAAAATAATCGGACACAAAACTGTCTACTTTTCATATTCAATCGAAGATGATTTCGGCAGCAATTTCGGAGTTTGGACAAGGAGTTGGTGAATTCGATTGCCTTACTTTCTGGGCTTCTAATCAGATGGCAGGATTCAAGGTGTTCGCAGTTGTTCGAGGCTTCCTTCGTGGAAAATTCCCAACCGCAAATCAAAATGAAAAATACCAAACGAAAATCAAAAAGGCGAGTTTTTGGGCCTGTGGGAATTTCAAACTGTTGAGAGGTGAGTCTGATGGGTACTGGAAACAGGTGACGGGCGGTTAGGGGGTTCGAACTACAGTTGGGTTTGAAGATGAGCGGCAGTGAGCAACTGTTTTGGGTTTGTTGAACCTGGGTGGGAAAGGACGGAGTTTGTGGTGAAAATTGGTTCGGATGTCAAAGTCTGAGTGTTTTTTTTATTCTTGCGATGTGGATGTTGTTGAAGGAGGATTGCGGTATTCAATGATGGTGGAACAAGATTGTTGTGGTGGTGGCCGGATATTGATAGAGGTTATTCACGGTGGTATAGAGGAAAGGAGATTGACTGGGGTAGTTGTGTATGGACGTGGAGGATGAGTATGTTGAGAGGTGTGTTGTGGAGGAGAAACCGTGATGTGGTGGATGTTTTGTGATGCACGGTTGATGAAAGAGGAGATGGACAGTGGAGAAATAGGAGAACGTTGGTCAGACTGGGTTTTATAGGGTTCAGATGTGATTGGGATCAGGAACGGTGCGAGATGATGGGTCAGAGTGATGAATATGGTAATGGATGGGAGAGTTTGCCGAAAGGATTTGGAAGATGGAGGGTGATTCTGAACGTGGGTAGGCTGCGAAGTGGGTTTTGAGAGGTTGATATAGCGGTGATTGTTGTAGAATGTGGGTTGAGGTGTATGGTAATTTTTAATCGTTGAATTGATTTGGGAGATGATGGAGAATTGTTGGCAAGGCAATTAGGGTCGATGATGTGGATATCGGTTGGTGCAACGTGTGAATTGATTGGCTTGTTTGTTGAGAAAAGTGTGTGTTGTGGTCGGGATGAAGTGCTGTGTGGACAGGGATGATTGCAAAGTGGTGGTGAGGAAGTTGATGGTTTGAAGATGTAGAACTGATTGGTGATGAGGTCTGCGAACAGAATGAAATTGGTAGATGGAGAAGGGACTGTTTGAGGTGGTATGAAGTTACGGCAGACAAAGCAGAAGGAAAGAGATCAAAAACAGGAGCAAAAAAAGGAAAATGCAAAAGATTTTTTTATTTTTATTTTTTTAATTAGAAGAAATATAATCAATGTAAAAAAGGGGAAAGAATGGAAAGATTGTTTTTTTATATATAAAAGCAATAGAATGCAGAAGGTAAGGAAGAAAGTGGAACTAGGGAAAGAAATAAAGAAGAATTGAAACTTTTTTTTTCTTTTTCTAAAGGACAGAAGAAAGACTTGTAAAAGAAACTGAATAGCTATGTACCGAAAATAGGAAATAAATCAAAGAAAATTTGGCATTTTACTTTTTCTCTTGCATAGAAGATTATGGTATCAGTGTATACCCAATCAGTTAATCAAGATTTTTTTGATTTTTGATTTTTTTTATTTTTATATAGAAAATTTGTACAAGAATAAAGGGAAAGAAATATATTGAAATTTGGAAGGGAGATAGAGAGAGGAATTGGAAATAAAAAGCAAGTTTTTTTTATTATTATATATATACAAAGAACAAAAAAGAAAATAAAATAAAAAACTAACACGAATCAGAAATTAAATAAATAATTAAATTTAATCGTTACCTCCCTGGCAACGGCGCCAAAAACTTGATCGTCGCTTATCTATGAATCAAAAATGTGCGACATTTAAATTAATTACTGCAAGCGTACAGGTGTGTAGCATACAGGTCGAGCACAGGGAGGTAAATTAAAATCAAATTATTTATCTAATCTCTTGGGCGAGTTAGACGAAGCCTGGAGATTTTGTTGAAATAAAAACAAATTGAAATTGCGAACTAGGATTATCGTTGAATCTAATCAACGATTAATCACTAAGGAAAGTAAATTGCAAAACAAGAACAACAATACAGAAAATAAAAGTGCAGAATAAGAAGAACAATAAAGAAATAAAATTAGGATTGTCGTTGAAACTAATCAAACGACTAATCACTAATGAAACAAATGTAAAATACAACTAGTACTCTACTGAATCTAATCGGGTAGATGACTCTAGTTGCTAAACAATACTAGAAAATAAAAGAAGAAGAAGAAGAATCTTTATTAGAGTAATGGAATACAGAAAATGAGATGGTGGCTACAATGACATTACAAGGGTATTTATAGGATAGATAGTCAAATCCTAACCCTAATTACAAATGGGCCTAGCCATTACATTACAATGAGAATCTCAAATGGGCCTTAGTGAAATCTATTAAATTTTTGGCCTTTCTTCTTTTTCTCTTGGTTCTTTGACAAGACTCCCTTGATTTGAGATGTGCATGGCCTTTTTATCAATAAATTTCTTGTCCAACAGCAACTAGATGTGGGATCATCATCTACAATTCTTCAAAATATAAATATATAGCAATCTGATCTCCAATTCTCTACTTTTCTGGTTGCATGCGGGCTGGGTTGGAATATTTGTAAAAGTGACAAAACAATACCCAAGTAATATTTATTTATATACAAAAGATAAGACATAAGAGCATAAAATAAACACATTTCTATGTCAATCAAGTGCAAAGACAATGGCGGCCAACTCAAGATCGTGGGTTGGGTAGTTCTTTTCATGAACCTTCAATTGTCCTCCGCCATAATCTACTACCCTTCCTTCTTGCATTAGGACAGCGCCTAGTCCTGTTCCACTTGCATCCGTGTATACTGTGAACATTTTGCTTCCATCAGGCAAAGTTAGAACCGGGGCTATTGTGAGAGGCCTTTTTAATCGTTGGAAAGCAAACTCACAGTCCAAATCCCAAGTGAACTCCAGATTCTTCTTTTTTAGCCTTGTGAGTGGGGCTGAGATTTTCGCGAAATCCCTAATAAACTTTCGATAAAAACCGGCTAGCCCAAGAAAGCTTCGAACTTCGGTTGCATTTCTTGGTGTCTTCCAATCTTGTACTGCCACCACTTTCGCGGGGTCCACAACCAACCCTTCTTTAGACACTATGTATCCAAGAAACCTTACTTCTTTTCTCCAGAAGTGACCCTTGGAGAATTTGGCTTTTAGTTGATGTGCACGGAGAGTATCCATGATTTCTTTCAGATGTTGAGCATGTTCTTCCTCACTCTTTGAGAAGATTTAAGATATCATCTACGAAGACAACCACAGATTTGTTGAGGAATTCTCTGAACACCCTGTTCATTAGGTCTACGAAATGAGCGGGTGCATTTGTCAAGCCGAAAGGCATGACAAGCCACTCGAAGAAACCGTCTGCGGTTCTGAACGCTGTCTTATCAATGCTGTCTTCAGCTACTCTTAGCTGATGGAACCCAGTTGCTGGATCAAGTTGGGAGAAGACCATTGCACCTACAAGCTGATCAAACAAATCGTCGATTTGGGGAAGAGGGTGCCTATTTTTCTTGGTCAATTTTTTTAACTCCCTATAGTCGACGCAAAGGCGAAGCGAACCGTCTGCTTTGGTTGCGAACACCACTGGAGCACCCCATTCCGAAATGCTTTGTCTAATGAACTCCTTTTCGAGAAGTTCTTTAACCTGCTTACTGAGCTCCTTTCTCTCCCTTGGAGCCATAAGTCTGACAGGTAAAGCTACAGGCTTTGCGTTAACCACAAGATATATGCGGAAGTCTATTTCCCGCCTCGGATGTAAGCCTTTCACTTCCTCAAAGACATCCGAATATTCCCGGACTACTCTAACTGATTGCAAATTCTCATCAGAGGCATCAAGCGACTCTAGATAACTAAGCATAACAGCATTCAAAGGATTACAAGAAATTTCTAGAGCGTTACCAAGCCGAGTCAAGAGCCTAACTACTCTTTTCTCACAGTCAAGAATGGCACTATTACTGGATAACCAGTCCATACCTAAGATCAAACCATATCCCGAGAAGCCCAAAACAAAAGCACTACAACTAAACTCAACGTTGAGAATAGAGATTTTCAAACCCAAACAAACCATTGACAAGTAAGCGGAGCCCCCAATTGGATTTGAAACTACTAAGGGATCTTCTATCATACTAGTGTCTAGATGTAGAGATTCTACTAAGGCAGATGAAATAAAAGAGTGTGATGCGCCAGAGTCAAAAAGTGTACGAACAGGATGATCATAAAGATAGACTACACTTTCTACAGAAATATTACTACCTCGTTCCTTCTGAGGTGCCACTAGCGCATGAACCTGACCCCTTGAAGTGGATCCGGCTTTCTGTCCCTACCCTTTCTTCTTTGGGAAGTCCTTAGCTTGGTGTACAGTTTCTCCACAATGGAAGCAGCCACCCATCTTTGCCTTCCTTTTCTGGAAGTCTTTTGATATATGGCCCACAATGACACAGAAATTGCACCTTCTCTTCTCATGGGGCTTATTGTTCTTCTCTCCTTTCTTGAAGTCTGTTTTCTTTGCTTGTAGACCTTCTTTCTTCTCTTCCCCCTTAGTTTCTTTCTTGCCGTGGTCTTCCTCGTGTAGCAACGCCATGTCCACCAGGCTTTCATAAGTCACACCCGTGGATACATGGGTCATGGCAAGGCTGTGTAGAGGCTCATTCAAACCCTTGACGAAGCGAAGTGCCTTCTTGTGTTGGGTGTTTACTAAGTCTAGCCCAAATCTGGCCAGCTGATTAAACTGATTAACATATTCCTTGATCGTCATGCATCCTATTTCAGAGTTAGAAACTTTTCCATTTGCATGCTTCTCTCGGCATGGGAGAGGAATTTCATCTCAAACCTTGTCCTGAAGTCTTCCCATGTTTCCACCGCCCTCTGAGCATTAGTAACTTCCGACCAATAGGAAGCTTCATCCTTAAGTAACCACACCGCAAGTTGTATCTTTTGCCTGTCATCCACTCCAAAGATGACAAACAAATCCTCAGTCTCCTTTAACCAGTTTCTTGTTCCAACAAAAGATTCTATCCCATAAAAGTCTTTTCCACCCATAGCCTTGAAGTCTCTACATGTTTTTGCGAAGGCATTTCCAAGAGGAGGCGGAGGAGGAGGAACCGCGACCACTGGAGGAGGGATGTCTGCTGGGCCCGCGCCATTAGCCCTTGCTTCTAAGTACCTCCTAAACCAGCCGGGAATCATCACTCCTTCTAGAAGGTTAAGGTCTCCAGACATGCTGAAACAGAAAGGGAAAAATTCAAAACGAAGGATAGAGAAGGATAGATAGGGCAAATGGCTTTGGGGGATTTTGTCTTTTTATTAATATAACAGGTTTCCAAAAAAAAAATGCTTCTTTAAACTTTCTTTTTGAAAACAATTTTCAAAAACTTTTATCTTGTCTGGTAAACCTATGCTCTAATACCAAGTGAAACACCCCATCTCCATTAAGGTCACTCACAAAGGGAATGCCTTAACTTCGGTGGAGGTTTATAAGTAAAATCCACAGATGAACTCAAGACAGATATAAATACACATATTTTAAACAGCGGAAACCAAACAAACTTTTATTTCATCAATACGTGTATCAAACAAAGATTTCCATAATTGTCTCAAAATACTTTCAACATTACAACCTCATAACTGCCTTGATTATTAAAGAAGCATGAAAACATAAATAAAGTGACAAAAATCCCCATAGTGATATCCAAAGCCATTATCCGAGCAAGAAAGATCCAAATCATACATCTACGTTCTTGGTGCTTGTAAAGAGCCTGACTGAGTTGAGCTGTTTCCTCCCTGTGGATCTGGGGGGGAAACGAAAGAAAAGAAGACGAAAAGAAAATAGGATCAGACATAAAGCCTAAGTAAATCTAATAACTCTTCAATATGTGAATAAGAAAAGGATATGATGGATATAAACTAAAAATAGGAAAGTGTCACAGGCTAAGAAAGTGTCGAATGTACTATCACACCCATACTATATCTCTGCATCTACTTAAGTTTATTCTAACTGGCACCCCATGGTGAGGGTGAAGTGATCCCCATTTTTGAAAGATCGGCTCCTATTCACGTTAACATGTGTCATACGGCCCCCAAGAATTGTAGATACCTATGCTGGTCCCACCATGGGGTGTATCAAGAACCATGGTGGCGGCCCCGACACAAAACTAGAAGACATAGGTTATACTACTGGTGTCCCCAGTGCCCTGGTTGTCTGCTCCGGAGTGTGTGCATGCCCGCACCTCGTTAAACCTGCACTGTGCACCCACCGCCGTCGTTTGACCGCTTACAATCAGCCCAGTAATCGTGCCCCACCCTGCCTCGTTCCAAGGTACCGTTGATACCTAACTTTGGGTTACTACTGAAATGGGTCTCTCATTACCAGGATTTTCTAGTCAAACATGTTAAGTGGTTAAGTGTCTGTATTTACCTAAGCCCACCCATCAATTCTTGTTAACATGTTGAATTTGGTTAAGTGTTATAGTTGACTTACCCCTACCATCTGTCCTTAGCCTCTTAGGAGCACCAGACCACTCACATTAGACAGGTATTGCTACGGTTACTGGATATGCCGGTCGGTTCCGGGCAGGTTTACACCGTAGCTCAGTCTAACCTCGGGTCCTTATTGGGCTCAATGCTTAACCACCCACATTGGATAGGCATTGTTGTGACTACCAGACAGCCTGGCGGTTCCGGGCAGGTTTACATCACAACTCAATCCAACCTCGGGTTAAGCATGTCGTGTTTTCTAAATTAACATATTTTATTATTTCTCAAATATATGTAAATGTCATATCTTTTATTTTTGGGTATATTAATTCATACCGCTTTAAATGTCATTGTCATTGGCATGTGCCAAACATGCCAACATATATTTTCATGTTTTACACCCAACGCTGTTACCCCCGTTTATACGTTCGCAATGTTATAAAAAGTGTTGGGCTCGACACAACTCAGCCCAACCTTATAAGCGTAAGAAAAGGGGAAATCAAGAACATGTAATATTTTTCATCATATAAGGGTGTGTGGCGCATGAACTTGCAATTTAGCGATACTAACATAAATGATGGGTCATGTGAACTTGCATTCAAATCAAAATATAACTAAGTAGATGACATATGAGATGGCATAGTTTTGGCTAATACAAATTTGTGTTTTAAACAGGTTTAATTGGCATAATGTCAAACACAAGACTAGCATGATGTATGTTCACCAAAATGTACAATTTTGACATCTAATCATATAGCCTATGAACTTGCATAGTTTATGAAACATAGATCCAATTATACTTGCAAATAGACAAAATCTTGCATAGTTTATGAAACATAGATCCAATTATACTTGCAAATAAACAAAATCTTGCATAGTTTATGAAACATAGATCTAATTATACTTGATGAAACATAGGTCCAATTATACTTGCAAATGAACTTGCATAGTTTATGAAACATAGATCTAATTATACTTGCAAATAAACATAAGAACAATATCATAGGTTTGGATCAAAAAGGTCTATAACATGTTTACATAAATTCCAACTTAGACATAGTCCATGCCATCGCCATATACATAAAATGACCAAAATCTAATTTTCGCCACAAACTTGCAAGTACAATCGTTCAATAGGCTTGCATCAATCAATTTTATGCCACAAACATCAATACATAAGTCATGATAGAACCATCACAATACATAGAATAATAACACAATTCTATTTTCATATACATCGAATCACATCACAGTTTTTATTCATATTCTGAAAGGTTACTATACTTGCAACGTGTGATGAATTCTTGTTTTCTTATTTCTGTTATTCTGATTTGGAGATGCTCTCCTTTGGGTAGCAAAGTTGCCTTGAATGATTTGATTAAGCTTTGATCTTCTTTTAATTTGATTCGTCTCTTAGGCTTGTTGGCTTGTCTCTAGGGTTTCTAATTGACGGCCATTCCTAGTTCCTTTCCAGTAGCATGACGGCTATTGTATTCTATTATTTGTGTGAGTTTAGGGTTAGGTTTGAGTTGTATTTATAGGATTTCAATCTAATTAGAACCGTCGATGAAGCTAGAGTGAATCCAGACCATCCATCCCAAGAGAGGCCAATAAGAAAGAGACATCTAAGCCCTAGTGACTCAGCCAAGCATCAGAATTCGACCAGACCCTGATCAGGCCAGCCAGGACCTGACTAGCAGGTCAATCTGACCTGGGAGCACTTGGCAGGTGCACCAGGCTAAAAATGTACTGGCGCACTTCCCAAGTGCGCCAGTTCATTTCTGTTCTGGCGCACTTCCCAAGTGCGCCAGTGCATTCTGACCCGTTTTCTGGTTTTTCGCCCAACTTCGTTCGTCCATATCTTCTTCATACGATATCCGTTTTACGCAAACTTGAACTCTATCTCAAGCAGAATTTCGAGACGAACGCAATGGCATAACCCATTTCCCTTTATTTCATCATTTATAATTAATTATACTTTAATTCGTGAAGCTGAACGTTATAGAATACACGGGGTATTACATCTCTCTTAAATTTGCATTAATTAAATATTAATGCATAGATCTCTCACATTAGGTCAGTAGCTTGTGGCCGCTGGATGTGTCGGGCGGTTCCGAGCAGACTTCTGCCACAAGCTAGACCTAACCTAGTGTCTAAGCATATTTTAGTTATGCTACGACCTCTCACATTAGACTGACAGTTTGCGGTTGCTGGTTAAGTCGGTTGGTTCTAGCAGGCTTCTACCGCAAACGGGGTCTAACCTTGTATCATATCCAATTTATTCCAATACAGATTATATAGATATCAGACTAATTATGTCCATTTAACAGATTAAACTTCTTTATAGGTTACAGTAGATTAATCAAATTTCCATGTTTTACTGAATCTTAGATCAAGCCTACGAATTTTCATACCCAAATTACAATTATTCAGCTTCCAACAAATTAGACAATTCAACAGATAACAGATCCAGTAGATTAGGCAATTCAACAGATTTAGCAGATAACAGATTTAGCAGATTAGGCAATTCAACAGATTTAGTAGATTAGACAATTCAACAGATTTAGCAGATAACAGATTTAGCGGATTAGGCAATTCAACATATTTAGCAGACAACAGATTTAGCAGATTAGGCAATTCAACAGATAACAGATCTAGCAGATTAAGTGATTCAACATATTTAGCAGATTAGGCAATTCAACAGATTTAGCAGATTAGGCAATTCAATAGATTTAGCAGATAACAGATTTAGCAGATTAGGCAATTCAATAGATTA
Organism: Allium sativum; assembly: GCA_030737875.1. Taxonomy (NCBI): domain Eukaryota; kingdom Viridiplantae; phylum Streptophyta; class Magnoliopsida; order Asparagales; family Amaryllidaceae; genus Allium; species Allium sativum. The sequence continues at coordinate 145,306,305 of CM060912.1, read as the reverse complement.
TATATTTCTAAAATTCTATTTACATATCTTGCCTAATCATAACTTAAGCCTAAACTTACATGCCTAAATCATGGTCATAATTCATAATACAACATATGCCCAAATTTTTAGTTAAACTTTGCACAGTACAGAATATTCTCTAAAAGCCCAAATCATGATATACCATATGAATTATGCCAAATTATAGTCTTTAATGCCAAATATCCAAAAATCCACTTTTAGGCGTATTCACATTGATGGTTATCCTATTATAATATAGGTCTCTATGCCTAAGTCACATATTCCTTTTCAAGTCATGAATCGTTACATAAAATTTACCCAAAAGTCTTATAACATCTCAAAATCAGATCTTAATTTTAATATGCATTATGTCCCCAAGTTTCAAGTCACATGTTATCATACAATGATTCCTCTTCTTCCAAATCACAGAGTATGCACAGATCTAGATCTAATTTACAACATATGTCCCTTTTCTCAAATTAGTCACAGATCAGTCTTGTCCAATTATGCATCATTCATTATTTTTCCCAAAATTTAGCGTTCGTGCGTCAATCTCTTATGAGATTTGGCTTAGGCTCGTGGTATCCTGGCTATAGAGCAGAAAGAAGAAAGAGATACAGAATAGTCACAGAAAACAGATCTGACAGAAAAGAATATGCATAACCTCAGATTAAGATTTATAACCATGCCAAGATCACAATTAAAGTTCATATCTAAAAATAACTGTACTCACAATTAAAAAGGAAAAATCTCAATTTCTGGGATCTGTATTCTGACACTGAATAGCAGTCCTTTGGCGTAGACTATCGATTAGATTAGAAAATAGTTGTTCTCTTTTAACTCTATTCAGATTGGAAGAAGATGCACTAGTTCTAGTTTTGATTCTAACAGAGTAGCGACGCCATTTTTATTTTTAACTAAAATAGAGGCAGAGTATAGGCAGAATGAAATTGTGTAGAGAGAAAGCTAGGTTTGGGGTGTTTAAATAGGAGAATAGTATATTTAGAGCCTTTAGATTAGTCCAGAAGCCATCAAAATCGTCCAGAGCAGCAGGCCGCATCATATAGCGAATCAGAGAGCGACACGTGGTAGAACATGTCAGAGCTGGATCTGGGAAAACAGGGGGAGGTCGACCCTAGTATCGACTTATGTACCCAGGTTGCCCCCCAGGTCGACCCTAGTGTCAACCTGGTTCCTGGGCGGGAATTTTCCTGCCCAGCCCGGGTGTTTGTTTTGAATTTCAAAATATGAATTTTGAATTTCGGGCCGGTTTTTATTGAAACTTCTGAAGGCCATATCTTCTTCATATGGAGTCCGATTTATGCAAACTTGGACTCTATTTCAAGTAGAATTTCGAGAAGAATGCAATGGCATAACCCGTTTCCCTTAATTATTCTATTACAATTCAATTATTCTCTAATTTGTTACTTTTATGTTCACAGAAAATACAAGGTGTTACATCAATCCGGGACTTGATAATCGTAACTTGAATGATCCTGCTCCATTGCCTAGGAATAGAGGCACTGTTGACCCTGTTCCTAATCAAGCAATACCACCCCCTCACCACGTAATTGACCATGGTAACAGGGGACAAGGAAGTTCTGCTCAGGCCCCAGACTTCGCTGCAGCACGTCGAAGAGACATTAGAGGGCCCCGCAGGGCAAGGAGTGTTGATCCTGAATCTACACTGACCAATGATGATGTTGAAGCAATGGTTAGGAAAATCATGGCAAATAACCGTGGACAGAGAAACAAGGATTGGGGTATAGACAGTAGTCATACACTCTTTATTGATGACATATTAGACGTCTGATTCCCAAGGAAATTCAACATGCCAACTATAAACCGCTATTCGGGCAGGACGGATCCAGTTCAGCATCTAATGAGGTATTCATGGTACATGAATGCCGCCGTTGCTCCGATGCAGTAAAGTGTAAAGCATTCCTGATATTCTTGGAGGATGTGGCATTAATGTGGTTTACCCGCTTGCCGGCAAGATCGATCTCTAGTTTCAGGGAATTGAGTGAACAATTCGTAAATCAATTCCAGCTTTATGCTCAGAGATCTAAAAATGTCATTGAGTTATCTCTCATTAAACGCACCCTGACGAAACTCTGAGGTCATATCTAGATCGTTTCAACTTACCGGTCATGGAGGTTAGGGATCCTCACAAACAGTCTGTCTTGATGGCTTTGATTGATAGAGTAGATAAAGATATTGAGTTTGGAAGATACTTAGTCGGCAACCCGCCGCTGACCAGAGAAATATTATATGAAAAAGCTAACATCTTTTTATTTTAGGAAGAGATATACGCCAATCAAAAGAGAAAGGGTGCCGATAAAGACGATATATAGAATAACGTGGCCATTAAACAATCCAGCAACAATTCAGGAAAGGTAGAGGTTAACATTGGAAATAAGAATCAAGGTAATGGCCACCAATCAGGGAATAACTGTCGGAAGAAAAACCGGGGGAATGATTCTCAGAAGAGACCTCAGTTCAAGGCTTTTGAAAACTTCGCACCATTAAATGATATATTAGAGAATATTTTTCCTGGATACCTACAACGTTCTTCAATACAAGAGGCCTCCACCGAGAGATTCAACGGAGAAAGAACATGAGACAGGAAAGTTTTGCATGTTCCATCAGACCCATGGTCACTTCACCAATGACAGGAAAGTCATCGAGAGGCTACTTCGTGAAGGAAAGTTTGATGAATACAAGGTTTCTCCGAGAGACAGGAGCAGGCTAGGCAGGCCTCGAATCAAAACCAACCTGCCACTAGGCCTACCGCTCAGCAGAAAGGAAAAAAACAATTGTCATCAACACCATAGTAAGTGGACCTTATCCTGCTGGGCATAGATTTAGGGCAATGGATCAGTATGTAAACACGGCCAAACACCTCGAAGTAGGGGAATGTAGCAGTCTTGAAGTTGCAGCCCCGGTAAAGCAGCACAAAACAATGTCGGATGAAGTCATCTTTCGTAATAGAGATAGTATCGGAGTTCATGCCCCTACCGAAGACCCTTTAGTTATTACGGCAACTATTGGTTCCGCTTTGGTCCACATGGCTATGGTGGACAATGGAAGTTCAGTCAATATTCTATTTAAGAAAGCATTTGACCAGATGAAGCATGAAGCAAAAGATTTTAAGCCCTATAATGGATGGATACGTGGCTTCAAGGGAGCCTCAACATCCCCGATCGGATACGTGGAATTATCAGTAACTCTAGGAGAAGGAGATCGCCAAAGAGTGAGATTTCTTCCATTTGTGGTATTGGATATCGAATCACCTTACAACGTCTTTTTGGCTGACTAGCCCTAGTAAAATTTAGGGCATGCATTGCGCTCTGGTGTCTATTGTTGAAATTCCCAACAGATGTAGAAGTAGGAGTAGCCAGAGGTGACCAAGTCATTGGGCGAGCCTACTACATAGCAGAGTTGAAATTGTTGCTCAAAGGGTTAAACATAGAACCAAAGGGTACTTCTCCACCTGCAAAGTAGAATTCAGCATAGCAATTAGACATAACCCTATAAGAGCCGCCCAGAGAACTGACCGAGGATATAGATCCTAGAGAGGATAAGGAACCCGAGGGCAGATTGACGACTCCTAACGAAACGACTTAGGATATTCTGATCGATGATAATGACCCAGCAAAGGTCTTGAAAATCGGATCCCAGTCAGACCCTCTTCGTGCAAAAGAATTGGCCGACTTCCTAAAAGCCAACCTGGATGTGTTTGCCTAGACCCATGCTAACATGTGTGGCATATCCCCATCAATTATGTGCCACTCACTGAGCATCAACCCGTAGAAAAAGGGGCACCTGAGTTTGCAAGTGAAATAAACTACGAGTCAGTCATGGGACTGGTATGAGAAATCTACTTAACACATTTTATAATATGGCTAATCACAGGACCACGCCACTTTCGCGGAACGGGTTTACTCCATTGGATTGCCAGTGCTTTACAACAAGTAAATCTTTTAAACATCGCAATGATTTTTATAAAAATGAAGCCATTGTAAGACTCAGTTCCCATCACACAATGCAACGCAAACCAAAGGATAGAGTTTTACCTTATAATGGCCAAAATATGCTTGATACGAATAAAACAAAAGAATTTGATATTATTGCTAGTGTTTATATGTTTCAAAAACAATTTCAATCATAACTATCAATCATAGATGACATGAGTACCATATATCATGTCGCCATATATAGGTATACAATCAAAACCGCACAGTCACGTATTTGGAAATTGGATTTCCGTCATGAACCAAGGCAAAAGATAGTCCTTACCGACTTCGAGACTCTCTAGCCCGAGCCTCAGGACCCAGACTCAGGTGGGCCCTTGGAGCGACAGGGTCGGTCCACCGATGTGGATTAAAATGCCTGAACACTACGTTTCCCCGCCCTTTGGGACGTAAATGAGCCAAAGAATGACTCCATCGGTCCCGGATCGACTTATATATCCGAGGCACCTCGCAAAAGCAACAACCACACAGGTGAAAATAATATATATGTCAGCCAGTTGAAGCACTGACACCACCTCTAACTAGAAAGAAACGCATGTCCTCCCTGAGGTCATCTCTTGTTTCTGGTTCATACCGGGGTGTGAGGCTCGTGAATTCACGTTATACACAAAGCTACGCCACACAGGTCGTGCTTTGATCATCAGCCATAAGACTTTGCTTTACAACAGAAGCCTTGATCACTGCATCTTAGCATTCCACACAGGCAATTCACACCATGCAACTGATGGCTATCAATCACACAGAAAGAATTCCAATGTCAGACACACAGTCCTTTTACAATTCCGTTCTGGGTCTGAACGAAACCGGAGGAAGTACATACCTCGCATACCCATCGATCTCCATGTATATCTGGACGATCACCACTCATTATCCATATTTCGGAATGCCTCCCAATCAGGACATCAGTTATCATCCAACCGAGCTGAAGATCTCCGGTCTTCAATCACCGTCTTCATCTTCGATTTCTTATCGTCGATTCAGTTATTCAGAATGGGATAAACCCGGTCTTTCTGAGCAACTCGCGTATATAATTAACAAGTGCTACACAAACACAACATACGCTTCATTCCAATTCATTATTCACTAACCGTAAATTAGCAAGAGAACGATTTCCCAAATATTAACCCCGAAGGCCGAAACCAACATCAGATCAAAACCCAGGAAACCATTCGACTTAGCTAACCTCCAGTTAGTTTATAAATTTCACATTCAACCATCAAATATTCAATAAACCGGGTAAATTCGGTTTATTTCCATTCCATATCGTTTATAATATTTTATAACGATTTATCGCTGTTTTTTTTTATTTATAGCCAATTCATTCAAACGACGCTTCGGGCCATAACGCGGTGGTGACGCTGTTTTTCTTCAGATTTGATTTACACATATCTGAAAATCTAACCGTTGGATCTTCACAAATTTTATATCATTAGAAAGATCTTTTCAAAACGAATCCAATGGTTCCAGTTTTGGGAAAATCCGACGGTCAGATCTACCATACACTCGTTTGAAGTTTCGATTTTAAAATACGAACTACAGCGTCGTTATTCGATTTAATTTAATTATATTTATATATATATATATATATAATCGATTCTGGCGCTGTTTTTCTTCAGATTTGAATTAAACATTCCAGACTATCCAACCGTTGGATCTTCACAAAGTGGGTGTCGTTGGTAAGATATTTCCAAGGCGAACCCAACGGTTTCGGTTTCGGGAAAATCCGTTGGTCGGATCTCCCGCACTAATCGTTTGAAATCACGGTTTCAAAACACGAACTACAGCTTCGTTATTCGATATATTTTAATTATATTTATATATATATAAATATAATCGATTCTTCGATTCCAAAACTAATTTCTTTTCATACATTTGATAAAAATGATATTTTTATCCAATCGACATTTATTTCGACACTTCACTATTTTTAACGATTCATGTATATAGTAAACATGTGATTTTTATTGCAAAATAATTTATTTCAAAACATGACTATTTTATATAGTTCATATAGATGATAAAAATATGATTTTTATTATAAAACAATTTATTTCAAAACACGACTATTTTATGTAGTTCATATAGATGATAAAAATATGATTTTTATTATTAAACAATTTATTTCAAAACACGACTATTTTATATAGTTCATATAGATGATAAAAATATGATTTTTATTATAAAATAATTTATTTCAAAACACGACTATTTTATATAGTTCATATAGATGATAAAAATATGATTTATATTATAAAACAATTTATTTAAAACACGAATACCATTCAACACATGAATTTCTATTCAACGAATGAATTTCTATTCAACACATGAAGGTTTTCTATAGTTCGTATATATAAAATAAAAATGTGATTTTTATTGTTAAAACAATTTATTTAAAACACGAATACCATTCAATACATGAATTTCTATTCAACGAATGAATTTCTATTTAACACATGAATGCGGTTTCAACATATGAAAATAATTTCAACAAATGAAAATAATTCTAACACATGAATATTTCAGAAAATTTCGGTAGCATAACGGCAGGGTAGTTAAAACCGGGGCCGTCCCTAATATGGCTCCTCGCTCTACCTTAAAGCCTCGCAGCTTTTGAGAATGGCGATTTCATGCATCTAGTTCGCACGCAGGCGGCATGTATATATTTTTCTTTTCCACAATCTAATCCTATATGGTTTCAATCAAATAATTCTCAACCATAAACGAGTATTTTTCAACCACAATCAATCAATTTCAACTACAAACAATCAATTTCAACCATTCGCTATCAACCAATGTTCACACCAGTCACAACCAATAAATATCGTCCATGGTTTGTGGACGAGGGGCGTATATATATATAAGTAAATTTCACTTCTATTCAATATATATATATAATTTTTACAACGCATATATAACTTATACATCGAACGTACAACTTATACAACGCTTATACATGAGGTGTACAACGCTTATATAATCCATACATCGACTATATAATTTATAAATCGTCGTTTTCCATATCGTTTATAGTTTAGAAAACCCACATTGGGTTCCACTCCACCAAAAATAGCAGAAGGCTCAGAAAAATATGCGGTCTCTTCTGGTATGTAGAAGACGTCCACACGAGACCACTGTCTCTTGTTTCACTGAATTTCATCAACAAACGAAAAAGATGTGATTTTTACAGTGAAATCAAAAACCGTAGTGCTTTAAACTGCTATTAAATAGTTTAATATATAATCAGTCGTTACCTTTTGAAATTCTTCAAAACTAGGTTTTGATTTTAAAACAAATCCGTTGTGATTCGTCAAGATCAGGTTGCACAACCACCTAGGGCATCGGAAGGCGCGCAGAACGATGGCAGGTGGGTCCCACTCAGCGGCGGGAATGAGGCAGGGCGGCGGCTTGAAGGTTGGACGTTCAGGGAGGTGATTCCAACGATTTACACAACCATAAAATCCCAAACTGACATGGATTTGAAGAGGAGGCTTGGATCTTCTAAAAGTTCCAAAGGAGGATGTGGTTTCATTGAGAGATGGAAGAGAAAAAGTGGAGGGAAGAATCGGAGGAGTTCCGCCATGCGTTCGGGTGAGGGAGAGAGAGAAAACGGGGAGAGAGAGTGGCGTTGACCAATAGGTTTTTTTATTTATTTATATATTTTAAAAATCCGAAAATACCCCTTATCTCATACGAACTCCAATCCAAACCCAACGACTGTCGTCCCCAGCTAAATACCCCCATTCCGAACACAATGGGATATGTTTCGTAGGCCTATTCGACTGTTTCAGTCAGTTTTCCTTCAAATTAAAATATAGAACATTCAGTATTTAATTTGAACGTACATTTCAATTTGCTGGGGCCACATACTGATTCTAAAAATTCCCGAAAAATAAATCTAGCGATGTTTTGACAATACAGTCCCAACAAAACTAGTTTCATCGAATTCTGAGACCTTTGAAAAACGGCCCTTTTGTGGTCGATCTAATTTAACAGAAATCGACCAAACACATTTTCCTTTTCCACGCCCACATACTAACTTCAAAAATTATGAAATTTGAAACCTAGCAATAACTTGACATCCCGGATCCAACAAAAGTGGTTTCGTCGAATTCTGAGGTCGTTTGCAAAATGGCCCTTTTCTGGTCGATCCAATTTAATAGAAATCGACCAAACACGTTTTCCTTTGCCACGCTCACATACTAGCTTAAAAAATTATGAAATTTGAAACCTAGTAATAATTTTACATCCCGAATCCAACAAAAGTGGTTTCGTCGAATTCCGAGGTCGTTTGCAAAATGGCCATTTTCACGTGCTATATAAACTCTATAGCGACCTTTCTGAAAATTCATTTAGCCATAACTTTTGCTTCCCACTACGAACTTCGATTTTTCAGATTCGTTAGAGAGATATTCATAACAGATTTAAATATTTTTGGTTTCACTAAAATCCGTTTTATTTTGCACCCATTACAGTTAGTCAAAGTTTGAATTCAAATTTTGAAACTACCGCGCCATTTCAGGCCTTGTTTATAATTAGAATTAATTATATTTATTTTCAAACGTCGATTCAAACTTACTTTTCGTCATTACTATTTAAAATATTTATTTTAAATATTTTAAAATCCACTAAAATAGCCAATTTAAAATTTTTAAATTGGTTCAGATTTTCCGGGTTGTTACACGAAGCATCCGCCTGTTAAGCAGAAAAGGCGAATGTTTGGCCCAGAGAGGTTAGCTGCCTTAAAGGAAGAAATTGAGGAGCAATGGATTCATGAGAGATTCAACTTACCCGGAGTGGATTTCAAACCTAGTTTTAGTGAAGAAGGCCAACAGAAAATGGCATACTTGCATCGATTTCTCAAATTTGAACAAGGCTTGTCCAAAAGACAATTTTCCACTTCCTAGAATTGATCAACTGGTGGATTTGATGGTGTTTCACGAACTCAAATCCTTCATGGATGCGTATTCCAGATATAACCAAATTCCTATGCATGTTCTGGACCAAGAGCATACCAGATTCATCACAGATTTAGGACTATACTACTATGTAGTGATGTCTTTTGGTCTAAACAATGTTAGAGCTACATATCAACAATTAGTGAATCAGATGTTCTACAATCGGAATGGGAAGACGATGGAAGTGTATGTTGATGACATGCTTGTGAAATCTAGACAATCATCCAACCACACTACCGATTTAGTAGAAATGTTTGATATCCTTAGACGATATGGGATGAAGCTCGACCCTCTGAAGTGTTCATTTGGAGTCGCCTCTAGAAAACTCTTAGACTTTATCGTTAGCTCACATGGAATTGAAATCAATTCGGATCAGATTGCAGCAATCAGGAATATTCAAGAACTAAGACATATCAAAGATGTACAGAGCCTTGTTGGGAAAGTACCCGCATTAAGTAGATTCATCTCTAAGGCTACGGATAAGTGCATTCCAGAACCCCTGATTGTGTGGAAGCAATCCAGAACCTTCTGAATCACCTGGAAAAAACCCTGATATTGTTCAAGCTAGTAGACCTTGAGTACTTATCCGTGTACTTGGCAATGTCGTCCCACGCAATAAGCTCAGCCCTGGTAAAAGAAGAAGATAAACTCCAGAGACCTGTGTACTATGTAAGTAAGAAGCTAGCGGCAGTAGAGCAGAACTACCCAAAGATAGAAAAGCTCGTATATAGTATGCTGATCGCATCTATAAAGCTTCGCCACTACTTCCAAGATCATCCCATCACTGTGTATACCGACCACCCGCTCCACCAGGTTTTACAGAGACCAGAGGCGTCAGGAAGGCTACTCAAATGGAATATCGAGTTGAGTTAATTTGATCTGAACTTTCATCCCCGAAGATCGAAAGGGGGCAAGTGTTGGCAGATTTTGTAGCAGAATTTACTATCCCATAGGACGATGTAACGAATGAGGAAGCTGAACCCCAAAACAACTCATTGACCCTAACGCCTGGAAACTATATACCGATGGAGCCAAGAATGACAGACGATCTGGTGCTGGAATTGTACTTGTAACTCCCAAAAAATGATCGATAGACTATGCTCTCAGATTAGAGCTCCACGCCACAAATAATGACGCTGAGTGCAAAGCCCTGATTGTCGGGCTAAGCCTTGCAAAAGAGTTGGAGATAACGAAGTTGGATATCTTTTGCGACTCCAAGATAGTCATAAACCAGGTCAGTGAGGAGTTTTGGACTAAGGGGCCTAGATTGGCATTATATTTGAAGGAAGTGAGAAAATTGTTAAGTAACCTCGAACACTACATCATGACACATATCCCCCGATTAGAGAATCAGAGGGCAGACAAGTTGGCCAAGATGGCTAGCTCTGATAACCCTGAGGACACAGAGATGGTCCCGATAGAGGTACTGCAGTCCCCAAGCATTGATCAGATGGAAATTGATCGTATATTGGAAACAAAACCAGAAAGAGAATCACGGATGACACCTCTAAAGAACTTCCTGATGAATGGAACGCTTTCGACCAAGAAGAGCGAGAGGCGTGTTGTTATTCGAAAGGCCTCCCAGTATGTCATGCAAGGCGAAGTCCTTTATAGAAAAGGATTCTCGATGCCTCTCCTCCGATGTATAGACCATGACAACATCAAACAGGTACTGAAAGAAGTACACGAAGGTGAATGCGACGACCACACTGGAGGACAAACACTGGCAAAGAAGATATTGCGGTATGGTTATTTCTGGCCTACAGTGAGCAAAGATGTGGCTAAGTATGCATGATGTTGCGACGCATGCCAGAGATTCTTGAAAATTCGCGGGGCGCCTCCTAGTCAGTTGAAGACGATGATGAGTCCATGGCCTTTCGCTATTTAGGGAATTTATATTATTGGAAGCCTTCCCATAGCGAAGGGCGGAGCAAAATTCGCCATTGTAGTCATGGATTACTTTACTAAGTGGGTCGAAGCAGAACCGCTAACCACGATCATAACAGAGCGAGTGATAAACTCAGTTGTCAAAAACATCATATGTCGATTTGGAATTCCGAATGTCGTCATAACAGATAATGGGACCCAATTTGACAGTACCGAGTTCCGGAATTTTTGCCAAAGATATCGTATTGAGAAGAGATTCACAACTATGGCGCATCCGCAAGACATGTAGAAGCGCCAAACAAGGTAATCAAGTCCATCTTAAAGAATCGGTTGAAATGAGCCAAAGCCATATGGGTCGATGAGCTACCCTTGGCGTTATGGGCTTACAAAACAACTTTCAAGTCAGCCACGGGTCACACGCCTTTTTCCCTTGCTTTCGGGTCTGAGGAAATTATCCTGGTTGAATTAGAAGTTCCATCTCACAGGGTCACTTACTACGATCCGATGACAAATAAGAAGTTGCTCCTCGAATCCCTCGACATGGTAGAAGAAAAAAGGGATGAAGCGGATCTCCGTGCCTTGAGACACAAACAGCAGGTCGCTCAGTATTACAACAGGAGTGTCTGAGCTCGAACTTTTGAACCTGGAGACTTGGTTCTGAAGCGTATCTTTCCACCTCCAGTACATTTAGGCTCGAGATGGGAAGGACCCTATACCATCCTACGGAGGCTTGATAATGGATCTTTCAAGCTAGCGACTGTGGATGGACACGAAATCCCCAGAGTGTGGAATTCCCAACATTTGTGGCACTACTTGACATGAAATTGTCATTTTTACTCTTTGGCTTTTAGGATCATGTAAAAAGGCATGACTCGCCTAGAATATTCTGGTTATATGAGCAAAAGATTATAAAGTGGACGTAAGTCATAATTCGGCCGAACCACTATAAAATACCATGTATCATTTACTTTTATCGTACCGTTTCTTATTTATTCTCTCATTTTTTACTTACATGAGTTGTCATAATTACAGAGTGCACTATAAACTTCGCAGCAATCTAAAAGCATGTAATTCAAAGTGCCTTCTATCAAATTAGAAGTGCAAGAGTATACAAAACGTTGAGGGTGCAATAAAGTAAATGACACAACTATCTACACTCTAATACTCATAAAGAGTATGAAGGACAAGAATTTTCCATGAGGCTTGAAGGTGCACCATGATTTAAAAGGCCGTCTCGACAACACCCTACCCTTGGAATTCGACGGTAGAGTATAAAGGTGCCAGGGATTGGTGCCTTAAGAACTCCTACCCTACTGAAGGATCAGGGAGCAAACTGAAAGTTGAGTTCGAGTTATATCCCGGGCATACGATAGGAGAGTATAAAGGCATATTGACGAAATGCCATTAAAGGGCTCCTACCCCATTGTAGTATCGGGGGCAAGATTGAAAGTTGAGCCCGAGCCCTTCATGTCCAGACACGAAGGGCTATGCAATGTCGATCCTAATCAATCCTCAACAAGCCCTGGCCACGCACCATGTCGACGATTGATTGGGGGCATATATACGCATACTATTTGACACACAATAATGCATTATAGAAGTTCTTATGTTGTAAGTGCAACAAAAAACTTATGATGCACTTCTATTCATGACTCATTTAAGATTCGAATATTCAAATGCATGACTAATTGTGAGGTATTCACAAATACATAGTGATGCAAAAGAAGTAATCTTTCATTTACTAAGTGCAGATTTACAAGATAAGGCTAGACAAAATGCGAGGGGCATACTCGCGATTACATCATAAGACCAGTGGAACAACTAAAAATATAAAAGACATAAACAAACTGGCTCGACTTGGGCTTTGGAGATGACCTTAGCCGCTTCTCCTTCTTTTGCTTCTACGGCTCCTCCTTGTCGGCATCAGATTTATCCTGCTTTTTCCTATTCTTCTTATCCGAAGGAGGATCCTGTGGAAGGTCAGAGGATTGGGATGTGAGATGTGTAGTTATCGACTTAGTAAACAACTTTATAATTAACCCATATTTGGGACCAGCTGCGGAGATAGGTGGCACATTTAGAGGCTCTTGCTCCTCAATTTTTAAGGCCAGCTGTTCATCCTTCTTGGCCTTCAAGTTAGCCAGAGTCATGCTGTCTTCATCCTTTGTCTCTCCCATGATGGTGACCTCCTCTTCATCTCCATTGTCACCATCGGTGTCCCTTAAGACTCTGATGATTTGGGCATCTTTGGGAACATCAGCGCTTGATGCTACAATGGCTTTCTCCATTGCCTCAACTTCAATTTCTTTTGGAACACCAGGAAATTCGGTACGGGATGGCACATTGGTCTTCTCGTTCTCTGCTTGCTTTTCTGCAACCTCATCAGTAGGCTTGACACCTATATCATGAGAAGCAATTGTTATTAGTTTGGGAGAAAATGTGGTCTTCTCGATTGTTTGCTCCACAATACGACGACAAGTTACAATAGCTTTGACAAATTGCGGAGAGAATATCTTCCGTTGAATCCTCGCCTGAAGCTATGGTAGAAGCCCTAACAGCTGGAGGAACGGGACTCCGGGGATCAATGGATCATCTGGACTATACAGCTCAACCTCAGAAGCCTTGGGCTTCACAACTGAGCTTGAACCTTCATCAATTTTGCTCTATCCTTTGAGCTCGAGCCTCTCTTTTTCCATAGCCTCCTGGATCTGACGCCTACCCTCTGCCAAAGCCTCGGGCTCTCCACCTATGAGAAAGGTCTGCATAAGCTAGTTCTCATCGACATTCTCGACTTTCAAGCGCTGCCCCACACTTTCAACAATTTGGTCCCACACATTAACTAAAGTAGTATGGTAGTCACTGATCCATGAAATATCTCGAGTCCGGATGACTTGAGTAAAAAAGTCCACTAATAGTTCATCGAACTCCTCTATCTTTTTTTCAGTCGCAGTAAGCTTAGAGGTAGCGGTGGAGGCAAACTCAAGGGCTACATTAGCATTACCCTTAGCAAGAGCTGATCTCTCCTCAACATGGGAAAGTTTGTCTTTCGAGCCAGCCATTTCCCTCTCCCGAGCTGCCTTTTCCATGTCAAAACGATCATGTGACGCCCTTAACTCAGTATTGACCATCTTAAGATCCTCAATCTCCTTCTTTAGAGCCACTCGCTCCTGGCTGTTGGAATCAAGTTCAAAATGGAAGCGTTTCTTTGCGCTTTCTAATTCAGTTTTGTAATTCTTAGCATCTCACCGACCCAAGGCAAGCTGAGCCTATGTGTCTTCGAGCTCTTTCTCGGCCTTGCTCCTGGCCTTAGCGTCATGATCAATCTTTACTCTAGCCCTGGCTGCATCCATTTCCAGACGATGGATAACATCTGACAGATTCTTGGCATGCTTCTTCATCGCTCTATATTGTTTAGCCACATGACCGATTTGGCCTACAACCTCTACATCCCATTCATCAGGAACTAGTTCAAGATCCAGAACGAAATGCATCTTTCAAAATAGATATCGGGGAACTCTTTTCGCAAGCGCTCCAACTTTGCCTTATTTTCAGGAGTAAAGACCACCTCATGTGTGGTGGTAGTTTCTAAGTTAGGATGACCAGAGGAGAGGAGAGCTGTTTTCTCCTTTTCCATACCTTTGTTTGGATCCTTGTGCTTGTCCTTAGACTCTTGATGTTTCTTGGAGGGTTTATCCTAAGGAGGAATACCCTTTGGGGGAGTCGGAGCCTTAGGAATTTGCTTGCCTCCCGCATATGGCAATTGGAGACTATGGTATTTCCCGGGATCTTTCTTAGAAGGAGAGAGAGAATGTGTCGAGTGAGATTGATAAGAATCATGATGTCTTTGACTATCCCTTCCTCGACTATCACTGCGTTCGTGCTCAGTTGCGGGATTGAGTCTAGGTGTGCGGTCACAAAGTCAGTGATGAGAATATGAGTGGCGGCAAGGCATTCTTCCTGCAAAGAATAACAAGCAAGTATAAAGGTTATGACTACAAACAAAATAAGGGTGTCGTGACAGGGGGTGCATGTGATTTGTGTATCCCATAAGATCCCCCCAACAGACCAGGGCCCAGAGCTTGGCTCGTCTGTACAATATCTTTCTCTTTGACGGGAGTGGTTTCTTCCTCAAAGACAGGGAAGAACGGTTCCCCTTCAAATTCTTCAGATGTGTAGATGTTATCTGGCAAAGGGATCTTTTCTAAATCCTTGAATATCTGCTCCTCTGTTAATGTGTCATGAATGGTAGGCTCTACTGGCGGTGGAATCTTTGGAGGAGACTGCCCCTGAGAAACTGAGGCATCCTTCGATGCATCAGCTCGAATTTCATCTCCTTTGTATACATTTAAATCCTCATCATCCTGATCAATCATCGGTGAGGGACTCTTGCGAAACTCGGTTGTCTTAGTAGCTCCCGTGGTCGATTCTCGATCGGCCGGGGGCATTCCATTAGGTTCCCCAACTGCCTGAGTAGGGGGCACGTGCTTGTGGGACTTGTCACCCGGACGGAGTCCAAATCTTACATCCAAAAGGTGGTGTTTGTGAAAGTTCTCATTGGTTATACACCTCTTAATTTTGCAGAAGTCTGACTTGCTCTTTAAAAGGCGAGATAATCGGTCCTCGTACACCGAACCTTCTATCTTTTGGAAATTATGAGTTGTGCAAAGAAAGAGAAATATTAGCCCTTCAATCATACAATTGGAATATGCAATGAAGAAATCGGAACCTACTTAACTATAACTACTTCCTCGCACATCCATCTTGGTATTTAATGTAAAACCAGTCAGACTTATCATCTCCTAAATAGCTATATCCATCCGACAATACCTTCCTGGAGGTGATCGATTCAAAGAAAATGAAGTTCGGAGTCCTCATGGGCGATGCTTGAAATAATAATAGAAGTTCAAATCTTTAAATGTAAGCTCGGTCTCTAAATTTTTTGCATATGCAATATACAATGTGTACAAAGCTGCATAAGCATTGGGATGGAGCTACATAGGAGCAATGCGGAATCGTCTCAGAAGATCGACGATAATTGGAGGAAATATGGGAGTAGCAGCAATCAAGCACATGACCCTACTGATAGCCATGTACCCTTTCGAAGCAGAATGGGGTATGTCCCCTTCCTCTGGGGTTTTCACATCAATGCAAGGAATCCCATGTCTCAAGTAGATTTTCTTTAACTTTATATCGTCAGGCTTGGAGGCTATAGAGTCACTCAGTTTCTCTTTCTCTACTTCTTTAACAACCTCGATTTCGTCAGGAGCTCGATTATTATCCTCTTCCTCAAGTGATGTAATCTCAGAAGATGTCGATTCTGTATCAAGATATATTTCATGTTCGAGGTCAGAATTACTCCAATCTGGATTTGACGGGAGTACATCAGGATTATGATAACTTGACGACTCCGGATCCGCACTTCTCTCTGATGTTCTTGTTGAGCGTCTATCAGACATAGCTGTATTGGCGAATTAACATAAGTAATTAGAGCATAACTACCTACGAACCCCTTGTATGTGCAAGTGCTAGTGTATAAAAGTGTGTGCAATACTTAGAAGAAAAAGCATGAACTAAATGATGGAAACATGAAACTAATTGCGGTATGTTGCATCCAGATTAGAGAATTCATTTCGAGGGTTCTATCCTAATTGTCCTTTGAGTTGTCCAGATAATAACGGATCCTCAATTGAATCATAAGTCGATGTATTCGATTAATTGATTTTACTTAGTTAGACATAGTTAGAGGATTGGCTTAATAGCGAATTAGCTTGTGCAGTTATAAAGTTCGGCTCGTTATGGGAGGATCTACTTCTTGGCTCAAGCATGGTTTAGGAATGAACATCGGGTCGTGACTTTCGGATCGGCTCGTGAAAGAGGAGCGGCTCACAAAGAAAATTTTGTAATGATGAGATGGCTCATGAATAGGTACAGTTCGTGAGTGAAGGTCCCGTTTGTGATGAGCCTGGTTTGAAAAATAGGATCTCAGATTTGCCGGCTCGTGAAAGAGTGTCTCCCGAACCATCGCCACGGCCCCTCTTATTATTATCCATCACGAACCGCTACCTTGCTCCTCATCACAAATGAGAAAATGCTCACGACCCGCGTTACCACCCCTCCTTTCATGACTCACTCCCACATAATGGCCCACGAGCTGAAGCACTGAAGCACATCTCCCTCTCCGTCAACTCCTTCTTCCACCTGCAAGTTATCTAAAACACGCCACCTCCGTTAAGGTCACTCACAAAGGGAATGCCTTAACTTCGGTGGAGCATTTTAGGTGAAAAATGCGGATAAGTTATAAGACAGACAAATAAACAGCGGAAAAACTAAATTTATTTCTTAAGTACGTGATTCAGTTAAAACTTTACAACAATTGTCTCAAACCAACTTTCAAATTATTATAAAAAAATCCCTGCCTTGAATTAAAACATAAAGAAGCATTAAAACAACAGTAAGGCAACATAAATCCTCAATAAGAGAGTATCCACCAAGGAAAAATATTCCAAGCAATACATCTACTCTCTTTAAGCTGGAAATGATCTGATCTAAGCTGAAGTATTCTCTCCCAGTGGAGGTGGGGAACGGAAGAAAAGAAGATGAAAGAAAATGGGTCAGACATGAGTCTGGTAAGTCCAGTGACTATTTAGAATGCAAATAAGAAAAGGGTTATGACAAGAATAACCTGAATCTAGGTCAACATCCTAGAAATAAGATAATAAGGCTGAATATGCTATCGCACTCATTTCACTTCTCTGCACCACCTAACTAGTGTCCCAACTAGTAATTTATATAAAATGATCGTATTGTAATGTGACCCCAATCCCCGCAATTGTGGTAGCCTTCAGGTGTACATCTATCGTGAGGATTCCACCTCAATCTGCCTAGTTGCCATGAACATGTTAGATGTACCCTTACTACCCTATCGATCGGCTCCTTACTCGTATTAATTTTTCCTTGTGTCTGTGTCAATCAGCCCTCTCTTGCGTGTAGATACCCTGTGCTGGTCCCACCATAAGGTGTATCAATCCTTATGATAGCAACCCGACACGATTCAAGATGCATAGTGTATAACTACTGGTACCCAGTGCCGGCTTTTTCCCACTCCGGAGTACGTGCACGCTCGTAAACCGTCGGAACCTACACTGACGTACCCCTTGCCGCTATTTTGACCACTTATAATCAGCCCAGTAATCGTGTCCCACCCTGCCTAGTTCAGGGTACCATGATACATTTGTGTGGGTTACTGCTGAAATGGGTCCCCGTTACTAGGGTTTCCTACTTGTTAAGTTTGTGGGCCTATATATACAAATATTACCCACCTACACGAGATGTACTTAACCCTCCCACCGATTCAAGCATGTTCATTTAATGGTTAAGTTTTGTGGGCCTATATTTACTAAAATTACCCACCAACCTGATATGTACTTAATCCTCCTTTTGATTCAAGCATGTTTATTTAATGGTTAAGTTTTGTGGGCCTATATTTACTAGTATTACCCACCAACCCGATATGTACTTAACCCTCCCGCACATTATGCCATATTGGTTAAGTGTTGTCCATTCATGTTAACTTAACCCACCCATTCATCATGTCATGTTGGTTAAGTGTTTCTTATTAACTTAGCCCTCCTTGCTTAGCATGTTGGATTGGTTAACTATTTCCTATAAACTTAACCACGTTCGTCCATCAAGTTATATTGATCAAGTGTTTCTTATTAACTTAACCCCACGTGTTCATCATGTTGTATTGGTTAAGTGTCATCAATCAATTCAAGTTACTTAACCCACCTACTTGTCATGTTACTTTGGTTAAGTGTTGCCTTCTTGTGTCAACTTGACCCTACCATAAATCAAGTTATATTGGTTAAGTGTTGCCTTCTTGATTTAACTTAACCTTACCACAAATCAAGTTATATTGTTTAATTGTTTCTTATTACTTAACCCTACTCATTCATCATGCTATACTGGTTAAGCGTTTCCTATTAACTTAACCCTAGTCATTCATCTTGTTATATTGGTTAGGTGTTGCCCTTTTGTTTTAACTTAACCTTACCAGAAATCAAGTCATATTGGTTAAGTGTTGCCCTCTCGTTTTAACTTAACCTTACCATTTATGTCTTAGCTTTAATTCATTCATTGAAAGCACCAACCACTCACACTAGACAGGTATTGTTGCGGTTACTAGATGTCCTGGTCGGGTCCGGGCAGTTTTACACCGCAACTCAGTCTAACCTCGGGTTCTCTTGGGCTTGATGCACTAACCTCTCACATTAGATATATATTGTTATGGTTGCTGGGTGTGCCGGGCGGTTCCTGGCAGTCTTACACCGTAACTCAATCTAACCTCGGGTTAGACATATTCGTCTTTTTCTAAATTTACATATTTACCTTTTGTGTTTATAAGTAAATTATTGCCATTCAAGTCATGCCTAATTCCTCTTTAAATCATGTTCATAATTTTTGGTATATAGATTATGCCAATTTTATGCCACTAATAATTCATATATTTATGGGCCAAATTATGCTATTAATATGAATTTAAGGTTTTCCTAACGTTACCTCCGTCATACGTTCGCATAATTCACATAGAATGTTAGGCTCGTAGCATAGCCTAACTTATATACAAAAGGGGAAAGAAGGGAGCATGTACCATTCACACAACATAAAATAATAAGGAACTAACTAAACATGTGTCATGTAAACGTGGCATAATATAATGAACTTGCATTTTTGGATCCAACTAACATGAGTCTTTAAGCATATGAGATTACCCAAATCCAACTAGGCATGTAAATGTAAACTTTTATTTTGGGTCTAATGAACATAAACCTTAAGCATATAGAATTGCACAAGTTCCTTTAATTTGGATCCAATAATTATGAAACTTAAACATATGGAATTACACAGGTTTAACATGGCATGTAAATATGAACTTTTATCTTGGATCCAACAAACATGAATCTTAAGCATATGGTTTTACACAAGTTTAACAAGGCAGGTAAATATGAGCTTTAATTTTGCATCCACTTTTCATATATCTAAATGTGAATCTAAACATAATACATGTCTTAGCCTAACAACTTACATGATTCAATAAGCATAGATCTAAATGTAGATCTAAACATAATATATGTCTTAGCCTAATAACTTGCATGATTTAATAAACATAGATCTAAATGTATATCTAAACAACTTGCATGATCCAATAAATTTAGATCTAAACAACTTGCATGATTCAATAAACATAGATCTGAATGTAGATCTAAACAACTCGCATGATTCAATAAACATAGATCAAAACAACTTGCATGATTCAATAAGCATAGATCTAAATGTAGATCTAAACAACTTGCATGATTCAATAAACATAGATCTAAATGTAGATCTAAACAACTTGCATGTTACATAACATGAAAAAGTCACCATATTTACATAATATACGATTGGTTTAACATCAACATATAACCACAATAATCTCACAAGCATATACGATAAAATCGTTACAAGAATAGGCATAAATCAGCATCGTCTTTATCTTACAACTAGGAAATACTTTAGTTTTCATTTTATTACAAATCACAACTTTTAATTGTTCACATCTAAATAATAACAGGACTTACAAAGAAAAGAAAGTCTTGTTTTTCTAGTATCTGTTTTCTGAATTTGAAAATCAATCCCTTGAAGAAGACTATCAAATTTTCTAAGTAAGTTTTGATTCATAGCTTTAATTTTGCTTTCAAGTTGAAGAAGGAATGGTGGCTAAACTAGAACTATCATGGACGTCATGGTGGCTCCTTGGAATGAATTTGTGTGATTTAGGGTTTGAGGATTATGGTTGCTTTTATAGAAGTTAAATCTTATGCGAGCCGTTAGATCGTTTCAGGAGCAATCAGAGCCATCCAACTAAAGCAATGTGTCACTAAGCCAATCATAGCATGACACGTAAGCCCTAACATCTCATAATTTGTCACAAAGCCAATCAGAGAAGGCCACGTAAAAAAGACAATCCTTAACCAACAAAAAAATGCGCCATGTGTACCACATGATGCGTACACGTTATATATATATACATATGTATATGTGTGTGTGTATGCATGTATATGTATATATATTTTTTCTATATATATATATATATATTCTTTTTATCTATCTTCCCAATTAACCATTTTCACACTAAACCACTTTTTGAACAACGTTCACACTAAGCCGCTTTTTAGCCATTCCCCTAAAACAAAAATATGGCGCTGGCGGGGATCGAACTCGGTACCTCTTATATGCAAGTCACGTGTTCTAACTAAATGAGCTACTAAGTCTTTTGCTTACAAACCTTAGAACAATGCTAAACATTATTCTTTTCTCATTCTTCTTTTTCATGTTTTGCTGCAATATTTAATTTGAAGATATCTTCTTCATACGAATTCCGATTTACGCAAACTCGGACTCTATCTCAAGCAGAATTCCAAGATGAACGCAATGGAGCAACCCGTTTTACCTGTTTATTCTCTTACAAATTAAGTATACTTTAATTTGTTACTTAGACGTTCACCAAAAATACGGAGTGTTACATTCTCCCCTCCTTAAAGAATTTCGTCCCTGAAATCTTCAAGTTAAGAAGAATGCATATCCTAACATCCAACATCCATCTACTCGACCATTCCATCACATGCATCCATTGTCCTTAAAAAGATTTCTAATGCTTTCATGATCATATGCATAGTGTGTGTACATGTTCTTATCTAATGCAAAATCGGGCGGTCTACTGATTCCGTTGACCTCCTTAATGTGGATTATGTTGGTGCCATGAGTACATCATGTATGCAATTATTCCTAATCGTACTTTATAACTCATACATGAGTGCACAGTCATTCATACAAATGCAACATCCATATGATAGCACATCAAGTTTCAATCCATATATAAAAATTCACTCATGCGTATGCAATATGAAAGTGACTGAGCCGATCTATTGCCTAATGTGTGTATATGCATCCACAAGCAACCACTAGAAAACACTTGCAACTACTTGCAACCATCAATCGTAACATGTTTCAAATACATTTTTACATCCATTGGCTTCTACCTAAGGATCATAGATAGGACCGAGAGGATATACCTAAAAGATAAAGACTAGCATGCAAATAAATATTACAGAAAAAGTGGAATCAAGGATATACCCTCAAATAGGGTGTGATGCGCGTAATTAGTCTTCATTCTTCTAAGTCGCATCTTCTTGAGCTTAACTTCACTGTACCTTAACTAATTTAACTTCACGGTTGCGAAGCTTCTTGACCTCCATTTCCAAAACCCACTAGTAAAGATAGGACCTTGATCACTTACTATGCTAGAGGGTATTCAATGTAGTCGAACTATCTTTCCAAGATAAACAGATGTTAACCATGATACCAAGTGTATATACTAAGATGATTAGAGGTCTCTCTTCTACTTAGCTTATCCATCATGTCACAAATCTGAGGGTCGATATCTCTCACGCAGACCATCCTAGTCGAACTTGACATCCCTCAAGAACAAGCCCCAAAGGCCTAAACCAATATCAGACAAGAACCCAAGGAATACCTCCTCCAAATTTGGACGATTTATGTGAGATGATACTAGCAAAACAACCAAACAATTGAGCACTTAACCGACTCTGGCTATCCTCGCTAATCCTTCTCCGAAACTATCGTTGATCGCATAACTAGCTTTGCATTGTGTAACACCCCGAATTTTCTATTAACACTAAAGTTGCTAAAATAATAATAAGTGTGTAGAAGAGGGGATGTATCTAATATGAATATAAAAATATTAATAAGTGTGTAAGAGAGGGGATGTATCTAATATGAATATAAAAATATTAATAAGTGTGTGAGAGAGGGGATGTATCTAATATGTATATAAAAACAATAATAAGTAAAGGGGATGTATCTAATATGTACATTGTAGAAAAAATATATATTTATGACATGAATAGAAGTTTATTAATATGCTGAGTGTTTGCTGAGTCACTTCTGACTCATTGCTGAGTCAACAAGATAAACCCCATCTTGTCTAAACGGCTGCGGTTATTTCTAGGTTAAATCTAATGGCCTAAATGAATTCTAAAATCTATAAATAAGTGGGTAGACCCTAGACCTAAATCACTTGTAAAATTAGAGAAGCTATCGTCATGCTGCTGCCATGGAGTTCAGCATAGCCGTCACAAACTAAGAAGAGGAAGCCTAATCATCTACAACTAAATCTACACAAATCAAATCAAAAGATCTCTCTTTCTCTAATTCTTTTCTTTTGTTGGTGAGTATGATGATTCTCACAAGACTATTACAAACTAATTTGACTCAGTTATGAATGGATCACAAGAAAGTGACGTGATTTGTAATTGTAAATTCTATATATTGTGGATCTCTTATTATGTTATTATGTTGTCGTATGATGTAAATTATATATGCTATGTCATGCTATGTTGTAAATTCTCTTATGCTATGTCGTGCTATGTTGAGAATCATGTCAAGCTATGTTATACTATCATACTATGCCATGTTATAAATCATGCTATATTATGTTGTAAAATCATGATGTTGTTGGAACATGCTTAAAGTTATGTTTTTTTATTTAAATGGGTCTTGTTTATGGGAATTTGCCTATTAGGTTAGGTGTACCCATAAACTTGAAACTATAATTAAATAAAACTTGAATATGGGAATTTGCCTATCGAGTTAGGTGTACCCATATAAAACCATGTTATTAAAAAAATTAGATGATGTTAATTCACACATGTTCATATGTAAGTTTATGAAAATTGATTGAGATTATATTAGGTGAATTTTGAACAAGTTGACACCTTTAGGTCCATGACATGTATAATCTATGCAAGTTGGACATATGCAAGTTTCACCCCTTATTATGATTCATTTGGTCACATATACATGTTGTTATTATGATAATCTCTTTTATGCTATGAGTTAGGCTATTCGAGTCTAACATATATTTTGCGAATAAACGTTCAAACGTGGGGTAGGGGTAATATTAGGAATTAATAAATTGGGTGCAATTTTGTAAGATTTTGCATACCATGAATGGATGTCCATAATTGAGTCAATTATGGACATTGTTAAAAATTGGAAGTAATTAATAATTCAAGTAGGGAATTATTAAAATTGGGGGAAAGTGGATTATTATTAATAATCAATGCTTAGGACACGAGGTTGGACCCGTTTGTGATGTAAACCTGCCCGGACCCGCCCGGCAAATCCAGTAGTCACAAATGTCGGCCCAATGTGAGAGGTCCTAGGCCTAAACTAAAGCATAACAGTTGTAAAGACACGAGGTTAGACTCTTTTATGGTGTAAGACTGCCCGGACCCGCCCGGCAAATCCAGCTGCCATAAATGCCAGTCTAATGTGAGAGGTCTTTATGAGGTTATGGCCTTAATGAACTAAGAAATACTTAACCAGATAATCATGTAAGGTGGGACATGGGGGTTAAGTAGGTGCCTTGGGTGGCATGAGGAATCTGGTGGTTGCCTTTAGAGGCATTTGAAATACGATTAGACTTAACCAAACACACATGTAAATGAACATGACTAAGTGGGTTAAGTGGGATGGACTAGTAGGGACAAGCTTAGGTGGAATGCTTGTGGTAAATAGTGGGGGCCCATTTCAACCAGTATCCCAAAACGTATCTTTGTGGGCTCGACCCAAGTCGAGGACGGGACACGCATACTGGGTTTGACTATAAGAGGCCAAAACAGGGAGCGGTGGCAACGCAAGTCCAACGGGTTTCATATGCGTGTGTGGACCCGGGCTGGTAGGTAAGACGTTGTTGCATCGTGTAGGTATAAGCCGTGCATGTCCGTTGTATCAGGTTGCCACTTTAGGGGAGTGATACACCCCACTGTGGGGCCAGCACGGGTATCTACGAGTTAGGGAGCCGATCGAATAATGGGAAGTAGGGTACACCTAGTGGAGATAGGGGCAGGCGGCACCTATGTAGTCAGCTAGGGGTACGTAAAGCCATTGGGAAAGTTTCTAAGTGAAGCTAAGTGGGATGAATCTTTAGGGTGACTGGTGTGGTGCAGTATAGTGTTTATCCTTTAGTATTTAGGAGCGCCTATAACGTTGCCTTTAGCGATTGTCTATGTCCTTAATCTGCTCTTCATAGACATTTTCTTGTTTTCCAGCTTATGCCTTAGTCCAGTTATTTTGGTAATAGTATTGTAGAATTATCATATTCACCAGACTTTATGTCTGACCCCCTCTTTTCCATCCTTTTTCTCCCTTCAGGTCCGCAGGTTGGGCCAAGTTCTAGTGGAGTCTAGTTGGATCGCTTATCTACTGGAAAGCTTGGACTGCTGAAGTAAAGTCCAGCTTGTTATCTTTCTTTTTAATGGCTATTCATGTAATGGGATTATGTACTTGTTTTATCAAGATAGATATTGTACTTGACATTGAATATGGTGTTATGATGTAATCAAACATGTTTTGACTTCTGCTACAATGAAATAAAGTTTTTGAATTTCCAAGTACTATTTTATATCTGTCTTGTTGTAATTTTACTGTTCTATATTCACTTAAAACCTCCATGGAAGTTAATGCATTCCCTTTGTGAGTGACATTAATGGACGTGGGGTGTTACACGTGGTATCAAAGCATAAGGTTACCAGAACAGATAAAAAAAAAATTTAGAATTTTTTTTTTCTAAAGTATTTTTGGAAGAAGTGCTTTCAAAAAAAAAAAAAAAAACATGTTATTTAAAGAGAGATTTTATGAAAAACATAATCCCAGATAGCCACATCCTTATCTTTATCTTTCGAAATCTCCATTTTGAATCTTTCCTTTTTTCGTTTCAGCATGGCTGAAGATCTTAATCTCCCAGAAGGTGTGACGATTCCAGGGTGGTTTAGGAGATACTTGGAGGCTAGGGCCACCACTGCAGGCCCAGCGGATACTCCTCCACCCCTAGTTGCACCCATTCCTCCTCCTCCTCCTCGTGTTGACACTTTTGCAAAGACGTGCAAGGAATTCAAGGCTATGGGAGGAAAAACTTTTCAAGGGACTGAGACGTTTGTAGAGGCCAGAGATTGGCTTAAGGAGACTGAGGAATTGTTGGATATCTTTGAAGTGGAAGATGGGAGGAAAGTCCGTTTAGCTGCTTGGTTAATGAAGGGAGAGGCCTCGTTTTGGTGGGAGGTCACTAACGGGGAACGTCCAGTTGATTCATGGGCGGATTTCAGACGAAGGTTTGAGGCAAAGTTTCTTTCAAGGGCAGAGGAGAACTTAAATATGGAAAAATTCCTGGCACTAAAGCAAGGGAGCTCATCAGTAAAGGAATATGTCAATAAATTTAATCAGTTAGCAAGGTTTGGCTTGGAGTTGGTGAACACGCCAGAGAAGAAAGCTTTGAGGTTCGTTAGAGGCTTGAATGAACCGTTGCAAGGGTTGGCTATGACCCACATCCCTATGGGAGCCACCTTTGAAAAGCTAGTAGAAATGGCACTTATGCATGAAGATAAGGCAGTTGAAAAGAAAGGGGATCAGAAGAAACCCCAACAGCAAAATAAGAAGGGTGGTAAAAACAATAATGGCAAAGGGAAGAAGAAATGCTTCAATTGTGGGACGCCTGGCCATCTCAGCAAAGATTGTAGAAAGAAAAAGAAGACTGGTTGTTTTCATTGTGGAGATGCGGGACATTTAGTAAAGGACTGTCCAAAGGAGGGGCAGAGGGCAGGGTCTACCTCGGGAGGACAGGTGCAGGCTCTTATGGCACCAGGGCAGGCAAGGGGGCAAGTTCAGGCTATTGCGG
Organism: Allium sativum; assembly: GCA_030737875.1. Classification (NCBI taxonomy): domain Eukaryota; kingdom Viridiplantae; phylum Streptophyta; class Magnoliopsida; order Asparagales; family Amaryllidaceae; genus Allium; species Allium sativum. Next base: position 145,279,630 of record CM060912.1, on the reverse strand, counting down.
CCCCACCGCTGCAAGAAAGAGGTAGAACAATTTCTGTTGAAAGCTTAGTTTTTCTGTTTGATCATCCTGTCCGTACCTTATTCGATCCTGGCGCATCTCATTCGTTTATCTCTGCATCATTAGTTGAATCACTGCACTTGAACACCAGTTTAGTAGAAGATCCCTTGGTCGTTTCAAATCCAATTAGGGGTTCGGCTCATTTGACCATGATATGTTTGGATTTGAAAATCTCTATACTTAGCGTTGAATTTAGATGTGATGCTTATGTATTGGGCTTCACGGGCTATGGGCTAATTTTAGGAATGGATTGGTTGTCTAGAAATAGGGCCATTCTTGATTGTGAAAGGAGAGTAGTTAGGCTTGTGACTCGCCTTGGTAATGCTCTCGACATCTTTTGTAATCCAATAAATTCCGTTATGCTAAGTTATCTTGAATCGCTTGACGCGTCTGTAGAGAACCTGCGATCGGTAGAAGTGGTCCGGGAATATCCGGATGTGTTTGAGGAGGTGAAGGGCTTACCTCCAAAGCGGGAGATAGACTTTCGAATTTATCTTGTGGATAATGCTAAACCCGTATCTTTGCCAGTGCGCCACATGGCTCCTCGTGAAAGGAGGGAACTCAATAAGCAAGTAAAGGACTTGCTTGAGAAGGGGTTCATAAGATGTAGTATATCGGAGTGGGGTGCTCCAGTAGTTTTTGCCACAAAGGCGGATGGGTCTCTTAGACTTTGTATGGACTATAGAGAACTAAACAAGCTTACTAAAAAGAACCGACACCCACTGCCGAGGATTGACGATCTCTTTGATCAGTTAGTTGGCGCCTCAGTGTTTTCGCAGTTGGACTTAGCCACTGGCTTTCATCAACTGAGAGTGGCTGAGGATAGTATAGATAAGACTGCTTTTAGGACTCCTGACGGATTCTATGAATGGCTAGTGATGCCCTTTGGTTTGACAAACGCCCCTGCATATTTTGTTGATTTGATGAGTAGGGTGTTTAGGGAATACCTTAACAAATTCGTGGTAGTCTTTATGGATGACATCTTAGTCTTTTCTAAGAATAAAGAAGAGCACTCCCTACATCTTAGGGAAGTGTTGGAAACCCTTCGAGCGCATAACCTTAAGGCAAAATTTTCTAAGTGTCACTTCTGGAGGAAGGAAGTACGGTTCTTAGGGCACGTGGTTTCCAAAGAAGGGATAGCAGTGGATCCCGCAAAGGTGGTGGCCATCCAAGATTGGAAGGTCCCTAAAAATGCAACCGAAGTAAGAAGTTTCTTGGGGTTGGCTGGCTATTATAGGAAGTTTATCAAAGACTTCGCAAAATTATCAGCTCCATTAACACGGTTAACGAAGAAGAACCTGGTTTTTACGTGGGACAAAGATTGCGATGATGTGTTCCAACGTTTAAAGAGAGCCTTAACTTCAGCCCCAGTCTTAGTGCTGCCAGACGGGAATAAACCGTTTACCATCTATACTGATGCTTGTGGGACGGGACTTGGCGCGGTCCTCATGCAAGAGGGAAGAGTAATAGCCTATGGTGGAAGGCAGTTGAGGGTTCATGAAAAGAATTACCCCACGCATGACTTAGAGCTAGCCGCAATTGTTTTCGCGCTTAAGTCTTGGCGTCACTATCTTCTTGGTGAGAAATTCGAACTGTTCACTGACCACAAATCATTAAAATACTTATTCTCTCAGAAGGATTTGAATTTAAGGCAGCAACGGTGGATGGAATTCTTAGCCTCCTACGATTTTGAAATAGCATATACCCCGGGCAAGGGTAACGTGGTGGCAGACGCCTTAAGTAGGAAAAGGTTGTCCTTGAGTCCGTTGTTTGTTGAACGACAAAGCTTAGAATTCATCTCTATGTTTGACTTTAGACCCTCCGTTGACTTAGTACCCGGTCTGTTAGCATCCTTGGAGGTTAGACCTACACTTCCAGGACGGGTTGGTGAGGCACAGCGAGACGACCCACAGTTGGTTGAGATAGTAGAAAAGCTCAAAGGGGGGGAGTTATCAAGCCATCTTCGTAGGTATACCCTAGACGATAAGGGTTGGTTACGAAGGGATAATAGACTTTGTGTACCACAAGACGAAGACTTAAGGAAGGCCATTCTTGATGATGCTCATCGCTCAAAAATGACCATTCATCCCGGCGGGGATAAGATGTACAAAGATATGAAGCGGGTTTTCTTTTGGGCCGGCATGAAAAAGGATGTGGCCGAGTACGTCGCTAGATGCTTGGTGTGCCAACGAGTTAAAGCAGAACAAAAGAAACCCGGTGGGTTGCTTCACCCATTAGAAGTTCCACTATGGAAATGGGAAAGCATCTCAATGGATTTTGTGGATGGATTACCAAGATCAAGGAAGGGTAACACGGGGATTTGGGTTATAGTAGATAGACTTACTAAAAGCGCCCATTTTATTCCCGTGAAAAGTAAGAGGATTGCTCCGTGGTTGGCTTCTGTATACATTAAGGAAATAGTTCGTTTGCACGGTATTCCTTCTAGTATAGTAAGCGACCGTGACCCCATCTTTACTAGCGAATTTTGGAAGAGTTTACAAGAGGCGGTAGGGACTCAGCTATGTTTGAGCACCGCATATCATCCTCAAACAGACGGCCAGACCGAGAGGGTGAGTCGCATTCTAGAGGATCTTTTAAGGCTTTGTATCCTAGACTTTGGGGGTACATGGGAAGAGCACCTTCCGTTAGTAGAATTCGCATATAATAATAGCTTTCAGTCTAGTATTGGCATGGCACCTTTCGAAGCTCTTTATGGAAGGCCTTGCCGTTCGCCTACATGTTGGTGGGAATCTACCGATAAAATCCTACTTGGGCCCGATATGGTTAGGGAAACCTCGGAGAAGATTGAGTTGATTCGAAGGAGGATGAAAGCAGCACAAGATAGGCAAAAATCGTATGCTGATAAGAGGAGGACAGATCTTGAGTTTGACATTGGGGACATGGTTTTTATCAAAGTATCTCCGTTACAGAATGTTGTTCGCTTTGGGTCCGTGGGGAAATTAGCACCAAGGTTTGTAGGGCCGTTTCCTGTAAAAGACAGGATTGGGAAGATGGCATATAGGGTGGAGTTGCCTGAGAAACTTAGTGGAGTACACGACGTATTCCATGTATCACATTTGAGGAAGTGTTTGCACAAGACCGCGGAGGTGGTAGAGCCGAGCTTGCTTAAAGAGGTGGAAATAGAGCGTGATGCAACAATTAGACGAGCTCCTACATGCATTCTTGGGTCGGAGATCAAAAAGTTGAGGAATCGAGAGGTCAGACTGGTTAAAGTGCAATGGGGAGATGATGAGAGCAACGCAACTTGGGAGACAGAAGAGAAGATGCGTTCGTTGTACCCTTTTCTTTTTGAGGGTATGTCTTTTAATTTCTCCTTTATCGCTTAGCTTATCTTATCTTATCTTTAGTATGTCCTCTCATTAGTATCTTTGACCTTTAGTTAGGATAATCCTATGGTTGAAACATGTGTTTGAGACATGTTATGTATGATGGATGCAAGTGTTTGCTAGTGGTTGCTCGTGGATGCATATATACGCACACTTTAGGCACTAGATCGGCTCAGTCACTACATATTGCATATTGCATATATATATGGATGTATTTAGTAAAATGGATGAACGATGGTTGTATTATCATGTGGATGCTGCATTCAGATGATGGTTGTGCACGCATATAGAAGTATTATGTAGCATTAAGAATCTTTTGCATACATAATGGATGCATGGCACGATCATAGTTGCATTAAGGAGGTCAACTGAATCAGTGGACCGCCTGATTTTGCATTAGATACGGACATATACACACACTGTGCATTTAAACATGAAAGCATTAGAAGTCTGTAAGGACAATGGATGCCTGTGTATGATGGATGAGTAGATGGACGTTTGGATGGTAGGATATACATTCTTCCAGACTTGAAGATTTCGGGGACGAAATCCTAAAAGGAGGGGAGAATGTAACACCCCGAATTTTCTATTAACACTAAAGTTGCTAAAATAATAATAAGTGTGTAGAAGAGGGGATGTATCTAATATGAATATAAAAATATTAATAAGTGTGTAAGAGAGGGGATGTATCTAATATGAATATAAAAATATTAATAAGTGTGTGAGAGAGGGGATGTATCTAATATGTATATAAAAACAATAATAAGTAAAGGGGGATGTATCTAATATGTACATTGTAGAATATATATATATATTTATGACATGAATAGAAGTTTATTAATATGCTGAGTGTTTGCTGAGTCACTTCTGACTCATTGCTGAGTCAACAAGATAAACCCCATCTTGTCTGAACGGCTGCGGTTATTTCTAGGTTAAATCTAATGGCCTAAATGAATTCTAAAATCTATAAATAAGTGGGTAGACCCTAGACCTAAATCACTTGTAAAATTAGAGAAGCTACCGTCATGCTGCTGCCATGGAGTTCAGCATAGCCGTCACAAACTAAGAAGAGGAAGCCTAATCATCTACAACTAAATCTACACAAATCAAATCAAAAGATCTCTCTTTCTCTAATTCTTTTCTTTTGTTGGTGAGTATGATGATTCTCACAAGACTATTACAAACTAATTTGACTCAGTTATGAATGGATCACAAGAAAGTGACGTGATTTGTAATTGTAAATTCTATATATTGTGGATCTCTTATTATGTTATTATGTTGTCGTATGATGTAAATTATATATGCTATGTCATGCTATGTTGTAAATTCTCTTATGCTATGTCGTGCTATGTTGAGAATCATGTCAAGCTATGTTATACTATCATACTATGCCATGTTATAAATCATGCTATATTATGTTGTAAAATCATGATGTTGTTGGAACATGCTTAAAGTTATGTTTTTTTATTTAAATGGATCTTGTTTATGGGAATTTGCCTATTAGGTTAGGTGTACCCATAAACTTGAAACTATAATTAAATAAAACTTGAATATGGGAATTTGCCTATTGAGTTAGGTGTACCCATATAAAACCATGTTGTTAAAAAAATTAGATGATGTTGATTCACACATGTTCATATGTAAGTTTATGAAAATTGATTGAGATTATATTAGGTGAATTTTGAACAAGTTGACACCTTTAGGTCCATGACATGTATAATCTATGCAAGTTGGACATATGCAAGTTTCACCCCTTATTATGATTCATTTGGTCACATATACATGTTGTTATTATGATAATCTCTTTTATGCTATGAGTTAGGCTATTCGAGTCTAACATATATTTTGCGAATAAACGTTCAAACGTGGGGTAGGGGTAATATTAGGAATTAATAAATTGGGTGCAATTTTGTAAGATTTTGCATACCATGAATGGATGTCCATAATTGAGTCAATTATGGACATTGTTAAAAATTGGAAGTAATTAATAATTCAAGTAGGGAATTATTAAAATTGGGGGAAAGTGGATTATTATTAATAATCAATGCTTAGGACACGAGGTTGGACCCGTTTGTGATGTAAACCTGCCCGGACCCGCCCGGCAAATCCAGTAGTCACAAATGTCGGCCCAATGTGAGAGGTCCTAGGCCTAAACTAAAGCATAACAGTTGTAAAGACATGAGGTTAGACTCTTTTATGGTGTAAGACTGCCCGGACCCGCCCGGCAAATCCAGCTGCCATAAATGCCAGTCTAATGTGAGAGGTCTTTATGAGGTTATGGCCTTAATGAACTAAGAAATACTTAACCAGATAATCATGTAAGGTGGGACATGGGGGTTAAGTAGGTGCCTTGGGTGGCATGAGGAATCTGGTGGTTGCCTTTAGAGGCATTTGAAATACGATTAGACTTAACCAAACACACATGTAAATGAACATGACTAAGTGGGTTAAGTGGGATGGACTAGTAGGGACAAGCTTAGGTGGAATGCTTGTGGTAAATAGTGGGGGCCCATTTCAACCAGTATCCCAAAACGTATCTTTGTGGGCTCGACCCAAGTCGAGGACGGGACACGCATACTGGGTTTGACTATAAGAGGCCAAAACAGGGAGCGGTGGCAACGCAAGTCCAACGGGTTTCATATGCGTGTGTGGACCCGGGCTGGTAGGTAAGACGTTGTTGCATCGTGTAGGTATAAGCCGTGCATGTCCGTTGTATCAGGTTGCCACTTTAGGGGAGTGATACACCCCACTGTGGGGCCAGCACGGGTATCTACGAGTTAGGGAGCCGATCGAATAATGGGAAGTAGGGTACACCTAGTGGAGATAGGGGCAGGCGGCACCTATGTAGTCAGCTAGGGGTACGTAAAGCCATTGGGAAAGTTTCTAAGTGAAGCTAAGTGGGATGAATCTTTAGGGTGACTGGTGTGGTGCAGTATAGTGTTTATCCTTTAGTATTTAGGAGCGCCTATAACGTTGCCTTTAGCGATTGTCTATGTCCTTAATCTGCTCTTCATAGACATTTTCTTGTTTTCCAGCTTATGCCTTAGTCCAGTTATTTTGGTAATAGTATTGTAGAATTATCATATTCACCAGACTTTATGTCTGACCCCCTCTTTTCCATCCTTTTTCTCCCTTCAGGTCCGCAGGTTGGGCCAAGTTCTAGTGGAGTCTAGTTGGATCGCTTATCTATTGGAAAGCTTGGACTGCTGAAGTAAAGTCCAGCTTGTTATCTTTCTTTTTAATGGCTATTCATGTAATGGGATTATGTACTTGTTTTATCAAGATAGATATTGTACTTGACATTGAATATGGTGTTATGATGTAATCAAACATGTTTTGACTTCTGCTACAATGAAATAAAGTTTTTGAATTTCCAAGTACTATTTTATATCTGTCTTGTTGTAATTTTACTGTTCTATATTCACTTAAAACCTCCATGGAAGTTAATGCATTCCCTTTGTGAGTGACATTAATGGACGTGGGGTGTTACACATTGTCATCTAGATATATGTGAAAGTCTGTCTCGAGTTTTAGGGGGAAAATCCCTAACCTAATCAGAACATCCGCATACTCATGGACTACTCCAATGGATCGAAAATCGTCGATAAATACATACAGTGATCCTAGGTAGCTAAGACCAACTGATCCCTTAGGATCGCATGAAATTTCGAGGGTATTCCCGAGGCAGGTCGAAAGTCTAACAACCCTTGTTTCACGATTACTAGCTAACTAATCCATGCTTAGAATGAAACCAAAAACATAAGTAACTCAAACCCTTACAAACCAAAGATAAATGAGCCGAACCACAAATTAGATTTGAGACAATAATGGCATCCTTTACTATACAAGTACTAAGGGGCCGAGACTCAACTATGGAAGCAGATATAGATGAATGTGAAGCGCTAAAATCAAAAGGAGTACTAACAGGATGATCAAAAGAAAAACTAGACTTTTTCAACATAAACTTGACTACCACTCTAAGGTATGCTGGCGGTGAGAGCGTGCATTTGCCCTTCTAAAAATCCTATCGCATGTTCTTGCCCTTGCCCTTAATTATACGACCCTTTATACCATAATAAAGATACTTCCTTTTGTTTTAGGTTTTACTATTCTTTCCTCCCCTTCTTTGTGAACAAAGTCTATATCCATGAGTTCTTCATCCTTGGGTTGTGCTCTTTAGCCAAACTCCCTCATTCTTATCTTTGCCATCCTTGTGTAACTTGTTGACAAGTCTCTTGAAAGCTGCCTCCATCACACGGAAAATCCTACAAAGCTCGAAAGAAAATTAGCCGTAGGTGAAACTACTACAGCTATAAATGGAAGTTTGGCACTTATTTGCCCTTTGACAAGTGTCGTAGTCTCATCGAGCCTACGGAACCATGCCGCGGTAAGGTTACCTCCCAGAAAGCCAGGAGCCCCTGAGACTTAGGAAAGAGGGAAACAAGGATTCAAACAGTGGATCAAAAGATAGTGCATATGGCTTTAGGGAATATGCCATTAGAACTGTAACACCCCGTATTTTAGTTAATGCTAAAAATTCACTAATCGCAGAATAAATAATCTCAAACGTGGGAATTGGGGGTAACGGGCTCCGTCATTGCGTTCGTCTCGGAAAAATATGCAGAATAGAGTCCGAAATTTTGTAAATCGGAGTCCGTATGGCCCAGTTATGGCCCAAAGAAGTTTTCAGAAAATTCAAGGTTAAAAACAGATTTAGAAATGCAAAACTAGATTTCGAAATTGGAGCCAGTAGGGGGCCAGGCGGGAAATTTCCCGCCCTACCCATGTCGACAGGGCTGTCGACAGGCCTGTCGACTGGGGAGTCAACTTGCCTGTCGACTTGCCTGTCGACCTGGGCGCGGCGTCCAGAGAACCTGGGTGCACCAGGTTGGGTTTTAGGCTGGCTTGGAGGGCTGGGTTCTAGAGATTTCCTAAATCTAAGGGTCCTAATCTAATCTAGGGTTAATCTAAGGGCCTAAAACACTACCTAATCCTATAAATAAGACCCCAACCCTACCCTAATCTATTCATAATTAGATCTTGTAACTAAACTATGGCAAAATGAAACTTGATCATGGCCTCCACAAATCAATGAAGAGAGTTGCAAGCTAATCAACCTCTAATCAACATCTTCTTCAACTAATTCCACTTCATAAGTTTGCTAATCTAGGTTTTGGTGAGTTTCTATCACTTTGATGATCAATTGTTAAATTAAGTAGATAAGATATGATGAGATCTATGGTTTTGCATGAGGATTAATGGGTTTTCAAGTCATATGATATGATGTGAATATGCTAATCTATGTTAAATATTAATCCTATGTTTATGCATGTTGAATATGTGAGTTTATGCATGTTAAATATGTGAGTTTATGCATGTTGAATATGTGAGTTTATGCAAGTTGGATATGTGGGTTTATGCAAGTTAAGTGGTGGGTTTATGCATAATAAGTAATTGATTTTATGCATGCTAAGTAGGTGGTTTTATGCATGCTAAGTGTTTGGTATTATGCATAAATCATGACATGCAAGTTTACCCTTTTAAATGTGATGCATACATATGCAAGATGGCACCTTTATATGCTATGAATATATATGTGTATGCATGTTTACCCTCCTTTAAGATGCAAGTCATATATGCAAGTTCAACATGTTATGCAAGTTATGTGTATGCTTATATGCAAGTTCAACATGTTATACAAGTTATGTGTATGCTTATATGCAAGCTCAACATGTTATGCAAGTTTATGTGTATGATGTTATGTAAGTTATGTGCATGTTGTTATGCAAGTTCATATGCAAGTTATGTGTATGATGTTATGTAAGTTATGTGCATGTTGTTATGCAAGTTCATATGCAAGTTATGTGTATGATGTTATGCAAGTTATGTGCATGATGTTATGCAAGTTATGTGTATGTTGATATGCAAGTTATGTTTATAATATTATGCAAGTTATGTGTATGATGTTATGCAAGTTAACATGTAACATGTTGTGCAAGTTCACACCTTTAAGACACATGCAAGTTCACCTTTGTATAACCTATGAACACTTATGCAAGTTGCCTTTATACATGACATATGTATGTTCATGCAAGTTGGGTTATTTAGTAATGCTAGTTGGGTTAATATCATGATGTAAGTGGACACCTTTTAACCCATGTTAATGCTAATGTATGCTAAGTGAAACCCATGTTAATTGTGAGAGAATCTTCTCTTGGAAATATGTCGTGTTAGCATAAGTGCGTGGGAAACGATGGGGTTAATAGACATGTTAATGAAATGGTGAGAAATGGTTATGATTAAGCATACCATAAAATGAATAAGCATAAGTGGGAATTTACCTATTGAGTTAGGTCTACCCCATGGGAATTTACCTATTGAGTTAGGTCTACCCATGTTATGAAAAACTTGATATTAATTAGGGATAATTAATATGGGGATGATTAATTAGGTGTAATTAATCAACTAAGACACGAGGTTGGACCCTTTTGTAGCGGAAGTCTGCCCGGAACCGACCGGCCATCCAGCGGCTACAAATGATTGGCCCAATGTGAGACGTCTTAGTCATAAATTAAATACATGATTAAAGTAAAGACACGAGGTTAGACCCTTTTGATGACAGAAGTCTGCCCGGAACCAACCGGCATATCCAGCAGTTATAAAAGACGGTCTAATGTGAGAGGTCTTTATGAGGTCATGATCTTAATTAATGAATTAAGAAACACTTAACCATGTTAGCATGTAGTGGGACATGAGGGGTTAAGTGGGTGCCTTGGGTGGCATGAGGAGACTAGTGGGTTGCCTTGGGTGGCAATAGAAAAATACGATTAGAATACTTAACCAAAGTGGAACATGTAATTAAACATGATTAAAGAGTTAAGTAAGTGCCATGGGCGGCATATGAAAATACGATTAGAGTACTTAACCAAAGTGGAACATGTAATTAAACATGATTAAAGGGTTAAGTAAGTGCCATGGGTGGCATGTGAAAATCTAGTAGGTACCTTGTATGACAATTAGAATATGATTAAAGGACTTAACCAAAATTTATAACATGTAAGGGGACATGGTTAAAGGGTTAAGTGGGATTCACTAGAAATAACAAGCTTAGGTGGTAGCTTGTGGGGGTCCATTTCAACCAATATCCCAAACGTATCTTTATGGGCTCGACTCTAGTCGAGTGACGGGACACGCATATTGGGCTTGACTATAAGAGGCCAAACCGGGTTAGCGGTGGCAACGCGGGACCAACGGGTTTCATATGCGTGTGTGGACCCGGGCTGGTTGGTAAGTCGTTGTTGCATCGTGTAGATATAAAGCCGTGCACCGTTGATATTATCAGGTAGCCACTTTAGGGGAATGATACACCCCACTCGTGGGACCAGCACGGGTATCTACGTAGGGGAGCCGATCGCTTGGGGAGTAGTGGGTACACCTATGTAGTCAGATAGGGGTACACGAAACTACTAAATTACTAAGTACACTTAGGGGGATCAACCTTTAAGTAGGAATGACTGGTGTGGTGCAGTGTAGTAATTATCCTTGGGTGGGTGGATGCGTCTTTACGGTTATCTTAGTTTATCCTAAGTATACCTAGCGGCTTAGTGTAGCCCTTCATCCCCAGATGTTACCGTATATAAAGCTTATGTCTCCTCTGGTTACTTTAATGATTGTATTGTTAAAGTTATAGGACTCACTTAGACTTATGTCTGACCCCGTTGTTTTTATCTTTTTCCCAACCCTCAGGTTATCAGAGTGGGCCCAGTACGAGTAGGCTTTGATCAGGCTACTTTATTCTCTTTTGGAGCTTGGACCATAGGTGTAGAGCTCAGCTTACCATTTCTTTTATGGCTATCAGTTCATGTATTGGGATTATGTACTTTTATTTATCAGGATGGATATTTTGTACTTGACTCTTATTATGGTTTTGTGATGTAACCAAACATGTTTTACTTTCCGCTGCAATGAAATGATGTTTTGAAATTTTCAAGTATTACTTATATCTGTCTTGTTGTAATTTTTCTGTTCTATATTCACTTAAAATACTCCACAGATGTTATGGCATTCCCTTAGAGAGTGACCATAGCGGATGTGGGGTGTTACACGTGGTATCAGAGCAAAGGTTACCGGAACAGATAAAAATTTTAGAAAATTATTTTTCTAAAAACATTTTTGGAAGAAATATTTTCAAAAACATGTCTTTAAAGAGAAAAGTTTTGAAAGAAAAGCATAATCCCCGATAGCCATATCTTTATCTTTCGAATTCTCCGTTTTGAATCTTTCCTTTTTCATCTTAGCATGGCTGAAGACCTTTATCTTCCGGACGGTGTAGTGGTACCAGTATGGTATAGGAGGTTGTTAGAGGCTAGGGCCGCCGCTGCAGGTCCAACAAATGTTCCTCCTCCACCCGTTGCACTCGTTCCTCCTCGCGCGGATACTTTTGCTATGACTTGTAGGAAGTTTAAGGCTATGGGAGGAAAACCTTTTGTGGGAGCTAGGGATTGGCTTAATGAGACGGAAGAATTGATGGAAATCTTGGAAGTGGAAGAGGGAAAGAAAGTCAGGTTAGCCGCTTGGTTAATGGAAGGAGAGGCCTCGTTCTGGTGGGAGGTCACTAATGGAGAACGCCCTGTTGATTCTTGGATGGATTTCAGGCAAAGGTTTGAGGCAAAGTTTCTCTCAAAAGCGGAAGAAAATGAGCACGTGGAAAGGCTCTTGAACTTAAAGCAAGGGGACTTGTTAGTGAAAGAGTATGTTAACAAGTTTAAGCAGTTAGCGAGATTCAGCATAGACTTGGTAAACACACCGGAAGAGAAAGCTATGAGGTTCGTTAAAGGCATAAATGAACCGATGCACGGATTGGCTATGTCTCACATCCCTATGGGGGCCAATTTCGAGAAGCTAGTGGACATGGCACTTATGCATGAGGAAGAGAAGGGTCCCAATGCTATTAAAGCACCCGAGAAGAATGAAGATCAGAAGAAACCTCAACAACAAAATAAGGGTGGGAAAGGTAACGGTGGCAAGGGAAAGAAGAAGTGCTTCAACTGTGGGACACTAGGCCACCTAAGCAAGGATTGTCGCAAGAAGAGGAAGGCTGGCTGCTTCCACTGTGACGAAGCAGGACATCTAGTGAAGGACTGCCCTAAGAAAGGGCAAAGGACGGGATCTACCTCAGGAGGACAGGTGCAAGTTCTTTTGGCACCAACTCAGGCAAGGGGGCAAGCTCAGGCTCTCGCGGTTCCACCGATTCAGGAAAGAGGTAGAACTATTTCCATTGAACGTCTAGTTTTTTTCTGTTTGATATCAGGGTCAAACTTTATTTGATTTTGACGCATCGAGTTCGTTTATTTCATTATTGTTAGTTGAGTCACTGCACTGAGACACCAGTTAGTAGATGATCCCTTAGTTGTTTCAAACCCAATTGGGGCTCCATGATGTATTTGGGTTTGAAAGTTTCTATACTTAGCGTTGAGTTTAGATGTGATGCTTTTTGGGCTTCACGGGCTATGGGTTAGTTTTGGGCATGGACTGGTTATCCAGTAATGGTGCCATTCTTATTGGGGAAGGAGAGTTGTTAGGCTTATGACCCGCTTGGGTAACACTCTCGAAATCTCTTGTAATTCCATGGAATTTGTTATGCTAAGTTATCTAGAGTCGCTTGACACGTCGGTCGAGAGTTTTCAATCTATAGAATGGTCCGGGAATACTCGGATGTGTTTTGAGGAGGTGAAGGGCTTACCTCCGGAGCGGGAGATTGACTTCCAAATATATCTGGTAGACAATGCCAAATCAGTGTCTTGGCCAGTGTGCCACGTGGCTCCTCGTGAGAGGAGGGAACTCCATAAGCGAGTAGGCAATTTGCTTGAGAAGGGGTTTAGAAGACGAAGTATATCGGAGTGGGGTGCTCCGGTAGTTTTTGCCACGAAGGCGGATGGGTCCCTCAGACTTTGTGTAGGCTAAAGAGAGCTAAATAAACTCACAAAGAAGAATAGACACCCACTGTCGAGGATTGATGATCTCTTTGATCAGTTAGTGGACGCCTCAGTATTTTCGCAGTTGGACTTAGCCACGAGGTTTCGTCAGTTGAGAGTGACTGAGGATAGTATAGAGAAGAATACCTTTAGGACTCCGGATGGTTTTTATGAGTGGCTGGAGATGCCATTTGGTTTGACGAACGCCCCCGCATATGATGAGAAGGGTGTTCAGGGAGTACCTAAATAAGTTCGTGATGGTCTTTGTAAATGACATCTTGGTCTTTTCTAGGAGCGAAATAAGTTTTCGTATGTGCTCAATAGGATGAGCAAGGCCAGTTATGGGATAAACGATGGTTTTGGAGCGAGACTGGCGAGGACATCCAGAATTGGACAAGGGCTTAATTAATTAGCCGTTTTTACTAGTATCATCTCACGTAGGTCGTCTGTATTCGAAGGAGGTATCCCTTGGGTGTTTGTCTGATATTGGTTTAGGCCTTTGGGGCTTGCATTTGGGGGATGTCGAGTTCGACTAAGGTGGTCTGCGTGAGAGATGGATAGTTGTGACGATTTTGCATGGGAGAATATCCTGATTTTCTCTAGAAGTGGAGAAAAGCATGCCTTACATCTCAGAGAAGTGTTGGAGACTCTTCGAGCACATAGTCTTAAAGCTAAATTCTCTAAATGTCATTTTTGGAGAAGAGAAGTGCGATTCTTAGGGCATGTGGTCTCTAAGGAAGGGATAGCTGTGGATCCCGCAAAGATAGTATCTATCCAGGATTGGAAAGTTCCTAGGAATGCTACCGAAGTAAGAAGTTTCTTGGGGTTGGCAGGATATTATAGGAAGTTCATCAAAGACTTCGCAAAGATATCAGCCCCATTAACCCGCTTGACGAAGAAGAATCTGGTTTTCTCATGGGACGAGATGTACCAAGTCATGAAGCGAGTTTTCTTTTTGGCCGGTATGAAGAAAGACATGGCCGAGTATGTCGCTAGATGCTTGGTGAAAGCGGAGCAAAAGAAACCAAGTGGGTTGCTTCACCCATTGGAAGTTCCGCTAAGGAAATGGGATAGTGTCTCGAAGGATTACCGAAATCAAGGAAGGGTAATACGGGGATTTGGGTTTTGGTAGATAGACTTACTAAGTGTGCTCATTTCATACCCGTGAAGAGCAAGAGGACTATTCCATGTCTAGCTTCAGTTTACATTCGAAAGATTATTAGATTTCATGATGTACCTTCCAGTATAGTGAGCGATCGAGATCCTATCTTCACTAAAGAGTTTTGGAAAAGTTTGCAAGAGGCGGTAGGGATTCAGTTGTATTTGAGTACCGCATCTCATCCTCAGATAGACGGCCAGACCGAGAGGGTGAATCGTATTTTAGAAGACCTTTTGAGGCTATGTATCTTGGATTTAGGAGGTACATGGGAAGAGCATCTTCCATTGGTGGGGTTGCCCGACAGACTTAGTGGTGTACATGATGTATTCCATGTGAGGAAGGGCCTACATAAGATCGTAGAGGCGACAGAGCCAAGCTTGCTTAAAGAAGTAAGGTAGAGCGTGATGTGATTATTCGACGAGCTCCTACCCGCATCCTTGGGTCAGAGATTAGGGAGTTGAGAAACAGAGAGGTTCGACTAGTCAAAATGAAAAGGAGAGAAAGTGAGAGCAATGCTACTTGGGAGACAGAAGCGAAGATGCGTTCGTTATGCCCATCCCTTTTGAGGGTATGTGCTTTAGACGTCTCCTTTATCGGTTGTCTAGTGCTTATCTTATCCTTAGTATGTCCTCTCATTAGTACCTTTGACCTTTAGATAGGGTAAACCTATGGCTGAAACATGTGTTTGAGACATGTTATGTATGAGAATGCAAGTGGATGCAAGTGTTTGCTAGTGGTTGCTCGTGGATGCATATATACACACTTTAGGCACTAGATCGGCTCAGTCACTTCATATTGCATATTGCATATTTATGTGTGTAGGTAGCTATATTAATGGATGTATAATGGTTGCGTTATCATATGGGTGATGCATTTTGGTGAATGATTGTGCACTCATGTAGATATTGTATGTGTCGATAGGGTTCTCTCGCATACATAATGGATGCATGGCACTATCATGGTTTGCATATGTTCATACCTTAGATAGGGAACATATACACACACTTTTTGCATATGCTCATACATCATTAGAAACTGTTTAAGGACAATGGATGCCGTGGTTGATGGTTTGAGTAGATGGTTGTTTGGATGGTAGGATATGCATTCTCCTTAGCTTAGAGATTTCGGGGACGAAATCCTCTAAGGAGGGGAGAATGTAACACCCCGTATTTAGTTAATGCTAAAAATTCACTAATCGCAGAATAAATAATCTCAGACGTGGGAATTGGGGGTAACGGGCTCCGTCATTGCGTTCGTCTCGGAAAAATATGCAGAATAGAGTCCGAAATTTTGTAAATCGGAGTCCGTATGGCCCAGTTATGGCCCAAAGAAGTTTTCAGAAAATTCAAGGTTAAAAACAGATTTAGAAATGCAAAACTAGATTTCGAAATTGGAGCCAGTAGGGGGCCAGGCGGGAAATTTCCCGCCCTACCCATGTCGACAGGCCTGTCGACTGAGGAGTCGACTTGCCTGTCGACTTGCCTGTCGACCTGGGCGCGGCGTCCAGAGAACATGGGTGCACCAGGTTGGGTTTTAGGCTGGCTTGGAGGGCTGGGTTCTAGAGATTTCCTAAATCTAAGGGTCCTAATCTAATCTAGGGTTAATCTAAGGGCCTAAAACACTACCTAATCCTATAAATAAGACCCCAACCCTACCCTAATCTATTCATAATTAGATCTTGTAACTAAACTATGGCAAAATGAAACTTGATCATGGCCTCCACAAATCAATGAAGAGAGTTGCAAGCTAATCAACCTCTAATCAACATCTTCTTCAACTAATTCTACTTCATAAGTTTGCTAATCTAGGTTTTGGTGAGTTTCTATCACTTTGATGATCAATTGTTAAATTAAGTAGATAAGATATGATGAGATCTATGGTTTTGCATGAGGATTAATGGGTTTTCAAGTCATATGATATGATGTGAATATGCTAATCTATGTTAAATATTAATCCTTTGTTTATGCATGTTGAATATGTGAGTTTATGCATGTTAAATATGTGAGTTTATGCATGTTGAATATGTGAGTTTATGCAAGTTGGATATGTGGGTTTATGCAAGTTAAGTGGAGGGTTTATGCATAATAAGTAATTGATTTTATGCATGCTAAGTAGGTGGTTTTATGCATGCTAAGTGTTTGGTATTATGCATAAATCATGACATGCAAGTTTACCCTTTTAAATGTGATGCATACATATGCAAGATGGCACCTTTATATGCTATGAATATATATGTGTATGCATGTTTACCCTCCTTTAAGATGCAAGTCATATATGCAAGTTCAACATGTTATGCAAGTTATGTGTATGCTTATATGCAAGTTCAACATGTTATACAAGTTATGTGTATGCTTATATGCAAGCTCAACATGTTATGCAAGTTTATGTGTATGATGTTATGTAAGTTATGTGCATGTTGTTATGCAAGTTCATATGCAAGTTATGTGTATGATGTTATGTAAGTTATGTGCATGTTGTTATGCAAGTTCATATGCAAGTTATGTGTATGATGTTATGCAAGTTATGTGCATGATGTTATGCAAGTTATGTGTATGTTGATATGCAAGTTATGTTTATAATATTATGCAAGTTATGTGTATGATGTTATGCAAGTTAACATGTAACATGTTGTGCAAGTTCACACCTTTAAGACACATGCAAGTTCACCTTTGTATAACCTATGAACACTTATGCAAGTTGCCTTTATACATGACATATGTATGTTCATGCAAGTTGGGTTATTTAGTAATGCTAGTTGGGTTAATATCATGATGTAAGTGGACACCTTTTAACCCATGTTAATGCTAATGTATGCTAAGTGAAACCCATGTTAATTGTGAGAGAATCTTCTCTTGGAAATATGTCGTGTTAGCATAAGTACGTGGGAAACGATGGGGTTAATAGACATGTTAATGAAATGGTGTGAAATGCTTATGATTAAGCATACCATAAAATGAATAAGCATAAGTGGGAATTTACCTATTGAGTTAGGTCTACCCCATGGGAATTTACCTATTGAGTTAGGTCTACCCATGTTATGAAAAACTTGATATTAATTAGGGATAATTAATATGGGGATGATTAATTAGGTGTAATTAATCAACTAAGACACGAGGTTGGACCCTTTTGTAGCGGAAGTCTGCCCGGAACCGACCGGCCATCCAGCGGCTACAAATGATTGGCCCAATGTGAGAGGTCTTAGTCATAAATTAAATACATGATTAAAGTAAAGACACGAGGTTAGACCCTTTTGATGACAGAAGTCTGCCTGGAACCAACCGGCATATCCAGCAGTCATAAAAGACGGTCTAATGTGAGAGGTCTTTATGAGGTCATGATCTTAATTAATGAATTAAGAAACACTTAACCATGTTAGCATGTAGTGGGACATGAGGGATTAAGTGGGTGCCTTGGGTGGCATGAGGAGACTAGTGGGTTGCCTTGGGTGGCAATAGAAAAATACGATTAGAATACTTAACCAAAGTGGAACATGTAATTAAACATGATTAAAGAGTTAAGTAAGTGCCATGGGCGGCATGTGAAAATACGATTAGAGTACTTAACCAAAGTGGAACATGTAATTAAACATGATTAAAGGGTTAAGTAAGTGCCATGGGTGGCATGTGAAAATCTAGTGGGTACCTTGTATGACAATTAGAATATGATTAAAGGACTTAACCAAAATTTATAACATGTAAGGCATGGTTAAAGGGTTAAGTGGGATTCACTAGAAATAACAAGCTTAGGTGGTAGCTTGTGGGGGCCCATTTCAACCAATATCCCAAACGTATCTTTGTGGGCTCGACTCTAGTCGAGTGACGGGACACGCATATTGGGCTTGACTATAAGAGGCCAAACCGGGTTAGCGGTGGCAACGCGGGACCAACGGGTTTCATATGCGTGTGTGGACCCGGGCTGGTTGGTAAGTCGTTGTTGCATCGTGTAGATATAAAGCCGTGCACCGTTGATATTATCAGGTAGCCACTTTAGGGGAATGATACACCCCAATCGTGGGACCAGCACGGGTATCTACGTAGGGGAGCCGATCGCTTGGGGAGTAGTGGGTACACCTATGTAGTCAGATAGGGGTACACGAAACTACTAAATTACTAAGTACACTTAGGGGGATCAACCTTTAAGTAGGAATGACTGGTGTGGTGCAGTGTAGTAATTATCCTTGGGTGGGTGGATGCGTCTTTACGGTTATCTTAGTTTATCCTAAGTATACCTAGCGGCTTAGTGTAGCCCTTCATCCCCAGACGTTACCGTATATCAAGCTTATGTCTCCTCTGGTTACTTTAATGATTGTATTGTTAAAGTTATAGGACTCACTCAGACTTATGTCTGACCCCGTTGTTTTTATCTTTTTCCCAACCCTCAGGTTATCAGAGTGGGCCCAGTACGAGTGGGCTTTGATCAGGCTACTTTATTCTCTTTTGGAGCTTGGACCATAGGTGTAGAGCTCAGCTTACCATTTCTTTTATGGCTATCAGTTCATGTATTGGAATTATGTACTTTTATTTATCAGGATGGATATTTTGTACTTGACTCTTATTATGGTTTTGTGATGTAACCAAACATGTTTTACTTTCCGCTGCAATGAAATGATGTTTTGAAATTTTCAAGTATTACTTATATCTGTCTTGTTGTAATTTTTCTGTTCTATATTCACTTAAAATACTCCACAGATGTTATGGCATTCCCTTAGAGAGTGACCATAGCGGATGTGGGGTGTTACAAGAACAAAAATTATCTTTTTAAAATGCTTCTTTTAAAACCGTTTTGAAAATAATTTTTCAAATCTTTTATTTGATCCGGTAACCTTTAGCTCTGATACCAAGTGAAACACCCCACCTCCATTAAGGTCACTCACAAAGGGAATGCCTTAACTTCGGTGGAGCATTTTAGGTAAAAGATGCGGATAAATTACAAGGCAGACAAATAAACAGCGGAAAAACTAAATTTATTTCATAAGTACGTGATTCAGTTAAAACTTTACAACAATTGTCTCAAACCAACTTTCAAATTATTACAACAATATCTTGATCTTGAATTAAAACATAAAGAAGCATTAAAACAATAGTAAGGCAGCATAAATCCCCAATAAGAGAGTATCCAAAGCCATAGCCCAAGGAAAATATTCCAGGCAATACATCTACTCTCTTCAAGCTGGAAATGATCTGATCTAAGCTGAAGTATTCCCTCCCTGCGGACCTGGGGGGAAGCGGAAAAAAAGAAGACAAAAGAAAATGGGTCAGACATGAGTCTGGTAAGTCCAGTGATTGTTTAGCATGCAAACAAGAAAAGGGTTATGACAGGAATAAACAGAATCTAAGTCAACACCCTAGAAATAAGATAATAAGGCTGAATATGCTATCGCACTCATTTCACTTCTCTGCATCACCTAATTAGTGTCCCAACTAGTAATCTATATAATATGATCGTATTGTAATGTGATCCCAATCCCCATAATTGTGGTAGCCTTCAG
This sequence comes from Allium sativum, assembly GCA_030737875.1. Lineage (NCBI taxonomy): Eukaryota > Viridiplantae > Streptophyta > Magnoliopsida > Asparagales > Amaryllidaceae > Allium > Allium sativum. The sequence goes on along the minus strand of CM060912.1, from coordinate 145,259,605 downwards.
GTGTACATCTATCGTGAGGATTCCACCTCAATCTGCCTAGTTGCCATGAACATGTTAGATGTACCCTTACTACCATATCGATCGGTTCCTTACTCGTATTAATTTTTCCTTGTGTCTTTGTCAGTTGGACCTCTCTTGCGTGTAGATACCCTGTGCTAGTCCCACCATAAGGTGTATCAATCCTTATGATAGCAACCCGACACGATTCAAGATGCACTGTGTATAACTACTGGTACCCAGTGCCTGCTTTTTCCCGCTCTGAAGTACGTGCATGCCCGTAAACCGTCGGAACCTACACTGACGTACCCCTTGCCGCTATTTTGACCACTTATAATCAGCCCAGTAATCGTGCCCCACCCTACCTAGTTCAGGGTACCATGATACAACTATGTGGGTTACTGCTGAAATGGGTCATCGTTACTAGGGTTTCCTACTGGTTAAGTTTGTGGGCCTATATATACAAATATTACCCACCTACACGAGATGTACTTAACCCTCCCACCAATTCAAGCATGTTCAATTAATGGTTAAGTTTTTTGGGCCTATATTTACTAATATTACCCACCAACCCGATATGTACTTAATCCTCCTTTTGATTCAAGCATTTTTATTTAATGGTTAAGTTTTGTTGGCCTATATTTACTAATATTACCCACCAACCCGATATGTACTTAACCCTCCTGCACATTATGCCATATTGGTTAAGTGTTGTACATTCATGTTAACTTAACCAACCCATTCATCATGTCATGTTGGTTAAGTGTTTCTTATTAATTTAACCCTCCTTACTTAGCATGTTAGATTGGTTAAGTGTTTCCTATTAACTTAACCTCGTTCGTCCATCAAGTTATATTGGTCAAGTGTTTCTTGTTAACTTAAACCCACATGTTCATCATGTTGTATTGGTTAAGTGTCATCAATCAATTCAAGTTACTTAACCCACCTGTAACACCCCACGCCCGCTATGGTCACTCACTAAGGGAATGCCATAGCATCGGTGGAGTATTTTAGTGAATATAGAACAGAAAAATTACAACAAGACAGATACAAATAGTACTTGAAATTTAAAACATCATCTCATAACAGCGGAAATAAACATGTCTGGTTACATCATAAAACCACGATAAAAGTCAAGTACAATATCCATCAAAATAAAGAAGTACATAATCCCACTCTCTCATACAATAGCCAGAACAAAAGAAAAGATAACTGGGTAACTGGAGCTTTACATCTATCCAAGCTCCTAAAGACTGGAAGAGCAATCCGATCAAGCTCCACTACTGCTAGGATCCACCGTAGGACCTAAGGGTTGGGAAAAGATAAAAACAACGGGGTCAGACATAAGTCTGAGCGAGTCCTATAACTTTAACCATACAATCATTAAAGTAACCAGAGAAGACATAAACTTGACCTACGGTAATATCTGAGGATGAATGGCTACACTAAGCAGCTTGGTAGACTTAGGATAAACTAAGATAACCGTAAAGACGCATCTACCCACCCAAGGATAATTACTAACTGCACCACACCAGTCATTCCTACTTAAAGGTTGATCCCTCCAAGGACTTGGAAAATTTCCCCAGTAGTTTCGTGTACTCCTAGCCCACTACATAGGTGTCGTCTGCCCCTATCTCCACTAGGTGTACTTAGTAATTTTACCCAGTAGTTTCGTGTACCCCTACATAGGTGCCGTCTGCCCCTATCTTCATTAGGTGTACCCACTACTCCCCAGCGATCGGCTCCCTACCGTAGATACCCGTGCTGGTCCCACAATGGGGTGTATCATTCCCCAAGGTGGCCACCTGATAATATCAACGGTGCACGGCTTTATATCTACACGATGCAACAACGGCTTATCTACCAGCCCGGGCCCACACACGCATATGAAACCCGTTGGACTTGCGTTGCCACCGCTAACCCGTTTTGGCCTCTTATAGTCAAGCCCAATATGCGTGTCCCGTCACTCGACATGGGTCGAGCCCACAAAGATACGTTTGGGATATTGGTTGAAATGGGCCCCCACAAGCTACCCACCTAAGCTTGTCACTTATCTAGTGTATCCCACTTAACCCTTCAATCATGTTTAATTACATGTTTCCACTTGGTTAAGTATTCTAATCGTATTTTCTATTGCCACCCAAGGCAACCCACTAGATTCCACATGCCACCCAAGGCAACCACTAGATTCCACATGCCACCCAAGGCACCCACTTAACCCCTCATGTCCCACTACATGCTAATATGGTTAAGTGTTTCTTAATTAATTAAGACCGTGATCTCCCATAAAGACCTCCCACATTAGACTGGCTGTTATGACCGCCTGGTTAAGCCGGTAGGGTCCGGGCAGTCTTACGTCATAACAGAGTCTAACCTCATGTCTTTACTTTAATCACGTATTTAATTTGTGGCTAAGACCTCTCACATTGGGCTGACATTTGTAGCAACTGGTTAAGCCGGTTGGGTCCGGGCAGTTTTACACTACAAATGAGTCCAACCTCGTGTCTTAGTCGATTAATTACACCTAATTAATCACCCCCATATTAATTATCCCTAATTAATATCAAGTTTTTCATAACATGGGTAGACCTAACTCAATAGGTAAATTCCCATGGGGTAGACCTAACTCAATAGGTAAATTCCCACTTATGTTAATTTATTTTTATGGTATGCTTAATCATAACCAATCATACTTTTATTAACATATTTACCAACCCCATCGTTCCCCACGTAAATCGTTCTCATTTCATGACATAGTAAAGGGGAAGATCCATCACAAATATCATGGGTTTAGCATATAACTTTGTCATGGGTTAAGAGGATGTCAACTTGCATATATGAACATATATTAACCCAACTATATTTAACCCAAACTTGCATATTATCATACACATATCTTGCATAACATGTTGAACTTGCATATAAGCATTCTCATAACTTGCATAACATGTTAAACATGCATTTGAGCATACACATAACTTGCATAAGCATTCACATACTTGCATAAGCATTCACATACTTGCATAAACATTCACATACTTGCATAAGCATGCATAACTTGCATATCATGTTAAACTTGCATTTAAGCATATACATATCTTGCATAAGTATTCATATACTTGCATAAGCATTCACATACTTGCATAAGCATGCATAACTTGCATATCATGTTAAACTTGCATTTAAGCATATACATAACTTGCATATGAACTTGCATAACAACCTACACATAACATCATACACATAACTTGCATATGAACTTGCATAACTCACTTTGTTAAACATGCATAAATCCACTTATTAAATATGCATAAACCCACTTATTAAACATGCATAAACCCACTTGTTAAACATGCATAAACCAACTTATTAAGCATGCATAAACCAACTTATCAAACATGCATAAACCCACTTATTAATTATGCATAAACATAGGAAAACATAGAGTAGCATATCATTACAAATGATTCAAACTCACTAATCCGCATTTAAGACCATAAGTCTCATTACACCCAATCTACTTACTTTAACAATTGATGTTAAAGTGATAGAAACTCACCAAAACCAAGATTAGCAAACTTATGAAGTGGGATTAGTTGTTAAATATGAAGATGGTGATGATTAGAGATTGATTAGCTTGCAACTTCCTTCATAAACTAGTGGAGGCTCCTTCTAAGATTTAATTTGGCGGCATGAGGCCATCATTTCTATTTTTAGTATGGATTAGGGTAGGTTTAGGGTGTATTTATAGATTAGGTGAGTGTTTTAGGCCCTTAGATTAACCCTAGGTTAGATTAGGTCCGTTAGATTTAGGAAATCTCTAGAACCCAGCCCAGCCCTAGCCAGAAAACCAAATCTGGTGCACCCAACCTTCTGGCTCGACACGCCGTGTCGACAGGCAAGTCGACAGGCAAGTCGACTCCCCCTGTCGACAGGCCTGTCGACAGGCCTGTCGACAGCCCTGTCGACATGGTCAAGGCGGGAATTTTCCCGCCTGGCCCCGCTGGTTCTAATTTGAAATCTGAATTTAAATTTCTAAATCTGTTTTTAACTTTGAATTTTCTGCAAACTTCTTTGGGCCATAACCGGGCCATACGGACTCCGATTCTCGAAAACTCGGACTCTATTCCGCGTATTTTTCCGAGACGAACGCAATAACGCAGCCCGTTACCCCCAATTCCCACATCTGAGATTATTTATCCTGTAATTAGTGGATTTTAGTATTAACTAAAATTCGGGGTGTTACATTCTCCCCTCCTTAAAGGATTTCGTCCCCGAAATCTCTAAGCTAAGGAGAATGCATATCCTACCATCCAACAACCATCTACTCAATCCATCAAACACGGGCATCCATTGTCCTTAAAACAATTTCTAATGATGTATGAGCATATGCAAAAAGTGTGTGTATATGTTCCCTATCTAATGTATGAACATATGCAAACCATGATAGTGCCATGCATCCATTATGTATGCGAGAACCCTATCGACACATACAATATCTACATGAGTGCACAATCATTCACCCAAAATGCATCATCCATATGATAACACAATCATTATACATCCATAAATATAGCATCCTACACACAATTTTATGCAATATGCAATATGAAGTGACTGAGCCGATCTAGTGCCTAGAGTGTGTGTATATGCGTCCACGAGCAACCACTAGCAAACACTTGCATCCACTTGCATCCATCAACCATAACATGTCTCAAACACATGTTTCAACCATAGGTTTACCCTATCTAACTGTCAATCAGTACTAACGAGAGGATATACTAAAGATAAGATAAGTACTAGTCAAACGATAAAGGAGAAGTTAAAAGACATACTTTCAAAAAGAAATGGATACAAAGAACGCATCTTCGCTTCCGTCTCCCAAGTTGCGTTGCTCTCCTCTTCTCCCCATTGCACTTTGACTAGTTGAACCTCTCTGTTCCTCAACTTCCTAGTTTCTGACCCAAGGATGCAAGTAGGAGCTCGTCGAATCGTCGCATCACGCTCTACCTCTACATCTCTAAGCAAGCTCGGCTCTACCACCTCTGCGGTCTCATGTAAGCACTTCCTCAGATGTGATACATGGAATACATCATGAACACCACTAAGTCTGTCAGGCAACTCCACTCTATATGCCATCCGTCCAATCCTTTCCTTAATAGGAAACGGCCCAACAAACCTCGGTGCTAACTTCCCAACGGATCCAAAGCGAACAACATTTCTCAACGGAGATACTTTGACAAAAACCATGTCCCCAACCTCAAACTCAAGATCCGTCCTTCTCTTGTCCGCATAAGATTTTTGCCTATCCTGCGCTGCTTTCATCCTTCTTCGAATTTAGTCAATCTTCTCAGAAGTCTCCCTAATCATATCAGGCCCAAGCAAGATCTTATCCGTAGATTCCCACCAACATGTAGGTGATCGACAAGGCCTTCCATAGAGAGCTTCGAAAGGAGCCATACCAATACTGGACTGAAAGCTGTTATTATATGCGAACTCCACCAATGGAAGATGCTCTTCCCATGTACCTCCAAAATCTAAGATACAAAGCCTCAAAAGGTCTTCTAGAACATGATTCACCCTCTCAGTCTGGCCGTCCGTCTGAGGATGATATGCGGTGCTCAGACACAATTGAGTCCCCACTGCTTCTTGCAAACTTCTCCAGAACTCGCTAGTGAAGATAGGATCTCGATCACTCACTATGCTAGAGGGTACCCCATGCAATCGAACTATCTCTCGAAGATATACTGAAGCTAGCCATGGAGCGGTCCTCTTGCCCTTCACAGGTATGAAATGGGCGCTCTTAGTAAGTCTGTCTACCACCACCCAAATTCCTGTATTACCCTTTCTCGATCTGGGTAACCCGTCAATAAAATCCATCGAGACGCTATCCCACTTCCATTGCGGAACCTCCAATGGGTGAAGCAACCCACCTGGTTTCCTTTGCTCCGCCTTCACTTGCTGGCACACCAAACATCGAGCGACATACTCGGCCACATCTTTCTTCATACCGGCCCAGAAGAAAACCCTCTTCATGTCTTGATACATCTTGTCCCCACCGGGATGAATGATCATCCTAGAACGGTGTGCATCATCAAGAATAGCCTTCCTCAAACCCTCGACTTGCGGTACACAAAGTCTACCGTCTCTACGCAAGCACCCCCTATCGTCTAGGGTGTACCTACTCAAATGGCTGGACGACTCCCCCCTTATGAGCTTCTCTACCAACTCAACCAACTGTGGGTCGTCCCTCTGTGCTTCTCCAATCCGCCCCAAAAGAGTAGGTCTAACTTCCAAGGAAGCTAGCAAACCGGGTACATAATCAACGGAAGGTCTGAAATCAAACATCGAGATAAATTCCAAGCTTCGTCGTTCCACGAACAATGGACTCAAGGACAACCTCTTCCTGCTCAAGGCGTCCGCCACCACGTTACCCTTGCCAGGGGTATACGCTATCTCGAAATCATAGGATGCTAAGAATTCCATCCACCTTTGCTGTCTCAGATTCAAATCCTTCTGAGAAAACAAGTACTTTAATGATTTATGGTCAGTGAACAATTCGAATCTCTCACCAAGAAGATAATGGCGCCAAATCTTAAGCGCAAAAACAATAGCGGCCAGCTCTAAATCATGGGTAGGGTAATTTTTCTCATGTGCCCTCAACTGCCTTCCACCATAGGCTATTACCCTTCCCTCTTGCATTAAGACTACGCCAAGTCCTGTCCCACAGGCATCGGTATAGACAACAAATGGCTTGCTCCCATCTGGCAACACTAAAACTGGAGCGGTGGTTAAAGCTCTCTTTAACCGTCGGAACGCATCATCACAATCTACGTCCCATGCGAAAACAAGATTCTTCTTCATTAAGCGGGTTAATGGGGCTGATATCTTCGCGAAGTCTTTAATAAACTTCCTATAATAACCCGCCAACCCCAAGAAACTTCTTACTTCGGTAGCATTCTTCGGAACCTTCCAATCCTGAATTGATACTACCTTCGCGGGATCCACAGCTATCCCTTCCTTAGAGACCACGTGCCCCAAGAACCGCACCTCCTTCCTCCAGAAGTGACATTTAGAGAATTTAGCCTTAAGGCTATGTGCTCGAAGAGTCTTCAATACCTCCCCAAGATGTAGGGCATGCTCTTCTTCACTCTTAGAAAATACTAAGATATCATCCACAAAGACCACCACGAATTTATTAAGGAACTCCCTGAACACCCTACTCATCAAATCAACAAAGTATGCAGGGGCGTTCGTCAACCCAAATGGCATCACCAGCCACTCATAGAAACCATCCGGAGTTCTAAAGGCAGTCTTGTCTATGCTATCCTCAGCCACCCTCAACTGATGAAACCCCGTGGCCAAGTCCAACTGAGAAAATACTGAAGCGCCAACCAACTGATCGAAAAGATCATCAATCCTTGGCAATGGGTGTCTATTCTTCTTTGTGAGCTTGTTGAGTTCTCTATAGTCTACACAAAGTCTGAGGGACCCATCCGCCTTCATAGCAAATACTACTGGAGCACCCCACTCCGATATACTTCGTCTTATGAACCCCTTCTCAAGCAACTCCCATACTTGCTTATGGAGTTCCCTCCTTTCACGAGGAGCCATGTGGCGCACTGGTAAAGATACAGGTTTAGCATTATCCACCAGATATATTCGGAAGTCAATTTCCCGCTTCGGAGGTAAGCCCTTCACCTCCTCAAACACATCCGGATATTCCCGGACCACTCTAACAGATTGCAAACTCTCGACCGAAGCGTCAAGCGATTCAAGATAACTTAGCATAACAGATTCCATGGGATTACAAGAAATCTCGAGAGTGTTACCCAAGCGGGTCATGAGCCGAACAACTCTCCTTTCACAATCAAGAACGGCACCATTACTGGATAACCAGTCCATGCCCAAAATCAACCCATAGCCCGTGAAGCCCAATACATAAGCATCACATCTAAACTCAATGCTAAGTATAGAAATCTTCAAACCCAAACATATCATGGACAAATAAGTGGAGCCCCCAATTGGGTTTGAAACAACCAAGGGATCATCTACCAGACTGGTGTTTAAGTGCAGTGACTCAACTAATGATGATGAGATAAACGAATGCGATGCGCCTGAATCAAACAATGTACGGACAGGATGATCAAATAGAGAAACCAGACTTTCAACGGAAATAGTTCTACCTCTTTCCTGAATTGGTGGAACCGCGAGAGCCTGTACTTGCCCCCTAGCCAGACCCGGTTCCATAAGAGCTTGCACCTGTCCTCCTGAGGTAGACCCCGTCCTTTGCCCCTTCTTAGGGCAATCCTTCACTAAATGCCCTGCTTCGCCATAGTGGAAGCAGCCAGTCTTCTTCTTCTTGCGACAATCCTTGCTTAGGTGGCCAGGTGTCCCACAATTGAAACACTTCTTCTTCTTGCCCTTGCCACCGTTGCCTTTCCCACCTTTGTTTTGTTGTTGTTGCTGAGGTCTCTTTTGATCTCCCTTCTTTTCGGGTGCCCTATTAGCATTGGAACCCTTCTCTTCTTCATGCATGAGTGCCATGTCAACTAACTTCTCAAAGGTGGCCCCCATAGGGATATGAGTCATAGCTAACCCATGCATCGGTTCATTTAAGCCTTTCACGAACCTCAAAGCCTTCTTTTCCGGTGTATTCACCATATCTAGGCCAAACCTTGCCAATTGATTAAACTTGTTGACATATTCCTTCACCGAGAGATTTCCTTGCTTTAGAGTCAAGAATCTTTCCATATACAAGTTTTCCTCCGCCCTTGAGAGAAACTTTGCCACAAATCTCTGCCTAAAATCTGCCCAAGAGTCAACGGGACGTTCTCCATTAGTGACCTCCCACCAGAATGAGGCCTCTCCCTTCATTAACCAAGCAGCCAACTTGACTTTCTTTCCTTCTTCCATCTCAAAGATATCTATCAACTCTTCCACCTCCTTAAGCCAATCTCTAGCCTCCATAAAAGTTTCAGATCCTTGAAAAGGTTTCCCTCCCATAGCTTTAAATTCCTTGCAAGTCTTAGCAAAAGTATCCGTGCGAGGAGGAAGGGGAGGAGGAAGATCGGGTGCTACGGTTGGTGGAGGAACATTTGCTGGACCCGTAGTGGTGGCTCTAGCCTCCATCAATCTCCTATACCATACTGGTACCGTCACACCCTCTGGAAAGTTAAGATCCTCAGCCATGCTGAAACGAAAAAGGAAAGATTCAAAACGGAGAATTCGAAGGATATAGATATGGCTATTGGGGATTATGCTTTTCTTTCAAAAACTTTTCTCTTAAAAGACATGTTTTTGAAAATATCTCTTCCAAAAATGTTTTTAGAAAAATAGTTTTCTAAAAATTTTATCTGTTCCGGTAACCTTTGCTCTGATACCACGTGTAACACCCCACGCCCGCTATGGTCACTCACTAAGGGAATGCCATAGCATCGGTGGAGTATTTTAGTGAATATAGAACAGAAAAATTACAACAAGACAGATACAAATAGTACTTGAAATTTAAAACATCATCTCATAACAGCGGAAATAAACATGTCTGGTTACATCATAAAACCACGATAAAAGTCAAGTACAATATCCATCAAAATAAAGAAGTACATAATCCCACTCTCTCATACAATAGCCAGAACAAAAGAAAAGATAACTGGGTAACTGGAGCTTTACATCTATCCAAGCTCCTAAAGACTGGAACAGCAATCCGATCAAGCTCCACTACTGCTAGGATCCACCGTAGGACCTAAGGGTTGGGAAAAGATAAAAACAACGGGGTCAGACATAAGTCTGAGCGAGTCCTATAACTTTAACAATACAATCATTAAAGTAACCAGAGAAGACATAAACTTGACCTACGGTAATATCTGAGGATGAATGGCTACACTAAGCAGCTTGGTAGACTTAGGATAAACTAAGATAACCGTAAAGACGCATCTACCCACCCAAGGATAATTACTAACTGCACCACACCAGTCATTCCTACTTAAAGGTTGATCCCTCCAAGGACTTGGAAAATTTCCCCAGTAGTTTCGTGTACTCCTAGCCCACTACATAGGTGTCGTCTGCCCCTATCTCCACTAGGTGTACTTAGTAATTTTACCCAGTAGTTTCGTGTACCCCTACATAGGTGCCGTCTGCCCCTATCTTCATTAGGTGTACCCACTACTCCCCAGCGATCGGCTCCCTACCGTAGATACCCGTGCTGGTCCCACAATGGGGTGTATCATTCCCCAAGGTGGCCACCTGATAATATCAACGGTGCACGGCTTTATATCTACACGATGCAACAACGGCTTATCTACCAGCCCGGGCCCACACACGCATATGAAACCCGTTGGACTTGCGTTGCCACCGCTAACCCGTTTTGGCCTCTTATAGTCAAGCCCAATATGCGTGTCCCGTCACTCGACATGGGGTCGAGCCCACAAAGATACGTTTGGGATATTGGTTGAAATGGGCCCCCACAAGCTACCCACCTAAGCTTGTCACTTATCTAGTGTATCCCACTTAACCCTTCAATCATGTTTAATTACATGTTTCCACTTGGTTAAGTATTCTAATCGTATTTTCTATTGCCACCCAAGGCAACCCACTAGATTCCACATGCCACCCAAGGCAACCACTAGATTCCACATGCCACCCAAGGCACCCACTTAACCCCTCATGTCCCACTACATGCTAATATGGTTAAGTGTTTCTTAATTAATTAATACTGTGATCTCCCATAAAGACCTCCCACATTAGACTGGCTGTTATGACCGCCTGGTTAAGCCGGTAGGGTCCGGGCAGTCTTACGTCATAACAGAGTCTAACCTCGTGTCTTTACTTTAATCACGTATTTAATTTGTGGCTAAGACCTCTCACATTGGGCTGACATTTGTAGCAACTGGTTAAGCCGGTTGGGTCCGGGCAGTTTTACACTACAAATGAGTCCAACCTCGTGTCTTAGTAGATTAATTACACCTAATTAATCACCCCCATATTAATTATCCCTAATTAATATCAAGTTTTTCATAACATGGGTAGACCTAACTCAATAGGTAAATTCCCATGGGGTAGACCTAACTCAATAGGTAAATTCCCACTTATGTTAATTTATTTTTATGGTATGCTTAATCATACCCAATCATACTTTTATTAACATATTTACCAACCCCATCGTTCCCCACGTAAATCGTTCTCATTTCATGACATAGTAAAGGGGAAGATCCATCACAAATATCATGGGTTTAGCATATAACTTTGTCATGGGTTAAGAGGATGTCAACTTGCATATATGAACATATATTAACCCAACTATATTTAACCCAAACTTGCATATTATCATACACATATCTTGCATAACATGTTGAACTTGCATATAAGCATTCTCATAACTTGCATAACATGGTAAACATGCATTTAAGCATACACATAACTTGCATAAGCATTCACATACTTGCATAAGCATTCACATACTTGCATAAACATTCACATACTTGCATAAGCATGCATAACTTGCATATCATGTTAAACTTGCATTTAAGCATATACATATCTTGCATAAGTATTCATATACTTGCATAAGCATTCACATACTTGCATAAGCATGCATAACTTGCATATCATGTTAAACTTGCATTTAAGCATATACATAACTTGCATATGAACTTGCATAACAACCTACACATAACATCATACACATAACTTGCATATGAACTTGCATAACTCACTTTGTTAAACATGCATAAATCCACTTATTAAATATGCATAAACCCACTTATTAAACATGCATAAACCCACTTGTTAAACATGCATAAACCAACTTATTAAGCATGCATAAACCAACTTATCAAACATGCATAAACCCACTTATTAATTATGCATAAACATAGGAAAACATAGAGTAGCATATCATTACAAATGATTCAAACTCACTAATCCGCATTTAAGACCATAAGTCTCATTACACCCAATCTACTTACTTTAACAATTGATGTTAAAGTGATAGAAACTCACCAAAACCAAGATTAGCAAACTTATGAAGTGGGATTAGTTGCTAAATATGAAGATGGTGATGATTAGAGATTGATTAGAGAGTGATTAGCTTGCAACTTCCTTCATAAACTAGTGGAGGCTCCTTCTAAGATTTAATTTGGCGGCATGAGGCCATCATTTCTATTTTTAGTATGGATTAGGGTAGGTTTAGGGTGTATTTATAGATTAGGTGAGTGTTTTAGGCCCTTAGATTAACCCTAGGTTAGATTAGGTCCGTTAGATTTAGGAAATCTCTAGAACCCAGCCCAGCCCTAGCCAGAAAACCAAATCTGGTGCACCCAACCTTCTGGCTCGACGCGCCGTGTCGACAGGCAAGTCGACTCCCCCTGTCGACAGGCCTGTCGACAGCCCTGTCAACATGGTCAAGGCGGGAATTTTCCCGCCTGGCCCCGCTGGTTCTAATTTGAAATCTGAATTTAAATTTCTAAATCTGTTTTTAACTTTAAATTTTCTGCAAACTTCTTTGGGCCATAACCGGGCCATACGGACTCCGATTCTCGAAAACTCGGACTCTATTCCGCGTATTTTTCCGAGACGAACGCAATAACGCAGCCCGTTACCCCCAATTCCCACATCTGAGATTATTTATCCTGTAATTAGTGGATTTTAGTATTAACTAAAATTCGGGGTGTTACACCACCTACTTGTCATGTTACTTTGGTTAAGTGTTGCCTTCTTGTGTCAACTTAACCCTACCATAAATCAAGTTATATTGGTTAAGTGTTGCCCTCTTAATTTAACTTACCTTACCACAAATCAAGTTATATTGGTTAAGTGTTTCTTATTACTTAACCCTACCCATTCATCATGCTATACTGGTTAAGCGTTTCCTATTAACTTAACCCTAGCCATTCATCTTGTTATATTGGTTAAGTGTTGCCCTCTTGTTTTAACTTAACCTTACCACAAATCAAGTCATATTGGTTTAGTGTTTCCCTCTTGTTTTAACTTAACCTTACCACTACTGTCTCAGCTTTAATTCTTTCATTAAAAGCACCAACCACTCAAATTAGACAAGTATTCTTGCGGTTACTAGATGTACCGGTCGTGTCCGGGCAGTTTTACACCGCAACTCAGTCTAACCTCAGGTTCTCTTGGGCTTGATGCACTAACCTCTCACATTAGATATATATTGTTACGGTTGTTGGATGTGTCGGGCGGATCCGGGCAGTCTTACACCGTAACTCAATCTAACCTCGGGTTAGGCATATTCGTCTTTTTCTAAATTTACATATTTACCTTTTGTGTTTATATGTAAATTATTGCCATTCAAGTCATGCCCAATTCCTCTCTAAATCATATTCATAATTTTTGATATATAGATTATGCCAATTTTATGCCACTAATCATTCATATATTTATGGGCCAAATTATGCCATTAGTATGAATTTAAGGTTTTCCCAATGTTACACCCGTATCATACGTTCGCACAATTCACATAGAATGTTAGGCTCGTAGCTTAGCCTAAATTATATACAAAAGGGGAAAGAAGGGAGCATGTACCATTCACGCAACATAAAATAATAAGGAACTAACTAAACTTGTGTCGTGTAAACGTGGCATAATATAATGAACTTGCACTTTTAAATCCAACTAACATGAGTCTTTAAGCATATGAGATTACCCAAATCCAACTAGCATGTAAATGTAAACTTTTATTTTGGGTCTAATGAACATAAACCTTAAACATATAGAATTGCACAAGTTCAACTAGACATGTGAATGTAAAATTTAATTTAAATCCAATAATCATGAATCTTAAACATATAAGATTACACAGGTTTAACAAGCACGTAAATATGAACTTTTATTTTAGATCCAACAAACATGAATCTTAAGCATATGGTTTTACACAAGTTTAACAAGGCATGTAAATACGAGATTTAATTTTTGATCCACTTTTCATAGATCTAAATGTGAATCTAAACATAATATATGTCTTAGCCTAACAACTTGCATGATTTAATAAGCATACATCTAAATGTTGATCTAAACATAATACATGTCTTAGCCTAATAACTTGCATGATTTAATAAACATAGATCTAAATGTAGATCTAAACGACTTGCATGATTCAATAATCTTAGATCTAAACAATTTGCATGATTCAATAAACATAGATCTGAATGTAGATCTAAACAACTCGCATGATTCAATAAACATTGATCTAAACAACTTGCATGATTCAATAAACATAGATCTAAATGTAGATCTAAACAACTTGCATGATTCAATAAACATATATCTAAATGTAGATCTAAACAACTTGCATGACTCAATAAACATAGATCTAAATGTATATCTAAACAACTTGCATGTTACATAACATGAAAAAGTCACCATATTTACATAATATACAATTGGTTTAACATCAACATGTAACCATAATAATATCATAAGCATATACAATAGAATCGTTACAAGAATAGGCATAAATCAGCATCGTCATTATCTTACAACTAGGAATTACTCTAGTTTCCATTTTATTACAAATCACAACTTTTAATCGTTCACATCTAAATAATAACAACTTACAAAGAAAATAAAGTCTTATTTTTCTGGGATCTATTTTCTGAATTTGAAAAGCAATCCCTTGAAGAAGACTATCAATTTTTATAAGTAAGTTTTGATTCGTAGCTTTAATTTTGCTTTCAAGTTGAAGAAGGAATGGTGGCTAACTAGAACGACCATGGATGTCATGGTGGCTCCTTGGAATGAATTTGTGTGATTTAGGGTTTGAGGATTATGGTTGCTTCCGTTAGATCGTTTTAGGAGCAATCAATGCCATCTAACTAAAGCAATGTGTCACTCAGCCAATCATAGCATGACACATAAGCCCTAACACCTCAGAATTTGTCACAAAGCCAATCAGAGAAGGCCACGTAAAAAAGACAATCCTTGACCAACAAAAAAATACGCCACGTGCGCCACATGATGTGTACACATCATATATATATGTATGTATGTATGTATGTATGTATGTATGTATATTATATATATATATATATACTCTTTCTTTTTATCTATCTTCCCAACTAACCATTTTCACACCAAACCACTTTTTGAACTGCGTTTACACTAAGCCACTTTTTAGCCATTCCTCTAAAACAAAAATATAGCGCTGGCGAGGATCGAACTCTGTACCTCTTGTATGCAAGTCACATGTTCTAACCAAATGAGATACTAAGTCTTTCGCTTACAAACCTTAGGATAATGCTAAACATTATTCTTTACTCATTCTTCTTTTTCTTGTTTTGCTCCAATATTTAATTTAAAGATATCTTCTTTATACGGATTCCGATTTACGCAAACTCGAACTCTATCTCAAGCAGAATTCCGAGATGAACGCAATGGCGCAACCTGTTTCACCTATTTCTTCTTTAAAAATTAAGTATACTTTAATTTGTTACTTTGACGTTCACCGAAAATAAGGGGTGTTACATTATCTGAACCATTCCCTAACTTCACTCCCTCGATTTGCGATTACCCAACACATATCCTCTCATCTTGGCTCCAATGCTATGAATTCCACCCCCATCATTCAAAACTAGCAGTGACACCAACACCGACGGCAAGAAGAAAAACCCAGGGGAATCAAAGAAGAGCAAGGGATAAACTAGCATTCGAAGCGATACCTAAAGGATTGCAATTGAAAGTAATTATTACCTTTTCAAATCGAGTAAATAATTTCGAGGTTGTGTGAATTTAATAAAATATGGATTAGGGTTTAGAACTGAATAATAGGATGGCGGCAGCAAAAATGAAGAAGAAAGGTAAGAAGAAAAAGGAGAATAGGTTTATATAGCCTCTAGAAGCTTTTATTTTTTGTCCTATTCGGATAGGCCTAATCCATTGGACCGTGAATGCTTAAACGAGCCCACTGTGGCTTGTTTGAGGACCTGCACAACCGACTCGTGACCCACACCAAAAGATGTGAGCGTTATATGCTTCGGCGACCGTGACACTGGGAATGATTATTGCAAGAAAGAATGAAATTTTAACTATCGGTATAGCAAATGTTTATGGAAATTTGAAGATTTACCTAGAGAATTAATTACAATGTGCTCCGGAGTTCACAAGATTGAAGTCAACCAATAAACAAAAGAATAATAGGAAATTCAATCCTGTATTTATATTCGTCAGAGAACACGATCCTTTGAAATAGCATGACGACACACACCGACATGACTGTCAACAATCGTCTGTTCAGAAATAGGCGCGTTGGTTAGTTTCGAAGCACATTCCATCTCCGATAAAACGTACTTCGAGGGGGCAAAATGTTGGCTAGTTTTGTGACCAAGCCACTCAGGGAATAGATATTTGCAAGCAGACGAACAAAAACTCATGCACACAAGCCCAAGGCAAACTCACCTCTGCTCGTGACCAATTCCCAGGGACCCGCTCATGAGGAGCGTCTAGAGAGTGGCTCGTGATCTAGCCTTCCCCATCGGTTCATCGCTTTCCAACCACGACCCGCTCATGGTCAATAACCATGACCCGCTCATTCCAAGCCATAACGGCCCGCTCATGACATATCAAGGCCAACCCACTTATAAAGGATCAACACGACCTGCTCATGCATAACCATCATGACCTGTCCACAAGCTCAGAAGATGATGGTCGTGACCTAGTCCTCCACGAGCCGCATATTCAAGCTATGATAACACATGTTTATAACCACCATATTGACCATTTCTCTATCAAGCCACGAACGGGTCTGAGATCATCGGGATTTATGCCACGTGTCTTCACGAACAACTTGTAGAAATCACCTATAAATAACCCAGTACTTGGCATTATTGGGATCTTTTGGCAATTGAGAGCTATGATACCACCATTATTATTCCTCCATTACTTCTATTTAGAGTGATCTCGAAATTACTGAGTGAATTTTCATTGTAAGAGTGAGATTGAGAGAAATCATTGATTGTACTTGTATTCAATCATATAATCAAAGTCATATAAAGTGGATGTAGGCTCGTTAACACCGAACCATTATAAATTTGGTGTGTTTGTTACATTTTCTCTCATTTCTAGTTATTATTCTCTGCAATTTTAGATAGTTGGGTGTTAGAGCCATAATTTGGTCTAACAGTGTAACTTAAGTCTTTTCTTTAAAAATATAAGAATAATTTTTGGGAAAAGAGAATTTAATAAATATATGAAAAATAATATTTAAAAACTAATATTAGGATACTTCATTCATTTATTTATTTTATGTGAAGATTTTATTTTCCAGTTACCATTGCAACAAAAGTGTTACATACATAATATAAATGTTAACATTGATATTTATTTTTAAGACTGAGATATTGGGAATTAATAATTATCTTATCAAAATAATAAGGGTAGCTTTTATTTTCAATACGTATATTGAATTTTTATAAAATATCTTAACAATTATGCAAACAAGAATTTTGAATTATTGGTGCTTTGATTAAATTTGGGAAACCAAATTTATAAATCTTAAAACCTTGTTAAAAGTGTAAAATCGTGCGGACCAACAACCCGAAAGCATTGCTGCGGCATCTAGAACCCATGTATTTAAACTATATTCTTCTTTTTCTTCATGTAAAAGATGTTAGTGAATAATATTGTCGATATATATATTTGTCGTAATCAAAATCTAGTTTTCACTAGTGATGGTTTTAACAATCTCCCCCTTTTTGATGATGACAACTATATATAACCTATGATATATATATATAATAAAAATAATGTAAATTTTACTTGTGCTCCCCCTGAGTATGTTGCTCCCCCTTTACAATGCTATATATTTTTCTCCCCCTTTGTCATCGACAAAAAGGAGTAACAGCTTATAGGGAACTAATACATGTGCATAGTTCATGAATTAAATTATAGAAAAATAGAACATACATGAATTATTACTAAAACATATTTGCTTTTTTGTGAAGTAATAACTATAGTGCATGACTTGTGATTATAGAAACACAGTAAATGATAAATTACATGATGAAAAACATCACGGGTTCAATGTCAACAAGATCATGACATAAGTTTTAACATAATGAAGTACATAGAGTAGCAAGCACTATTTTAATCATTTTAACAAGCATCAGTCATATGATAGCATTATCACAATTGAAATGAGAATATAATGCCATTCATATCATAGTTAAATAATTGTATGTTCTCAATCATAACATAGCATAAGAAACATCCTAGAACAAATTATACATAGCATACAAAATCATACCATACATAAGCAATACAACGAGTATAATTATACATAGAGAATCAAGTAGCAAGCACTTAGTATTTAAAAGACCAAAAGAATATAGGATCATTACCAGAATCATCATGATTACAATCGTCATTGCCATTAGTATCTTCTTCTCCATCGTCAACTTCTTCAGAAAACCAGTCAAAGATTATAGGAACATGAACCTTCGAAGAAGACGTTCCGGTGTAAGCTAATTTCATCCAAATCTTAGATAGAAAGCCCTTGATCAAGTTGAAACATCGTTCTATTTTGTCTTGAAGCTTAATCATTTGTTTTTGTGATTTGACCTGATTATTCGAAATAATAGCAAGAGCTTTCTTTGGATTTTCTTTTGGACTCACCAGCTGAACAACATCCTCATCGTCAGGAGTTAAGGAAGAAGATGCCCCCCTTGAAGTTTTAGGCTCGGAAGGTTGTTCGACTTTATTAGAAACATTTCATTGCCATTGTTCAAAATAAATGATATTGAGATATGATGGTCTTGTGGGAATTTGCATCAACACAAATGTCTTTGCACCGCTCCTATAGATGGTTATGTCGATTTCGTAAGCATAATTTCTGAATCGAGTAGAATACACATGATATAAGCACCATAATGGATCGTTTTATATATCATCTTATACATAATATCAAGAAACTCATCGATTGTTATCTCAGCCAAATTAACTTGAACATTTTTGTAGATGGCGTACAAAGCTTGGAAATCACGCTTATAAACTTTTTCATAACTCTGGGTGCGAGGTTGGAGTGATCGGATTAAATACGATGTAAAATCCGAGATTGGTTTCTCAAGGAAGTCAACTTCAATATGGACATATCAATTAATTAGATAAAAATCTATGAGACACCTCATCCCTTTCATCCATGTCAACTTCAATATCGTCCATATTAACTCCTTTATAAGCACAATGAAAGATTCTACCAAGATGATTGATAGGAATGAACATAGTAACTCCAATACTTTATACCTAATTACATTGTTTCTATCTTCTGGTTGTTCAAAATTCAAGTTAAGGTTTGCTAGAAACAACTTGACAAGAAAGTGGTCTAATTACTTATTATTATCAACAAAACTAATAAGAGATTCAGATAAGTAGACCTTGTTATTTATTCAATCTGATAGCCCGTCAATTCGAAAAATCTGATGAAGTAACCATGGCAATCTTAGAATTCTTCATGGCCTTGTATCTTTGAATAACAACATCATTATGTGTTCAATGCTTAACTTGATATATGGTTGGATATGCGATAATCTTTTGTTTCTTCGATCTTTGTGGCATAGTGTTTGATTAAAATTGAGATTTCGGGTATTTAAATATTGAAGTATATAAGTGTATTTCGATTTTTAGGTTTGGTGAATGAGGTAAATTAACATTTTAGTGTAGTTATAGGAGATAGTTTAAAGCAGGTTCAAGGTTGAAAACCTTAAAAAACGACCTGGAAGAGTTTAGAAGTCTGAAATCTTAATTTAGATGTTTGAATTAAGGCAAATAGAAGTCCGAGAGCAGATTTGTTTTTTAGACATCTGTTTCGAGGAGGTCAAACGGCTGAATTATGGAGTTTATATTTTTATTATCAGAAGCATTTAGGCGTCTGATTTTTCAAAACATATGGTTGAAGTTGATGTTTTTCAAAAGCGTGCAATTTTTATTGTTTGAAGCATATAGATTTCGATTTATATAAATTTGGTTTTGTCAGAGAGCTTGAATATGGTTTATATTAGTGTCTGTAACAACTTAAACGTTTTCAAATGTTCTGTTTGTATTAAATTTTATATAGAAACGAAACAATGCAATTTAATTAAAAAATAAACATATAATATTATTTTGGAGATAAGCTTAATGAAATACATACGGAAATCTTACAGCTTATTCAGAACTTGAAGACGATGATTTCTTTGGAGATATCGTCTTCTTAGCCTCTTCATTAGCTGCAAAATTCCTATCCTAGAATTTTGGAGTATATGGAAGTGGTTTTCGACTTTGGTTCCATCGAGTCCACAATGAAGATGGTTCGTGAATGTCCGTCTTGACAGTTCCACATACTCTTAAAGCAATTTGTTCTAAGAAGGTTAATCGTCTTGTAGTAACTTTTTTTTTCAAAATATACCTCACGTTGAAGATCAAGTTGTTGCCATTGTAAATGATGAATATTGTCGATTTTTTCTTTGGTTGATGGTGAGATAACTAGCACACGTTTGGAATTTTTACTTTTCAGTGTATATCCAATATAATACGAAGACTATTTATATATTGTATCTTGTTTTAGTGAAGTAATTTGAATTAATATCAATTGAAAAGAACGAGTAGGATCGAGTAATATGGAAATACGTGTATATGCGGAAGTGTGATATTATTCTTGATATATGCAAGTAAAAATTTAATGAGAAGATAATAAATGTACGTAGGATAAAAGTAAATAAGACTAGGGATTTTTATGCTGGTTCGGAGCACCATCCTACGTACAGTCCCAAACTCCTTCTGGAATTTCACTAATCAAGACCTTCACTTAACTCGGAGGAACATGTATTACAACACCTGAGGGACCTAAGCAGCAGAACATGATTTCACCTCAGCAACCGAAGAGGACTTCTTGCCTGAGAAGCAGAACAAGACTTCAGCAAATATGAAAGAATGTTTTGACAGTGTATGTGTTCTTAATAACACGGATATGTCACAGTTTGAATACATCCTTCCTATAATCTTCTCCTATATATATATATATATATATATATATATATATTATTCTACATCTTTTTCACATTTTAATGGCGAAGGCGTGGAAACCTTCAAATTTCCCATTGAAACCGTCTTCTTCCATAATTCTAAATCGCAATTCTTCTCAATCCAATGAAATCCCTAATTCATCAAATCATGGAACAAATCCAGAATCAGATCCAAATAAGCTCAAGTATGTTCAGCCATCTACGGATAGGGTTATTATATATGAAAGCATTTTTAATTCATCAGTAGATGTATGGCACAATACTGTAGCTACTCATCCTATTGAATTTAGACTTTTAGTTATGAAGCTAAAGGAATACATTCGTAAAGTATGGAAGCTGAAAGGTAATTTCGTAGTTGATATAGTTGTTGGATTCCATTTTGCGACTCAATTTGAGATCTCTGGGGATTTTATGGAGGTTTTAAAGTCATCTCCTCATCCTTACTTTGGAAATTTTCTTATGGTAGATAAGTGGCATCCTGTTTATGATTTTGAAAATTTTGTAATGACA
Organism: Allium sativum; assembly: GCA_030737875.1. Classification (NCBI taxonomy): domain Eukaryota; kingdom Viridiplantae; phylum Streptophyta; class Magnoliopsida; order Asparagales; family Amaryllidaceae; genus Allium; species Allium sativum. The sequence continues at coordinate 145,238,090 of CM060912.1, read as the reverse complement.
AAGTTTAGATGTTGATTAAGCTACATAATTTAGATATGGAATTATAGTCGAATACTGCTCTGTCGATGATAGCAAGCTTTATAGGTGAATCGATTTGTATAGATTCTAATATTGCTTCTAAGAGAATAACAAAATATGGTAGGATTCTTATTGCCATTGATTTAACAAGTAAGTTGTATGATAAGATACCAATTCAACTTCATAATGCAACACAGAAAGAAATATTAGTAGAGTACGAATATGTTCCTCCTCGATGTGATCTATGTAAGATTTTTGGACACAATACTTTGGTTCATGAGTTGGAAACCGATCCAGCATGCGTAAATAAGAATAATACTGGAGCCTCTTCATTAAATAATATAGATTCTCATGTTAATGCTTCTACCTCTGAAAATCTTAGTGGTGATATGGATCTAGATTTTTTTAAATTCTGATTTACCTCGAAATATTGTACTTGACAATCTCAATCATGTAGCTGATAGTTTAAATAAGGATCCTCCTAATGTAACGACCCACAAATCCATACTATCTGAGTTGACTAATAACACCACACGTCCAACCCAAATTGCACAAAAATACGAATCATTATTAGAAAGAAGTTAGAGGATGAGAAATAGAAAGAAAGAAATATTAGAATAGAAGAAAATGAAGATCACAAATTCACATTGGAACGAACAAAATATATTAAATAACATAACTTTTTGAAATAAAAATCAGTAACTGTATATACATACCATTATCAGAGCACAACAGTTATTCCTGGAACAGTTATAAACACCTATTTCCAGATACAACATAGTACACAGCGGAAATATGATAGTCTATAGCTAACTGGTGAAGCCTCCTACTTCCAGCTCTTCCAAGTGAATCTGAAAAAAAAAATCCCGACTACTTGACTGTCCGTACAAATTTGGGCACCCAAGAGTTTAGGGAAAACAAACAAAATAAACTCTGGGTCAGTCATGGGACTGGTGTGAGAAAACTCCAACCATCTGTTTAACTTTCAAAATATTTTCAAAAGACATGATAATCGTAAGACCGATCCACACATAAACACGGATGGTTTTTACCTTACGATAACCCAAAGTATTTTGATATCAAATCCAGTGATATTATAATAATGTCTACATCAAATAAATAGAATCTAGCGGAACGCTTGCATCTCACGCTCCGTATATAATATAAAATCAAAAACCTCATGGCGCTTATTGGAGATTGGATTTCCAACATGACAAAGTATGGAACCACCTTCCGATAGTGTATCTCTAGAGAGGAATACACTGGGTTCAACAAGAATGTCTTGCAACCCGACCCACACATGACCGACCACTCATTTCACTTGAATGTATCGAATGTATATCACCAACGGTTGGGATCAGCAACCGTTTCCCGAATGGGACATCATCGAATAGAATAAGGAATTAAATGAATCTCTAGATATGTGATAATACACCCTAATGGGAGCGACCCACTTAGCCATGCTGGCTGCCCGATTTTTGTCATTTGCCGGTTGTTAAGGCCTGAGGCTACGATTTTTTTCTATTCATTGATAGCATAATCACTTTGAATGCCACATTGTCAAATCCATTAATCACTAATTGATTTGCATAAATATACTTTGGATATTATGCTAAGGGAATAAATTCGTTACCACCATGTATATTTATACAGACCAACATATTCGATCATTGGAAATACTCTGTCAGGCATTCGTCCATATACATTCGTTCTGGGTTTGAACGAAGCCGAAGGCACAATTTCTATTAATAGAAAAAGTCCTTGCACTTTACTCCATCTTTGATTATATTCATATAATCTGATTCGCAGCGTTACTGCCAATACGAAGTGGTTCACGGATAATAATCCAACCGGTCTATCCATATTGACAACGATATTGGCAAATACTTCGATACTCGGTTATTAACTATTGAGGAAAAACAAACAAACAATCAAACCATCAAACAAATCAATGGGCCCTTAATTAATATTTCATTCATTAATTAAATCACTACTCTGTTTCCTTATCAATATTCATTAACTAAATATTTTCAATTATCATCTTGGCTTCTTACCCATCTGGAAAACATTTCCATATCTCACATTCTTTTATTTCCTACACTTAGAAAATATTTTCTATTTAAAATAGGAGAACATTCGGGTTACTTATTTCTTTCCCGACTATTCATTTATATACTTAGGAAATATTTATTATTATATTTCCAAACTTCCACTTATTTGGATAAAAACAAATGTGGTGTAAAACTTCGTTAGAACACGAAATACTGAATTCAACTAAATCTTATTCAAATATTGATTATCGAGATTGAATCTTGCTATTTATCAGTTAGTAATGAAAACGATCGAGTTGGGGTAAAATTACCTCTCAGACCTTGACTGAAACATCTTTAACTTCAAAACAGACAAAACCATTATTCCCGAAAAATCAACACCATACAAACAAATTATTCATTTTTAGACGTATATATGTTACTCTTTCTATTACCAGATTATCGATTTCCTTTTTGTTTATAATATTCTATTTTTAAATTCATTTACTTATCGAATTCTATATATATTGATACATCGATTTCTAACTATCAAATTTTCTTAAAAATATTCTAACTCCTTAAATTTCCGGAAAATTTCGCCATAACCGCCTTTGTACCGGGAGCATCGGGATATTTCAAATAGCCTCCCATGGCCCTTTCCAGTCCAAAAGAAAAAGAAAAAGCCAAGCGGCTAGCCGATTCGGCGCATAAAACCTCATATGGAATTTAAACGTGTACCTTTTTGTTGGGCACACGAATTAAAATCTTCATACACTTCATCCCATACCTGCTCAACCTATATTTACCAATTTTCAATTCAATTCAACTCGGTCCATTCGTTTGAATTCAGTTTCGCCCATTTATTCTTTAATTAGCTATTTTTCCGATTTCACTTCTTTGTTTGAACATAACATGTTCAAATAAAATATTTAACTTGCTCATAACCAAATTGAATTCCAATTTCAATTCTAATTTCCTTTTCGATTTCGAATATAAATTTCCAAATCGAATTCACTTATTCAAAGCCCAATATCAATTCAAAATCTCATTAACTAATTACTATTTGAATTAGATAATTCTATTCAATAATCAAAAATCTGATTTCTGTTTCAAAAATTAATTCATTACTCCACTTGAGTTCTGATATAATTTACAACTCAAATCTGAAATTTTCTAAATAGAAATTCGGATTTTATTCGCTTAAAATCCTTTTATAAAATTAAATAAACCGTTATGGTTTTATAGTGGTTATGACGCTGTTTTTCTGAAAATTTGATTTTGACATAACTCAAAATCTATTCGATGGAATCCAGATTTTTCTCCTCCATTAGAAAATTATTATCAAATCGATCTTGACGTTTTTTGTTTCAAAGAATTCTGACTTCAATTGAGTTCTGCACACTCAATTGAAGTTCGAATCGCCAATTTACGAACTGCAGCGCCGTGGCGAGTTCGTTTTAATTATATATTTATATATAAAAAATTTTAAAACTTCGTTTAAAATAAATTCAACTCCGTCCTGATATATTTTAATACATATCAAATCCATTCCAACATAATATTTCCGATCTTCTAAAATTGTCGATTTTCCCTAACTCGAAAATAAATTTATTTATACTTCGATCTTCTATATTCAAATTCCATTTCAATTCTATTCGAATTTCTGAGATTCAAATTCCATTTCAACTCTATTTGAATTCTATATTCAAATCCCATTTGAATTTCTATATTCGAATTCTATATTTAAATCCCATTTGAATTCTATATTCAAATTCTATATTTAAATCCCATTTGAATTTCTATATCAATTTCTATTTTTAAATCCCATTTGAATTTCTATATTCAAATTCTATTTTTAAATCCCATTTGAATTTCTATATTCAAATTCTATATTTAAATCCATATTTGAATTTAAACATTTAAATTATCAATGATAAGTTTCCATCTTTTTTATAACATCATTTAATTTACTTGTTTATATTTTTAAACAAGTCTTGGTTTCAAATTCATTTTTGAAATTAAATTCTATTTTGGAAAAATAAATTTCCCCTTTTCTAAATTCACACCTGTGTTTATATTTTCCCGAACTATCCAAATGATAATTCTTTTCATTTCTTTATAAACTTCATTTATAAATGAACTACTTGTTTAAAAACAAGTTAATATTTCTATTCTATTAAATTTTCAAATTCTATTTTAGAAAAATAGAATTTCCCCTTTTAACTCTGGAAATTTCCTTTTTCGATATTTTAAAATATCAACATTTAAGCCCAGTGATATTTAAGCACCACACAACTATTTATTTCAGGTTCTCTAACACATCATATATGACAGTATATATGCAAACAAATAAATAAATAGATAATATATTTTTGAGGAATCCAGTCGGATTCCTCCAACCTGTTTTCCTGCATCCATAGACGTTAGTCAACATAGTAATACCCATCCTGCTTCAAGGTAGGATATCGCGGCATAAAGGTCATCCATTAATATATTTGTGGGGCACATAGAGAAATCATCCGCTATGAAACTGCGGGCATCCGCTAATGAGACTGCGAGAATCCAACCAATCATCAACCCAATATATATAATAGTCAACCCTAAATAACTAATATATTTAAAGCAACCAGAAAAATCCAAACAAGCAACAACAATTATATTTTTTTAACGACATAAAAATAATTATAATTAAGGTGAGTAAGATTTACTCACAGTTATTTCATTTGCAGATCCGATACGCTTTTAGTTGATTTGAATAGACCCAAAACATTCCAAATCACTTCGAATAAATTCCAATGCAAAGCTTTTGCCAAATCGACTCCAACCCATTTCATTGTCCGCATCTAATTTTGTATGAAGAGATTAAAATTTAAGCTAGGGTATTTTCTTTTTTCTATTTACGTAAAAGTAAATTTTAACTTCATGGTAAATTAATTACCTTACTAATATCTTAACCCTTCTTCATTTAATTGTCATTCAGGATTATTGCACCAAACTGAACTCTCACTTCCAGCTATCGAACTCCAAATTCTATTCATACAAAAATTAAATATGTGAGTTATACTTCTATTAAAATTAATCGTTATTAACTAAATTTAAATGTAAATTTGATTACCTTAAAACCAAGATAAAATTCATGAATCGGTCCCCTAATTGATCTTCTCCATTTGAGGAATCTCGCTCTCAACCAATTATGAGGCGAGCTACCACTGCAATCAGCCTATAGCTGACTTCAACCCCCACTGAAGCATTTCCACAAACACCTGTTGTGCATCACTTCTGCTCCTTCTTGAATGCAGCAAACCCATGCACCATGTCCGAGTACTTCCTCTTTCATATTACCACAGCATCTTCCACTACAAGGTGCTCGAACCTGCTATTCTTCCTCCTGCACTGAACACAGAACCCAAAAGCTCGCAGTTCGAACATCTTTCCGATGTCGCGACCTCAACCTCCCTTCTATAGATCACGACTTCTTTTACTACTGAATCCTACAGCCACCAAAGCCACCCATTACAAACGTCGACACCATCAACCGCTTCCTCCCAAAATTTCACCACCGTGAACACCCAGTTCAACACCAGGCCATCGAGCTCCACATTGACCCCCTATCGCTTCCACAGTTCAACATCGCATCATCTAAACCACTTTACTTCAAAAATAAATGATCAAATATCCACCTTATATCACCGCAGTGACTAACAGAGGCTTCAATTCCTTCAATTCATCGCGATTCTGGTCACCACGATGTATTACATTGCGATTTCTGGAAAGGGGAAAAAGGACGGAATCGAATCGAGGCCTCAGTGCTTGAATTGAATAAGGGAAATCGACTTTTTTTTCTTTAATTTGGCCAAGGCACTTCCGATTTAAGTTAAAAGAGGGGGACGGCTTCGAATTCCTGAAGGACTTGAATTCGATATTATTTAATGAGGAAAAGAGGAGCGGTCCACTTTGTTTGAACGAATTTGGTTTGGCCGTTTTAACTGAAGCTTTGATATTGACTTAAGGATCGGCCATTTCCACATTGTTTTTCAGAAGCACTGCCATGATGAGGATGACGCGATTATATAGAAGGAGATACTTAGTCCTTAAGGAAATTTAGTCAGTATGTAGTACATTAAATTAAATACGATTTGATGTTTATTTAATGTGATTTGATTTAAAGAGATTTTTATTTCTTTTTAAATAGATCTTGATTTGATTTCAATTTGATTTTGATCTTATCCATTACAAATATCTCGGGGTTCATAATTAAAAATCGTGAACCGCTATTTCAGCATACCGACCGTCGTTCCAATACTATAACACTATTCTGAACTGAATTGAATATATTTTGATATTTAATTTGAACGTATATAGAATATTCATTTTAAATCGATATAAAATAATTTAAATTCCGAAATAAAATAATTCGCTGGTAATAAATTATTTCTGTTATCATCTATATTCAAACAGAATTTATACTGATCATCTAAATTGTTTTTGACTCCGTATTTAACTTCGATTTCAACTGTATTTCAAATTAAAATAATTCAATATATTCTAAATCAAATTATATTCGATTATTAAATCGATAACTCAATATAAAAATTAATTTATATTATTAATTCAGTATTTAAAACCATATTAAATATTTAAAATAAACTATCAAAAAAATTTGGGTCGTTACACCTAATGAAGAAACTTGTGATGTCTTAAATGGGATAAGTAAGAATGAAGGATACATGGCACATTTGAATGGTAAAAACCAATCCACCTCTTTTCATCCTCCTAAAAGAACTCTTAGGATATCATCAATGAATAAATGACAATAATGAGATGGAATGTCAGGGGGTTGAATTCTTCACTTTGTATGCATGAATTTTTATCCCTCTTGACTAAATCCAAGTCAACATTCGTTGGCTTGGTAGAGAATAAATTGAGTTCAGAAAAATGATGCTCCTTTAATAAATTACTTCCTAATAATAGGGATTTAATCCCACATCATCCATCTATTTTTTGGGAAGAATTCCCAATATCTGGATACTGAAGTTTGGACAACTTGTTTGATTTCCTCTTCTAAACAGCATGTGACTTTGCATGGTAATAACTCTGGGGGTTTATCTATTTTTATTTCCATAATATATGTGAGTAATAGTTTTTACGAGAGGCGGGTATTATGGGAACAGATTATACAAGAGGGAAATAATATCAATGGTGATTGGATTCTCATGGGAGACTTCAACAATGCAGCATCACCAAATGATAAAAAAGGTGGCCTACTAGTTCCTTTTCAGCGGTTAAGGGAATTCAATAACTATTTATCTCAATCAGGGATTGTAAAGACCCGGTAGGAATTCGACGCCCGAATTTTGACAATAATACATAATCCCATATTACTTGTCAAAACTCAAGTATCAAAAATACCAGATAATTATTAGAAAGAGTTTAGAGGGTGACATAAGAAAGAAATAAATATTAGAATAGAAGAAGAAGATCCAACACAACACAGAGTCTCACATCGCAGCTGAACAAAATATAATATTGAAATAGATCTTCATTGAGAGCTTGAAAATATACTTACAATCATCAGAGTACATTACACATCTGGACAATTATAGTAATCTGTCCTCATATACATCACACAGCAGAAAATACTAGATAATATTATATGTCTGAACTTCTCCAACATGTCTTTGGACTACACAGCATCCTATAACCTGAACTTGCAGACCCGGCCTAACCTGAGCATTTCAAACACTGGGTCAGTCTGGTGAACCAGAATGAGAAAAAAACCACTAAGCTTATAATATCATCCAACTTGATTTTAAATTTCGAATTCCTTTCTGAAATAAAAGGATAATCGTAAGACCAATACATACATAAACACGGATGGTTTTTACCTTACGAAAACCCAAAAAAGTTTTGAATATCAATACTTCTCTGATATTATAATAGTATCTAAGTATAAATAAATAGAATCTAGCAGAACGCTTGCATCTCACGCTCCATACATATAGTATACAAACAAAAACCTCAAGTGCTTATTGCAGAATGGATTCCGACTATGATAAGGTATGGAACCACCTGCCGATAGTGTATCTCTAAAGGTGAATACACTGGGTTCAACCAAAACGTCTTGCAACCCGGCCCACACATGACCGACCATACATTTCTCTTGAGTGTATCGAATGTATATTACCAACGGTTGGGAGCTACCCACCGTTTCCCGAAAAGGGACATCATCGAAACAGATTAAAGAAGCAGAAGGAATTTCTCTAGATAGGTGATTATACATCCTAATCGGAGCGACCCACATAGCCATTCTACCTGTCCGATTTTTGTCATTTCCTGGTTGATAAGGCTTGAGGTATGAATTTTCCCTTTTGAACATCTGATCATTATTCACTTTGAATGCCACATCGTCAGATCCGCTAGATATCATTAATTGAAGTCCACAAAAATACTCCAGTTGGGAGCTAAGAGAATGGCCATTCTCCTCCAACAAATATAATATGTTTAAAGAAATCAATGTACGCGATCCGTTTGGAAACAATCTATCAGACATCCGTCCATACAAGTTGTCCTGGGATTGGACAAACCGAAGCCACCCTTCAACTGCATCCTACGAATCACCCTATGGATCAATAGCGAGTAGTCCTTGCAATCCATAGATTTCAACCACGACCGAATTACTATCAAAATACCTATGGTTGCAACATCAGAGAAATTTATCAAGTACCCCTTTCACTTATGAAGATCCATGGTCCTCAACAGCTCCATCTTCAATCAACATCTTTTACGTGTTTGCTGGTTCGAAATGCTTTTCGAATAAAAATTTGATTGCGGTCTTTCCGTACCAACAGCGCATTGGGCATGATTTTGATAGTTAGTTATTTAACTATCAAAATAAACAATCATAAAATAAAATAAATCCATTGGTTTATTACACAGCGTCACTTGGCCATTAAAATAATATATCAGTTGTAATACCAAAGATAATATATTAGTTTCAATATATAATTATTCTCAAATCATTTTATTTAAAATACTTAAAAGAAATACCTTAAAATCCTTTCAAATTTTCCGTTACTATCCTTCGAAAACATTTCCCACCATATACTTGTCATCTATAATTACGAGATCAATTCACTTACCGTTGTAAAACAATCTTTACAAAATCCCCTTTTATTTCATTATTGTGGAAATATCATTTCATATTCTCAAGACCATCTTTATTTCCATTTATTTAAGAATCCCATAATATATATTCCAAATTCTTCAAATTATTATTCCACAGTATAAATTACTTCTAACATCTCCACCCTTTACAACTAATATCATCCTTCGATAATCCTGCAGTTGTTCAAATTAGGGTATTTTAATTACCTCTCAGACCTTGGTCAACCACATTCCTATCATAAGATAAATATGAATTGTAATTAAAAAACCCATATTCACTTTTAATGCCACTTCACTATTGCATTAAGATATAGTTTTATAAAACTTTCTTGCTTTTGTAATATCCTTTTTAGATATATGTTTATTACTAAATTCATTGATTCCGTAAATGATTTATACACATTAACTTTTAAACTTTAACTCCTTTAAAAATATTCATCCCATTATCTGGATTTTTACTCAAATCCTATTACTAAACATTGTACCAAATTCAATTTTAGAAATCCCTTTTCTAATTCTTTAAATCATTTCCTTTAGGGAATCTTACTTCAATCTCGTCCATTACACATAACATTAATTTACAATTTAACGTTTTAACTCCTCGTCTCCTTATTCACATCTCATTTACACATATTTGGTTTAATGTAAAGCCCTTTTTCCATCGCGATTTCCTTTACTTAAAAATTAAGTAACATTTATTTTAAGCTTATCGTATTTGCTTAAAATCACTTTATAACTTCGTTTACCAAATTCGGTTTAATTATAAACTCATTCATAAACTTCCTTTGAAATTCAATTCTATTTCATTTCTAATTACTTACTTAAATGAACTTCATTTAAGAAATAATTCCTTAAATTAAATAAAACTTATAATTTACTTCATCCTTAACTGGAATTAAATTTCCTTTTTAAAATCTCATTAAGTTAAACAACTATTCGCTAAATTACTTCATTAGATTAATCGGCATACTAATTCAATTTAATAATCAGTTTCCGTTAAAACAATTGGTTTGGTCAATGTTGAAACATGATTAAACATTCGATCAACTCTAACTCATCTTTTCATTTAAATTAATAAATAACATTATTAATCCAAATAATCTCATTTACTTCGATTATTATAAACAATAATTTATTTCTAAATAAAACTTATTTTATTTGTTCTTAAAACAATAAATCCCGGTTATTAATCGTCACGTTAATTCCCGCCCACTTGCTTGTCAATCTTATTAATATAAGAATCAACTTTATAAAATTATTCAGTAATTATGATGAAGCACGTGCTTCGCAGACGGTAGATTTTGGTACAAAAGTAGCGGTTAAAACAAACGATATATATATAGTTGGTTCATTTCCCTTTTATAAACTTCATTTAAAATATATTTAAAAATCTATATTCAGTTATAAAAATAAATTCCGTAATTGCATTTCTATCGATTCACCTAACGGTAAATCTATCGTTATAAAACAATTTATATTTTGTCATCTACTATAAATCGCTCAACTAATGTCACCCGTTGGTTAATAACCAAATAAATGTTGAATTTGGGTTTAACAATCAGCAAACAATTCGATAATTCAATCATATGGCTTCAACCATTCATAGATTGATCATATACAGATAAATAATCAATTCAACTGATTGCGGTCAACCAATAATCATAATTCAAGCATCCAATTTAGCTTACGTTTATATTATATAAACTTAACCAACAAGGTAAGTTACCTTGTTTGGAAATCATCGTTAAAATAATGATGTCATTTCATTTAAATTAAAAAACCGTTTAATTTAAATAATCAATTAAAAAATATTTAACACACATCCAAACAATCATCTAACAACCAATAATTAACAGCCATAACATACAAATGATAAACCCGACTTATAATCATTATAAGTGGGAAACTGAGTGAGTTTAACTCCTTGATCTGCGTTACGTACACAGTTCGTTCTAGATAATTCCAACTCGTCTGTTTCAATTCCATTCCATAACGTCGTTCTACTTAATACGGTTCCAGTCTATCTGGAGTCGGTCGATTCTGACAGTATCTGAATACGTTGTTAATGTTTTAAAATTAACATTATTTTAATAACTAATTAATTTAAATTAATTAATTAAAAAATAAATTACTTTGTTTTAATTACTTCGGCCGGCTCTTTCATTCATTGCTCCGTCTGTCCTTGCTTTGTTCCAAATTATGCTCGCAAAATCCCTAAACCCTGGCCAACTTCCTATAAATCCTATTGTGTTTTAAATATTATAAAATTAATAAAAATTTAAAATATGATTTAATTATCTTCTAAATTCCATAATAATTTACCCTCATTATTTGTTATAATAACCTTAGTAGGCCAAATTTGCTTTGCGTTCACTGAATTGGATCATCTTATTATTGCAAGCCCAATCATGTTCAAGTCCACCTTCTACGCGTTATTATCCACATGTTATAATCCAAACCGTCCCACGTTAAAACCCTTTTCCAATAAAAGAACAAGCCGCCTTCCATTTTTAACATCTGCTCTTAAAACCTTTATTTTGCTTTCGTTAACAGAACACCACTCTCCCTAAAATAAATCATGATGCCTTCCTCACTTTTCCCTTGACCGGAGTTCCAGTGATGATTCCAAATCGAGCACGCCAGTAAGCCCTTTCAGCAGTCTGAACCTCGTCACCCCAAGACCTTCCACTAGCTCGCAATTCATCCCCAAAGTCGCCGCCTTTCATGCAAGATCTGGTCCCCCTCATCCATTTGAATTCCGCCAAGCCAGGTTTGCGCACAGATCTCTTCACCTTTATATTTTTTCTATTAAATAATTGGTGGATAAATGGGTAGATCGAGAGTTTCTGTAACACCCCGTAATTTTAAATATTAAAGTTAACAAATTAAAGAATACTTAATTTCAAATGTGGAAATTAAGGGAAATGGGTTGCGCCATTGCGTTCATCTCGGAATTCTGCTTGAGATAGAGTCCGAGTTTGTGCGAATTGGACTTCGTATGAAGAAGTTATGGCCTTCCGAAGTTTCAGAAATTAATTAAATTAAAAACAGCTCAGGATTCAGGAATCCAAAATTTGAATTCAAAACAGGGACCAGGTCGACCATAGTGTTGACCTCCCCTATACAGGTCGACCTTAGTGTCGACTCCCCCCCCCCCCCCCTCTCCCGCCGGCGATCTGAAAAAAGGAAATTTTGTGACTCAGTGTTGAGTCATTACGGCTGAGGTGTCATTCTATCTTGACTAGATGGTCTTGATTGATTCTAGGTTAATCTGACGGCTCTTAATTAACTAATCTTCTATAAAAACACCCTAATATCCATAACCCTAATCACACAAATTCATAACAAGAGCCGTCATGCCGTCAATGGAGAACCTACAGTAGCCGCCATACACTTTCAACCCTAAAGCAAGATAGAGACTTGAATCAAAAATCAAATCAAATCTCAATAATAACTAAGTCTACATAAAAGGTGAGCAATTCAGTTTCAGAATACAGATACCAGAAAGACTAGACTATTCTTTTTAATTGTGAGTATGACAACTTTCACAAAATAATTCATTAATTTAATTATGATATAATTGGGATTATGAGAATATGATTTTGAATCATGTAATGTAAATTGTATGTATGTTTGTGGTGTTGGATCATATGTTAGTTCTTATGTGAATTTTATGCAAGTTGAATCATATATCTTATGCAAGTTGAATCATATATCTTATGCAAGTTCAATCATATATCTTATGCAAGTTTGTGATGATTGGATCATATATACATGCATGAATCTTATGCAAGTTTGGGTTGTTGAAATATCTGTGAAACATGTATATGCATATACTAGTTTATGTGACATTAATCTACATGTTTAGATCTATATGCAAGTTTACATCTTTATGTTTAAATCTATATGAAAGATTACATCTTTATGTTTAGATTCATATGCAAGTTCACACCTTTATGTTTGGATCTGTAGCAGTACATAAGTTATGCAAGTTTATGCCCATTACTTATGCTAGTTTCTGATCATATGCTAGTTTGAATGAAATTCATATGCATGTTTATGTCATGATCCTTATATCTATTTTATGTGTTATGTGATGTTGTTTTTCTTTTTATAAGCTAGACTATTTGCGAGTCTAACATATGTCATATGAAAACGTACGAATAACATGGGGATGATGGGATAATATTGAATATATATAAAATTGTGAATTGGCATAAAATGGCCCAAAAAAAGGCATATAATTAATTTGAGACAATAATTGGCATAATTGGTATTTATGAACATAATTTTAAGAGACAATTATGGGCATAAATAAATTTGGAATTTATTGACAAATTTGAATAGGGATATTAATCCAATTTGGGGTAAAATAAAGATGTGTAATAATAAACCACCTAAGACACGAGGTTAGACTCTTTTGTGGTGTAAGACTGCCCGGACCCGCCCGGCAAATCCAGCAGTGTGACGGCAAGGAATTTCGCTCGGTCCGAACCAGTCGCTAAACCGATCCAGGCCGTTCGAAATGCCCTATCGTTTGAGAACAGGACAAATCAGGACACATACAGAAGAACATTTCATTGTATATTACAACAATGCATCAGATTACAAGAATATACAGAGTATAAATGAATAATACACAGAATTATCAGAGATTTAAATTACATTTAAATACATAGCAGCGGAAAATAATACAATACACAACTAGAAGAGATATACGGATACAAAGCTTTCCGGATATCATTCCAGCTGTAAACCAGGATCCTGTGAATATAAATCTGCAAAACCGAAACTACTAGCTGCCCGTGTCAAAATAGGGGCACCCAGAGTTTAGGTTAAAACAATAAACTCCAGGTCAGTCATGGGACTGGTGTGAGAACTAAAACAGTTATTAATTCTTTATTTTAAAGTTAGGTAAATCAAGGGACCACGCCGTATAACACGGAACGGGTTTCCTCCCAAGAATACCAGTGCATAAAACAAACAGCGCAATGCTAAATAAAGAAAAATGAAGCTGTTATAAGACCCAGGTCCTATCACACAATGCAACGCAAGCCGGGGGATAGGGTTTTCCCTTATAACAGCCAAAGAATGCTTGATACGTTTAAAACAAATCATTTGATACTGTAATAAGTGCATAGTGTATAAAACAACTTCAAATCATAAGTATCAATCATAGGCGGCATGAATGGCCCATAACACTATGTCGCCATATATAAATTTACAATCAAAACCGCAAGACGACGTATTGGAAGTTGGGTTATCATTTATGGTATGAACCGAGGCTAGGGGCAAGATCCTCAACCGATTCGAGACAATCTAGCCCATGTCTCCGGAACAGCCGCAACTGCCCCTTGGATCGTCAGGGCCGGTCCACCGATGTGGATTATTATGCCTGAACACTACGTTTCTCCGCCCTTTGGGGCGTAAATCTGGCCCGTCAGCCGACCAGAAGCATCGGCCAAAACCGATATCACGAGGCGCCTCGCTTTTCAGCAAGTAATAATAAGTAACATCCACATGAGTCAAACTCGTCAGCCAGTTCAAGCACTGACGCCACTCCTAACTAGAAAGAAACGCATGTCCTCCCTGAGGTCCGTCTCCCGTTTTTAGTTCATACCGGATGTGATACTCGCGAATCAACGTTACACAAAGCTACGCCACAAAGGCCGTGCTTCGATCATCAACCACAAGACTTTGCTTTTCAACAGAAGCCTTGATCATTTGCATCTTAGCATGCCACACAGGCAATTCACTCCATGCGATTGATATCCATCAATATATAACCCCTGAGCTCGTACGTCTCAGAGAAGGGCGTTAAGCAAGAGAATAAATTCTCCGCCGCCAAACAGATATATATTTAATAGAGATCAATCACACGGACTAAAATCCAATGTCAGACACACAGTCCATTTACCAGTCCGTTCTGGGTCTGAACGAAACCGGAGGCACCTAGTACCCCGCATATCCATCGATCTCCAAGTACGTCTGGACGATCACTAACTGTTTCCATCTTCTTGGGTGTACAGCCCAATCAAGATCATCAGTAATTACCCAAACGACGTGAAGACCTCCGTTCTTCGACCATCGTCTTCATCTTCGACTTATCGTCGTATCAGTTATTCAGAATGGGATAAACCCGGTCTTTCCGAATAACTCGCATATATTTTAAATAAGTGTTACACAAATACAACATACGCCTCATTCCAGTTCATTAGTCACTAACCGTAAATTAATCAAGAGAATAATTCCCCAAATATTAACCCCGAAGGCCGAAACCAACATCAGATCAATATCCAGAAAACCATTCTGCTTGGCTAACCAACAGTTAGTTTCTAAATTTCACATTCATAGGGAAAGGTTCCCATTAATTTTATCAAAGATAAATTCTTTATATTTATTCTTTAATCTATCTTTGAATATCAATTCAAAACTAGTCGGGATTAGCGAACCTTACCGAAGTAATCATTTGTTTTAATTTCCCAATCCCAACTTATTCATCCCATGAAGTAAAACTGGTAGTACTTCATATCTAACACCACGGTGTTATCGGTAAATTCAATTACCATTTCACGTTCAAATCTAATTAAAGATTTAACTATCGCCTGGAGCAAAACTGGTGATACTCCATCCTCGATCATTTCAATCTAATTAAAGATTCATTAAAACTCCACTTAGTTTTAATCGTTATCTGGGTTAAAGAATCTGTGTCATTTAAAACACGGTTCACGATAAACCCAAAGTCACATTCCATTAAATATCGGGTTAAAGAACGAGTGTTATTTAAAACACTGTCCACGATAAACCCAAAAATCAATATCAATTCAATCCCAATTAAATATTATTTAATTGGTACACTTCATTAAATCTAATTAAAAAGATTTAATCTTTTCTCAACTGGGTTCAAGAACAGTGTTAGTGAAGACACCATTCACGACAAACCCAAATCACATTCGATATTCAATACAAGGCTCTGAATAGAAAATATACCAGCTTATATTCAATATCGAATTCTACGACTAACAAATGTCGTATTGGAAATAACGATATAAATATATATCTTTCAAATTTCCATAACAACACCTGTATAATCACGGATTCCAACATCGAAATATTCCGAAGACAATTTCGATTCAAATCCACTCCAATGCAATCATTGGAAATTCTGGTTATTTTTAAAACCCTTTTTAAATTCAATTTATTTATTTAAAAATAAATAGAATTATATTTCTAGTTCAAAACTAGTTCATTTCGATAAAAATCTATTTTTATCTTTTCAAATGTGGAGTTTTTCATCCCAAATCTTCACAAATCATTTCTTATGATTTTACACAAATTATTACTATTTTTAATAATTTTATCAAGGCCCGTACAGTCGATTTCCATCAACGGTCATCGAACTGCACTTACAGCGACCTTTTTCAAATTTGATTAGGGCGTATCTCCAAATCCAACCGTTAGATTTCAAATTTCTAATATTCATTAGAAAGCCCTTTTCGATACGAACCCAACGGTTCCGGTTTTAGGAGAATCCGACGGTCGGATCTCCCGCAATGTCCGTTTGAAATAAATGGTCGAAATTCGCGAACTGCCGCGGCGCGGCGCGTTCTATTCAGGCCATTATATTTTATATATAATATATACTTCGTCGATTTCTATTTAAAACGAATTATATAAACAGTTTTAAATTCGTTTCAAAAGCAATTTCAACTTCCATTTCAATTCAAATCAAAATTGAATTCATCTTTATAAATTCGTTTTAAAATTCATTTCTATTCAATTCAAATTTCAATTCAATTTGAATTCATTTCAATTCGCTTTCAATTCAATTTGAATTCGTTTTCAATTCATTTCGAAATCGTTTTCGATTCAATTCATTTCGAAATCGTTTTCGATTCAATTCATTTCGAAATCGTTTTCAATTCAATTCATTTCGAAATCGTTTTCAATTCAATTCATTTCGAAATCGTTTTCAATTCAATTCATTTCGAAATCGTTTTCAATTCAATTCATTTCGAAATCGTTTTCAATTCAATTCATTTCGAAATCGTTTTCAATTCAATTCATTTCGAAATCGTTTTCAATTCAATTCATTTCGAAATCGTTTTCAATTCAATTCATTTCGAAATCGTTTTCAATTCAATTCATTTCGAAATCGTTTTCAATTCAATTCATTTCGAAATCGTTTACGTCAAAATGGCGTCAATCTAATCAACACGGCTTCATATATTCCTTTATTTTCAAATATTCTATTCCAAATATTTCTTTTTCAAAATAGTTGTTATTATCAAAATATTTCGTTCAACACATGACCAATCTCAATGGATGAGTACTGTCAACACATGAACCTTTATTATATAATATTCTTTATTTTCTAAATTGGAATGAGGCCCAATCAGTCACCATATAATGTTAATTATATGGATTTTCATACATCACACGTATATAATAACATTGAAAAATAATCAACCATCAACCAAAGTGCACTACACTGTATAAGCATCAAATATAGATATCTAACGCTTATAACAGCCTGTCAATCAATCGATCGACATATTCAATCAATCAGGATGAGTGAACTTCCTATTTCATCCTAACACCCGTGTGGGGTTTCAAACAATCAAACACAGATTTAGTTGTGCAGTTGGGCGATGTGTAAAATTTATCGTCCCAATCAGTGTCCTTCAAATAGGTGTACATAAACAAACTGTCTGGTATGTAAATGAATATTTATTTATTCCCATTCACGTTAAAAATTATATTTTTAACGGTAAAACATTTTATTTCAACATATGAATTTCTATCCAATTCATTTCATCGATAAAATGATATTTTTATTTTTCTAACTTATTTTAGAAAATTTCGGCGGCATAACGGCACGATACTAGAAACGGGACAAGGCCTAGCCTTATCCCCGGTCTAGTGAAGGCCCACGCCATTCACACATCAATCAAATCAATTTCATTTCACCAAACAATTCAATTCAAACCAATATCATATAACTAATCTATGCAACCAAACAAACAAGTCCATGGTCTGTGGACGATTGTGTCGGGTGCTACTAAGCACCGTCTGCATCCTAGTATATACATATAAATAGAAATGAAATTGAAAGGTGAGAAATTCTCACCAATAGCTATCCCAACTCCACGACACTTCAAATGCGGGAAATCTTCGCCGTGCTTCTAACGAGATCTGTTCAACACCGTTTGTGTTAAAATTATATTTTTAACAAATTCTATTTATATTCTATTCGTATTTTCAAAATAAATTCTTTTACAAATTCTATTTATATTTCTATTCGTATTTTCAAAATAAATTCTTTTACAAATTCTATTTATATTTCTATTCGTATTTTCAAAATAAATTCTTTTACAAATTCTATTTATATTCTATTCGTATTTTCAAAATAAATTCTTTTACAAATTCTATTTATATTCTATTCGTATTTTCAAAATAAATTCTTTTACAAATTCTATTTATATTCTATTCGTATTTTCAAAATAAATTCTTTTACAAATTCTATTTATATTCTATTCGTATTTTCAAAATAAATTCTTTTACAAATTCTATTTATATTCTATTCGTATTTTCAAAATAAATTCTTTTACAAATTCTATTTATATTTCTATTCGTATTTTCAAAATAAATTCTTTTACAAATTCTATTTATATTTCTATTCGTATTTTCAAAATAAATTCTTTTAATTGAAAAACAATGCAAATTTAAATAAAGTGAATTAAATTAAAACTGAAATTTAAATAAAGTTAATCACCTTCGAATCAATGTCTGTATCGCCCAAAACCCCACTGGAAAGCTGCGACTTCGAGCAACCCAAAACCCTCCCCTCGCTCACGCCTGACCCCACCGAACTACAATCGTTGACCAACATTCTGATCCCTTGTAGATGGCGACTCATCCCCCACAAACAACTCGCAACCATCATAGAAGACTAACTTCCCTCTCATCGTTGATTATCTGGTGCCCTAGCTGTCAAATCAGAACTGTCGAGCCCGATTATAACAATCGCTCGCAATGAAATAGACATAGGATGGAAGAGCAACTCAATCTAAGATCAAACATTTGATTCCATGATTTTTAGAATTTTTCTTTGATATTTCCTTGAATTTCGAAGTCACGATTTTTAGTTTGGAAGAAGAAGACCTGGCGGCTTGCCATTTTGACCAGAAGAAAAAGGGTTTAGTGAAAATCTAGGGTATTTATAATAATTTTTTTATTATTTAATTCTAATAATTGGTTCTTTTTCATACGAACTTCAAACAGGACCTAACGACTGTCGCCTCAAGCTAATTACCCCCTTTCCGAACTCAATGGGATATGCATCGCTAGTTGATTCGAACGTTTTGATCAGTTTTCGTTAAATTTACATTTAAATCACTATATTGACTTTTTTAAACGTACATTTCAAATTACCGGGGCCACATACTAACTCTAAAAATTCAATAAAAATATTTTCTAGCTTCGTATTAACGATACGGTCCTAACAAAACTAGTTTCGCCGAATTCTGAGACCGTTGGAAAAATGGCCATTTTCCAGTCGATTAAAATCAACTGAAACTGGTCAAACGCGTTTTCCTTTGCCACGCTCACATATTGATTCGAAAAATTATGAAATTTGAAACCTAGCAATAACTTGACATCACGGACCCAACAAAACTGGTTTCGTCGAAATCCGAGGTCGTTTGCAAAATTCCCATTTTTAAGGGCTTGAATTCCATAGCGACTATTCAGAATTTTCAACTGGACATATCTTTTGATTCCCGCTATGAAATTTTGATTTTTCGGATTCGCTAGAAAGATATTATCAATTAGATCCCATTATTTTTGGTTTCACTAAAATCCGGATTATTTTGCACCCGGTACATTCAATTGAAGTTTGAAATCGAATTATCGAACTACCGCGCCATTTTCAATTCTATTTTTAATTATATAGAAATATTTATATTCTAACGACGGCGTATATAATATATACGTCGAATTCTATATTGAAAATAGATTTCACGTCGATATTATTTAAAATAATTCATTTTAAATAATAAAAATTCGCTAAAATTGCCAAAATAAAAATTTTAAACTGGCCCAGATTTTCGGGTTATTACAATCTCCCCCACTTAAAACTTTTTGTCCCCGAAAAGGAACAAAGTCGAAAGTGGTTTGATAATTCAACTCTACGTTCGATTCGGCTTCCTTTCTCCAACTTTTCAGTTTCTGAGAATTTTCAAATTTTCAAAAATTTGGCTAACACCCTAAATTTTCGAAAAATTTCGCCATAACCTCCCCTGCACCGGGAGCATCGGGGAATTTCAAATAGCTTCCCCGGTCCTTCAGATCTCAAAAAGAAAAAGAAAAAG
Organism: Allium sativum; assembly: GCA_030737875.1. Lineage (NCBI taxonomy): Eukaryota > Viridiplantae > Streptophyta > Magnoliopsida > Asparagales > Amaryllidaceae > Allium > Allium sativum. Next base: position 145,217,506 of record CM060912.1, on the reverse strand, counting down.
CCAAGCGGCTAGCCAATAGGCTCATAAAATCATCATCACCCAAACAAAACAGTAAATTATAGTAAACATGTACCTATTTGTCGGGCAAACAAATTTTATTCTCTGCTCTAGCCACCTTGCTATGACCTGTTCAATGTAAGTATAGGTATATGCAAGCAAATGCGACCAATTTTCAATACAATTCAATATTTGATGCTATTAGGCTAAATGGCTAAAAATTAGCAAACAAATAAACAAACAACCCAAACATCAATCAATTAGTGAATTAGAGTTTCAAATTCATAATTTTGATACATATACAAAAATCATGTTTTTGATGCCAAATCACAACAATAGGTCCTATCTAATTTTGGTTCTCACACCAGTCAATAGGAGATATATAGATATTACATCTTCAAAACACGAACATAAATTCTGATAATGATCGATCAATCATCAGAACCATCTCCGGGTGTCTAGAATGTGATTCTATATCTATCCAGTATATTAAAACTTTAAATACACGTTTGCAAGGCGTATATGCAAAATCTTTATATACTGGACTGTCCAAATCAATACAAATAAATAATCAAATACGAATAATTGATTTATATTTCAGAACAAGATTTGTTTTCATTTTTAAAAATATACTCTTCACACTCGTTCTAGGATACTACTGATCCCATCTCTAACGAGTCATTCTAATTGGATGTTACTAATCCAATATCTGATGAATTCTTTCGTATGGTTCTAATGTGTCTTGTTCTCGAGCTCTGTAAACCAAAGCTCTAATACCAACTGTGACGGCAAGGAATTTCGCTCGGTCCGAACCAGTCGCTAAACCGATCCAGGCCGTTCGAAATGCCCTATCGTTTGAGAACAGGACAAATCAGGACACATACAGAAGAACATTTCATTGTATATTACAACAATGCATCAGATTACAAGAATATACAGAGTATAAATGAATAATACACAGAATTATCAGAGATTTAAATTACATTTAAATACATAGCAGCGGAAAATAATACAATACACAACTAGAAGAGATATACGGATACAAAGCTTTCCGGATATCATTCCAGCTGTAAACCAGGATCCTGTGAATATAAATCTGCAAAACCGAAACTACTAGCTGCCCGTGTCAAAATAGGGGCACCCAGAGTTTAGGTTAAAAAAATAAACTCCAGGTCAGTTATGGGACTGGTGTGAGAACTAAAACAGTTATTAATTCTTTATTTTAAAGTTAGGTAAATCAAGGGACCACGCCGTATAACACGGAACGGGTTTCCTCCCAAGAATACCAGTGCATAAAACAAACAGCGCAATGCTAAATAAAGAAAAATGAAGCTGTTATAAGACCCAGGTCCTATCACACAATGCAACGCAAGCCGGGGGATAGGGTTTTCCCTTATAACAGCCAAAGAATGCTTGATACGTTTAAAACAAATCATTTGATACTGTAATAAGTGCATAGTGTATAAAACAACTTCAAATCATAAGTATCAATCATATGCGGCATGAATGGCCCATAACACTATGTCGCCATATATAAGTTTACAATCAAAACCGCAAGACGACGTATTGGAAGTTGGGTTATCATTTATGGTATGAACCGAGGCTAGGGGCAAGATCCTCAACCGATTTGAGACAATCTAGCCCATGTCTCCGGAACAGCCGCAACTGCCCCTTGGATCGTCAGGGCCGGTCCACCGATGTGGATTATTATGCCTGAACACTACGTTTCTCCGCCCTTTGGGGCGTAAATCTGGCCCGTCAGCCGACCAGAAGCATCGGCCGAAACCGATATCACGAGGCGCCTCGCTTTTCAGCAAGTAATAATAAGTAACATCCACATGAGTCAAACTCGTCAGCCAGTTCAAGCACTGACGCCACTCCTAACTAGAAAGAAACGCATGTCCTCCCTGAGGTCCGTCTCCCGTTTTTAGTTCATACCGGATGTGATACTCGTGAATCAACGTTACACAAAGCTACGCCACAAAGGCCGTGCTTCGATCATCAACCACAAGACTTTGCTTTTCAACAGAAGCCTTGATCCTTTGCATCTTAGCATGCCACACAAGCAATTCACTCCATGCGATTGATATCCATCAATATATAACCCCTGAGCTCGTACGTCTCAGAGAAGGGCGTTAAGCAAGAGAATAAATTCTCCGCCGCCAAACAGATATATATTTAATAGAGATCAATCACACGGACTAAAATCCAATGTCAGACACACAGTCCATTTACCAGTCCGTTCGGGGTCTGAACGAAACCGGAGGCACCTAGTACCCCGCATATCCATCGATCTCCAAGTACGTCTGGACGATCACTAACTGTTTCCATCTTCTTGGGTGTACAGCCCAATCAAGATCATCAGTAATTACCCAAACGACGTGAAGACCTCCGGTCTTCGACCATCGTCTTCATCTTCGACTTATCGTCGTATCAGTTATTCAGAATGGGATAAACCCGGTCTTTCCGAATAACTCGCGTATATTTTAAATAAGTGTTACACAAATACAACATACGCCTCATTCCAGTTCATTAGTCACTAACCGTAAATTAATCAAGAGAATAATTCCCCAAATATTAACCCCGAAGGCCGAAACCAACATCAGATCAATATCCAGAAAACCATTCTGCTTGGCTAACCGACAGTTAGTTTCTAAATTTCACATTCATAGGGAAAGGTTCCCATTAATTTTATCAAAGATAAATTCTTTATATTTATTCTTTAATCTATCTTTGAATATCAATTCAAAACTAGTCGGGATTAGCGAACCTTACCGAAGTAATCATTTGTTTTAATTTCCCAATCCCAACCTATTCATCCCATGAAGTAAAACTGGTAGTACTTCATATCTAACACCACGGTGTTATCGGTAAATTCAATTACCATTTCACGTTCAAATCTAATTAAAGATTTAACTATCGCCTGGAGCAAAACTGGTGATACTCCATCCTCGATCATTTCAATCTAATTAAAGATTCATTAAAACTCCACTTAGTTTTAATCGTTATCTGGGTTAAAGAATCTGTGTCATTTAAAACACGGTTCACGATAAACCCAAAGTCACATTCCATTAATTATCGGGTTAAAGAACGAGTGTTATTTAAAACACTGTCCACGATAAACCCAAAAATCAATATCAATTCAATCCCAATTAAATATTATTTAATTGGTACACTTTATTAAATCTAATTAAAAAGATTTAATCTTTTCTCAACTGGGTTCAAGAACAGTGTTAGTGAAGACACCATTCACGACAAACCCAAATCACATTCGATATTCAATACAAGGCTCTGAATAGAAAATATACCGGCTTATATTCAATATCGAATTCTACGACTAACAAATGTCGTATTGGAAATAACGATATAAATATATATCTTTCAAATTTCCATAACAACACCTGTATAATCACGGATTCCAACATCGAAATATTCCGAAGACAATTTCGATTCAAATCCACTCCAATGCAATCATTGGAAATTCTGGTTATTTTAAAACCCTTTTTAAATTCAATTTATTTATTTAAAAATAAATAGAATTATATTTCTAGTTCAAAACTAGTTCATTTCGATAAAAATCTATTTTTATCTTTTCAAATGTGGAGTTTTTCATCCCAAATCTTCACTAATCATTTCTTATGATTTTACACAAATTATTACTATTTTTAATAATTTTATCAAGGCCCGTACAGTCGATTTCCATCAACGGTCATCGAACTGCACTTACAGCGACCTTTTTCAAATTTGATTTGGGCGTATCTCCAAATCCAACCGTTAGATTTCAAATTTCTAATATTCATTAGAAAGCCCTTTTCGATACGAACCCAACGGTTCCGGTTTTAGGAGAATCCGACGGTCGGATCTCCCGCAATGTCCGTTTGAAATAAATGGTCGAAATTCGCGAACTGCCGCGGCGCGGCGCGTTCTATTCAGACCATTATATTATATATATAATATATATAATATATACTTCATCGATTTCTATTTAAAACGAATTATATAAACAGTTTTAATTTCGTTTCAAAAGCAATTTCAACTTCCATTTCAATTCAAATCAAAATTGAATTCATCTTTATAAATTCGTTTTAAAATTCATTTCTATTCAATTCAAATTTCAATTCAATTTGAATTCATTTCAATTCGCTTTCAATTCAATTTGAATTCGTTTTCAATTCATTTCGAAATCGTTTTCAATTCAATTCATTTCGAAATCGTTTTCGATTCAATTCATTTCGAAATCGTTTTCGATTCAATTCATTTCGAAATCGTTTTCAATTCAATTCATTTCGAAATCGTTTTCAATTCAATTCATTTCGAAATCGTTATCAATTCAATTCATTTCGAAATCGTTTTCAATTCAATTCATTTCGAAATCGTTTTCAATTCAATTCATTTCGAAATCGTTTTCAATTCAATTCATTTCGAAATCGTTTTCAATTCAATTCATTTCGAAATCGTTTTCAATTCAATTCATTTCGAAATCGTTTTCAATTCAATTCATTTCGAAATCGTTTTCAATTCAATTCATTTCGAAATCGTTTTCAATTCAATTCATTTCGAAATCGTTTTCAATTCAATTCATTTCGAAATCGTTTTCAATTAAATTCATTTCGAAATCGTTTTCAATTCAATTCATTTCGAAATCGTTTTCAATTCAATTCATTTCGAAATCGTTTACGTCAAAATGGCGTCAATCTAATCAACACGGCTTCATATATTCCTTTATTTTCAAATATTCTATTCCAAATATTTCTTTTTCAAAATAGTTGTTATTATCAAAATATTTCGTTCAACACATGACCAATCTCAATGGATGAGTACTGTCAACACATGAACCTTTATTTTATAATATTCTTTATTTTCTAAATTGGAATGAGGCCCAATCAGTCACCATATAATGTTAATTATATGGATTTTCATACATCACACGTATATAATAACATTGAAAAATAATCAACCATCAACCAAAGTGCACTACACTGTATAAGCATCAAATATAGATATCTAACGCTTATAACAGCCTGTCAATCAATCGATCGACATATTCAATCAATCAGGATGAGTGAACTTCCTATTTCATCCTAACACCCGTGTGGGGTTTCAAACAATCAAACACAGATTTAGTTGTGCAGTTGGGCGATGTGTAAAATTTATCGTCCCAATCAGTGTCCTTCAAATAGGTGTACATAAACAAACCGTCTGGTTTGTAAATGAATATTTATTTATTCCCATTCACGTTAAAAATTATATTTTTAACGGTAAAACATTTTCTTTCAACATATGAATTTCTATCCAATTCATTTCATCGATAAAATGATATTTTTATTTTTCTAACTTATTTTAGAAAATTTCGGCGGCATAACGGCACGATACTAGAAACGGGACAAGGCCTAGCCTTATCCCCGGTCTAGTGAAGGCCCACGCCATTCACACATCAATCAAATCAATTTCATTTCACCAAACAATTCAATTCAAACCAATATCATATAACTAATCTATGCAACCAAACAAACAAGTCCATGGTCTGTGGACGATTGTGTCGGGTGCTACTAAGCACCGTCTGCATCCTAGTATATACATATAAATAGAAATGAAATTGAAAGGTGAGAAATTCTCACCAATAGCTATCCCAACTCCACGACACTTCAAATGCGGGAAATCTTCGTCGTGCTTCTAACGAGATCTGTTCAACACCGTTTGTGTTAAAATTATATTTTTAACAAATTCTATTTATATTCTATTCGTATTTTCAAAATAAATTCTTTTACAAATTCTATTTATATTCTATTCGTATTTTCAAAATAAATTCTTTTACAAATTCTATTTATATTTCTATTCGTATTTTCAAAATAAATTCTTTTACAAATTCTATTTATATTTCTATTCGTATTTTCAAAATAAATTCTTTTACAAATTCTATTTATATTCTATTCGTATTTTCAAAATAAATTCTTTTACAAATTCTATTTATATTCTATTGGTATTTTCAAAATAAATTCTTTTACAAATTCTATTTATATTCTATTCGTATTTTCAAAATAAATTCTTTTACAAATTCTATTTATATTCTATTCGTATTTTCAAAATAAATTCTTTTACAAATTCTATTTATATTCTATTCGTATTTTCAAAATAAATTCTTTTACAAATTCTATTTATATTTCTATTCGTATTTTCAAAATAAATTCTTTTACAAATTCTATTTATATTTCTATTCGTATTTTCAAAATAAATTCTTTTAATTGAAAAACAATGCAAATTTAAATAAAGTGAATTAAATTAAAACTGAAATTTAAATAAAGTTAATCACCTTCGAATCAATGTCTGTATCGCCCAAAACCCCACTGGAAAGCTGCGACTTCGAGCAACCCAAAACCCTCCCCTCGCTCACGCCTGACCCCACCGAACTACAATCGTTGACCGACATTCTGATCCCTTGTAGATGGCGACTCATCCCCCACAAACAACTCGCAACCATCATAGAAGACTAACTTCCCTCTCATCGTTGATTATCTGGTGCCCTAGCTGTCAAATCAGAACTGTCGAGCCCGATTATAACAATCGCTCGCAATGAAATAGACATAGGATGGAAGAGCAACTCAATCTAAGATCAAACATTTGATTCCATGATTTTTAGAATTTTTCTTTGATATTTCCTTGAATTTCGAAGTCACGATTTTTAGTTTGGAAGAAGAAGACCTGGCGGCTTGCCATTTTGACCAGAAGAAAAAGGGTTTAGTGAAAATCTAGGGTATTTATAATAATTTTTTTATTATTTAATTCTAATAATTGGTTCTTTTTCATACGAACTTCAAACAGGACCTAACGACTGTCGCCTCAAGCTAATTACCCCCTTTCCGAACTCAATGGGATATGCATCGCAAGTTGATTCGAACGTTTTGATCAGTTTTCGTTAAATTTACATTTAAATCACTATATTGACTTTTTTAAACGTACATTTCAAATTACCGGGGCCACATACTAACTCTAAAAATTCAATAAAAATATTTTCTAGCTTCGTATTAACGATACGGTCCTAACAAAACTAGTTTCACCGAATTCTGAGACCGTTGGAAAAATGGCCATTTTCCAGTCGATTAAAATCAACTGAAACTGGTCAAACGCGTTTTCCTTTGCCACGCTCACATATTGATTCGAAAAATTATGAAATTTGAAACCTAGCAATAACTTGACATCACGGACCCAACAAAACTGGTTTCGTCGAAATCCGAGGTCGTTTGCAAAATTCCCATTTTTAAGGGCTTGAATTCCATAGCGACTATTCAGAATTTTCAACTGGACATATCTTTTGATTCCCGCTATGAAATTTTGATTTTTCGGATTCGCTGGAAAGATATTATCAATTAGATCCCATTATTTTTGGTTTCACTAAAATCCGGATTATTTTGCACCCGGTACATTCAATTGAAGTTTGAAATCGAATTATCGAACTACCGCGCCATTTTCAATTCTATTTATAATTATATAGAAATATTTATATTCTAACGACGGCGTATATAATATATACGTCGAATTCTATATTGAAAATAGATTTCACGTCGATATTATTTAAAATAATTCATTTTAAATAATCAAAATTCGCTAAAATTGCCAAAATAAAAATTTTAAACTGGCCCAGATTTTCGGGTTATTACAAGCAGCCACAAATGTCAGTCTAATGTGAGAGGTCAAAGGCACGAATTAAATGCGTAACAATTGTAAAGACACGAGGTTAGGCTCGTTTGCGGTATAAGACTGCCCGGCCCCACGTGGCAAATCCAGCAACCGCAAATGTCAGCCTCATGTGGGAAGTCTTTACAAAGTTACGGTTCTAATAAATTAAGTAACACTTAACCAGATAAAGATGTGGTGGGACATGGGGGGTTAAGTGGGTGCCTTGGGTGGCATGTGAAATACGATTAGGTGCCTTAATAATTAATTAAAACTGATTAAAGACAAATATGAATGACAAATAGAAGTTTGGTTGAGTGAGCGGTTCTCTGAGTAACAATCTGATGTTGATTTCGGTCTTCGGGGTTGGTACTTAGGGAGTTATTCTTTTGACCAATGTATCTGTGAAATAATATGTACTTAATCATAAACTAAGTAAAACATGGTAAGTGGATAGGGTTAAGACCAACTTAACCAATAATATATAAGTGGGTAGGGTTAAGACCAGCTTAACCAATAATTTGATAAGTGGATAGGGTTAGGACCAGCTAAACCAGTAATATATAAGTGGGTAGGGTTAAGACCAGCTTAACCAATAATTTGATAAGTGGGAAGGGTTAAGACCAGCTTAACCAATAATATATATATATATATATATATATATATATATATTAATCTGATAAGTGGATAGGGTTAAGACAAACTTAACTAATAATAATATATTGATCAGATAAGCGGATAGGGTTAAGACCAACTTAACCAATAAGATATAAGTGGATGGGGTTAAGACCAGCTTAAACAATAATGTATCGATCTGATAAGCGGGTAGGGTTAAGACAAGCTTAACCAATAACACATGTTGATTTGTTAAGTGGATAACATGGGGAACATGTGGGATATAATTATAAACACTTAACCAAATTGAAAACATGTAAGAAGACATGAATAAGAAGGGGTTAAGTGGGGAATCTTAGTGGGGACCAAGCATAGGTGGAAAGCTTGTGTGGGGACCCTTTTCAAACCAGTAACCCATTTAGTAACTTTGTGAGCTCGAACCAAGTCGAGGAAGGTACACGCTTATTGGGTTTGATTGTAAGAGGTCAAAATGGGTTAGCGGTGGCAACGCAAGCCCAACGGGGTCATGTGCATGCGTGGGCCCGGGCTGGTAGGTAAGACGTTGTTGTATTATGTAGATATAAGTCGTGCATCTTTAGTGGTATCGGGTTGCCACTTTGGGAAGTGATACACCCCACTGTAGGACCAACACGGGTACCTATGAGTTAGGGAGCTGATCGAATGGGGAAGGTAGTGGGTATGACTAGCGGAGATAGGAGCAGATGGCACCTATGAAGATAGCTAGGAGTATAACTACCATATTGTGAATAAACATTGTAATTAGAATGAGGAGGGTAAGGGGTACGACTAGCAGAGATAGGGGAAGACGGCACCTATGAAGACAGCTAGGAGTACATGAAACTACCATTAATATTACTTTGTTCGGTGGGCGGGATCAACTTTTAAGGTGACTAGTAATGGTGTGGTGTAATTAGCATTGGTGCAGTATAGTAATTATCCTATAGTGATTAGGAATGAGATTAACGCCAGAATATTCCTCTTAATTGCTTTGTCACGCCCACTTGTTTCATGGTCATATCTTATCTTACCAAGTTTAAGCCTTATCCTAGTTACTTTAATAATTATATTGTTAAAGTTATTATACTCGCCAGACTTTATGTATGACCCTCTTGTTTTCGCCTCCTTTCCTCCCCCCCCCCCCCCAAGGTTCTCAGGGTAGGACTAGTACTAGTGGAGCTTGATTTTGGATCCCTTTCTCTCTCTTTTGGAAGTGCTTGGATTGCTGAAAGTAAAGTTCAGCTCATCTCTTTTATGACTACTTATGTTGGGGATTATGCTTTTTATTCTATGTACTCTGAAACAAATTATCAAGATGGATATTAAGTGTACTTGGTTTATGAAGTTGTTGTAATAAAACTATTTCTCCGCTGCAATAAAAGTTGTTTTAAAATTTTCAAGTACCATTATTTATATTTGCCTTGTTATATTCTGTTCTATACACTAAATAAGCTCCATGGAAGTTAGTGCATTCCCTTTGTGAGTGACATCAATGGACGTGGGGTGTTACACGTGGTATCAGAGGTGAAGGTTACCAGACCAGATATGAATTTTGAAAAAATATTTTTCAAAAAGCATTTTTTTAAAGACATAGTTTTAAAAGTATGTTTTAAGGAAAGTATTTTCAAGAGAAAAGTTTATTTTGAAAAACATAACCCCCAAGAGCCATATATCTTTCCTTCGATTCTCCATTTTGAATATTTTCCTCTTTCCTTTTTTTTTTTGAATTTCTTCCTCCACGTATAGACGCTTTTTGTAAGATGTGTAAGAACTTCCGTATGATGGGCGGAAAACCACTTCATGGGACTAGGACGTCTGTCAAAGCTAGAAGGAAGTGGAGGACTTGTCAGTACCTTTAAGGTAGACGGTGGGAGAAAGGTTCAATTAGCTGCTTGGTTAATGAAGAACGAAGCCTCATTTGGTAGGAGGTCACGAACAGAGAATGTGTGGGAGAGACATGGAAAGGACACACGATAAAGTAGATCCAAAAAAAGGTGATAAGGATAACAAGGGGCCAAGAGAAAAGGAAGGCCACACTTGTGAAATACTTGACTACTTAAATAAAGACGTTAGAAAGAAAGAGAAGACTAGTTGTTATCGTTTCGGAGAAATAGGACATCTTATTAGGATCGTCCAAAGAAGCAAAGGGCAAAAGGACAAAGTACGGGATCTTCTGGAGGGCAGACGCGTTCCCTCATGGCTGGCATACCTGATAGAGGTAGAAATATCTTGGTTGGAAGTTTTTTTTCCTTTTTGATCGTCCTGTTTGAACTTTGTTGAATTCTGGCACTTCACACTCTTTTATATATGCTTCATTAGTTGAAACACTACACCTAAATACTAGTCTAGTTACGGATCCCATAGTAGTCTCAAATCCTATTGGTGGTTTGGCTCATCTTTCTATGATTTGTCGGGATTTGAGAGTGTCTATCTTAGGCATTGGGTTTGAATGCAATGCCTTCGTTCTTGGCTTCCTGGGCTATGGCTTGTTTCTAGGTATGGATTGGCTAATTAGATATGGGGCCATCCTAGATTGTAAAAGAAGGGTAATTAGATTGTTGACTCGTTGTGGAAGACCCTGGACATTTCTTGTGACACTAGAGGCCCAGTAATGCTTAGCTACCTAGAATCCCTTGACGCATCCAATGATGATTTGGAATCTTCTCGTGTGGTCCGTGAATATAGTGACGTCTTCGATGAGGTTCGAGGTTTACCCCCTGAGGTGTAAGATAGACTTTCGAATATACTTAGTAGATAATACGAAGCCAGTTGCATCACCAGTGCGCCACATGGCTCCGAGAGAGAGAAGAGAACTCAGTAAGCAAGTGAAAGAGTTACTTGAGAAGGGGTTTATAAGAAGAAGTATTTCGGAGTGGGGTGCTCCAGCCGTTTTTGCTACAAAAGCTGATGGTTCACTTAGATCGTGCATGGACTATAGAGAGCTGAATACGCTAACAAAGAAGAACAGACACCCGTTACCGAGAATAGACGATTTATTCGATCAGTTGGTTGGTGCTTTAGTTTTCTCGCAATTGGATTTGGCTACAGGGTTTCATCAGCTAAGGGTGGCTGAAGATAGCATCAATAAGACTGCATTTAGAACTCCTGACGGTTTCTTCGAGTGGCTCGTTATGCCTTTTGGTTTGACGAATGCACCCGCATACTTTGTTGACTTAATGAGTAGGGTGTTTAGGGAGTTTCTGAACAAGTTTGTGGTAGTCTTTGTAGACGATATTCTGGTTTTCTCTAAAAATGAAGAAGAGCATTCCCTACATCTTAGGGAAGTCTTAGAGACCCTACGAGCTCATCAACTTAAAGCTAAGTTCTCCAAGTGCCATTTTTGGAGAAAAGAAGTGAGGTTCTTAGGACACGTGGTCTCTAAGGAAGGGATAGCTGTGGATCCCACTAAGGTAGTTGCAATCCAAGATAGGAAACTCCTAAGAACGCAACAAAAGTAAGAATCTTTTTAGGGCTGACTGGTTACTATAGGAAGTTCATTAAGGACTTCACGAAGATATCAGCCCCTCTCACTCGATTAACAAAAAAGAACTTGACATTTACTTGGGACGTTGACTGTGACGATGCTTTCCAACGTCTGAAGAGGGCTTTGACGACAACTCCAATTTTAGTTTTGCCAGACGGGAGTAAGCCATTCATTGTATATACCGGTGCTTGCGGGACAAGCTTTGGAGCAGTTTTCGATGCAAGAGGAAAATGTGATATGCAAAAGGCGGCAAGTACGAGCATCGCTTATCATCCACAGACAGGTGGACAGACAGAAAGGGGTGAATAAAATCCTTGAAGATCTTTTGAGATTATGTATCCTAGATTTTGGAGGGACATGAGGAGGGGCAACGAGCTTAGTGGTGTTCATGACGTGTTTCAGGTGTCGCATTTGCGGAAGTATTACAAGATACCGCGGAAGTAGTGGAGCCGAACATGCTTAGAGAAGTGGAAGTAGAGTAAAAAGCCACGATTAGACGAGCTTCTACATGCATCCTTGGGTTGGAGGTATAAAGGCTACGCAACAAAGAGGTCAAGTTGGTCAAAGTGCACTGGGGAGATGATCAAAGAGACGCGACTTGGGAGACGGAAGACAAGATGCGTACGCTGTACCCTTTCCTTTTTGAGGGTACGTTTTAATTTCTCCTTTTTCTACCGCTTTGTTGATACTTATCCTATCTTTTAGTATTATCTTTGCGATGACATCTTTAATCTTTAGTTCGGAAGAACCCTATGGTTGCTAACATGAGTTTGAGACATTTTATATTTGATGGATGCAAATGGATGCAAGTGATTGCTAGTGGTTGCTCGTGGATGCATGTACACACACCTTAGGCATTAGATCGGCTCAATCACCTTCATGTTGCATATAAATGTGTATGCATATTTAAATTAATGGATGTATAATGGTTGTGTTATCATATGAATGCTGCATTTTGAGGAATTGCATGTAGAAATAATATGTATCGGTAGGGTTCTTTCGCATACATAATTGACACAGGGCACTATCAGGATTTGCATTAAGGAGGTCAACTGAATCAGTAGACCGCCTGATTTTGCATAAGATAAGGAACATATACACACACTTTTTGCATATGTTCATATAGCATTAGAAATCTTGTAAGGACAATGGATGCATGTGTTTGATGGTTGAGTAGATGTTAGGATATGCATTCTCCTTAACTTGGAGATTTCGGGGGCGAAATCCTTTAAGGAGGGGAGAATGTAACACCCCGTAATTTTAAATATTAAAGTTAACAAATTAAAGAATGCTTAATTTCAAATGTGGGAATTAAGGGAAAGGAGTTGCGCCATTGCGTTCATCTCAGAATTTTGCTTGAGATAGAGTCCGAGTTTGTGTGAATTGGACTTCGTATGAAGAAGTTATGGCCTTTCGAAGTTTCAGAAATTAATTAAATTAAAAACAGCTCAGGACTGAGGAATTCAAAATTTGAATTCAAAACAGGGACCAGGTCGACCTAGGGTCGACCCTAGTGTCGACCTCCCCCTATAAAAGTCGACCTTAGTGTCGACCTGCCTCCCCCCCCCCCCCCCTGGGAAGATCTGAAAGATGACAATTTTGTGACTCAGTGCTGAGTCATTAGGGCTGAGGTGTCATTCTATCTTGACTGAATGGTCTTGACTGATTCTAGGTTAATTTAACGACTCTTAATTAACTAATCTTCTATAAAAACACCCTAAAACCCCTAACCCTAATCACACAAATTCATAACAAGAGCCGCCATGTCGTCAATGGAGAACCTAGAGTAGCCGCCATACACTTTCAACCCTACAGCAAGATAGAGGCTTGAATCAAAAATCAAATCAAATCTTAGTAACAACTAAGTCTACATCAAAGGAGAGCAATTCAGTTTCAGAATACAGATCCCAGAAAGACAAGACTATCCTTTTTAATTGTGAGTATGATAGCTTTCAAAAATAATTCATTAATTTAATTATGATAAGATATAATTGGGATTATGAGAATATGATTTTGAATCATGTGATGTAAATTGTATGTATGTTTGTGGTGTTGGATAATATGTTAGTTCTTATGTGAATTTTATGCAAGTTTAATCATATATCTTATGCAAGTTGAATCATATATCTTATGCAAGTTGAATCATATATCTTATGCAAGTTGAATCATATATCTTATGCAAGTTTGTGATGATTGAATCATATATACATGTATGAATCTTATGCAAGTTTGGGTTGTTGAGATATCTATGAAACATGTATATGCATATGCTAGTTTATGTGACATTAATCTACAAGTTTAGATCTATATGCAAGTTTACATCTTTATGTTTAAATCTATATGAAAGATTACATCTTTATGTTTAGATCCATATGCAAGTTCACACCTTTATGTTTGGATCTATAGCGGTACATAAGTTATGCAAGTTTATGCCCATTATTTATGCTAGTTTCCTATCATATGCTAGTTTGAATGAAATTCATATGCAAGCTTATGTCATGACCTTAGATCTATTTTCTGTGTTATGTGATGTTGTTTTTCTTTTCATAAGTTAGACTATTTGTGAGTCTAACATATGTCATATGAAAACGTACGAATAGCGTGGGGATGATGGGATAATATTGAATATACATAAAATTGTGAATTGGCATAAAATGGCCCCAAAAAAAAGGCATACAATTAATTTGAGACATTAATTGGCATAATTGGTATTTATTGACATAATTTTAAGAGACAATTATAGACATAAATAAATTTCGAATTTATTGACAAATTTGAACAGGGATATTAATCCAATTTGGGTTTAAATAAAGATGTGTAATAATAAACTGCCTAAGACACGAGGTTAAACTCTTTTATGGTGTAAGACTGCCCGAACCCGCCCGACAAATCCAGTTGCCACAAATGTCAGTCTAATGTGAGAGGTCAAAGGCACGAATTAAATGCGTAACAATTGTAAAGACACGAGGTTAGGCTCGTTTGCGATATAAGACTGCCTAGACCCGCCCGGCAAATTCGACAACCGCAAACGTCAGTCTAATGTAGGAGGTCTTTACAAAGTTATGGTTCTAATAAATTAAGTAACACTTAACCAGATAAACATGTGGTGGGACATGGGGGGTTAAGTGGATGCCTTGGGTGGCATGTGAAATACGATTAGGTGCCTTAATAATTAATTAATGCTGATTAAAGACAAATTTGAATGACAAACAGAAGTTTGATTGAGTGAATGATTCTCTGAGTAACAATCTGATGTTGATTTCGGTCTTCGGGGTTGGTACTTAGGAAGTTATTCTCTTAACCAATGTATCTGTGAACTAAGATGTACTTAATCATAAACTAAGTAAAACATGGTAAGTGGATAGGGTTAAGACCAGCTTAACCAATAATATATAAGTGGGTAGGGTTAAGACCAGCTAAACCAATAATTTGATAAGTGGATACGGTTAAGACTAGCTTAACCAATAATATATAAGTGGGTAGGGTTAAGACCAGCTTAACCAATAATTTGATAAGTGGTAAGGGTTTAGACCAGCTTAACCAATAATATATATATATATTAATCTTATAAGTGGATAGCGTTAAGTCAAACTTAACCAATAATAATATATTGATCGGATAAGCGGATAGGGTTAAGACCAACTTAACCAATAAGATATAAGTGGATGGGGTTAAGACCAGCTTAACCAATAATATATCGATCTGATAAGCGGGTAGGGTTAAGACAAGCTTAACCAATAACACAAGTTGATTTGTTAAGTGGATAACATGGGGGACATGTGGGATATAATTATAAACACTTAACCAAGTTGAAAACATGTAAGAAGACATGAATAAGAAGGGGCTAAGTGGGGAATCTTAGTGGGGACAAAGCATAGGTGGAAAGCTTGCGTGGGGACCCTTTTCAAACAAGTAACCCATTTAGTATCTTTGTGAGCTCGACCCAAGTCGAGGACGGGACACGCTTACTGGTTTTGATTGTAAGAGGTCAAAACGGGTTAGCGGTGGCAACGCAAGTCCAACGGGGTCATGTGCGTGCGTGGGTCCGGGCTGGTAGGTAAGACGTTGTTGCATCGTTTAGATATAAGCCGTACATCTTTATTGGTATCGGGTTGCCACTTTGGGGAGTGATACACCCCACTGTGGGACCAGCACGGGTATCTACGAGTTATGGAGCCTATCGAATGGGGAAGGTAGTGGGTACGACTAGCGAAGATAGGAGCAGACGACACCTATGAAGACAGCTAGGAGTATAACTACCATATTATGAATAAACATTGTAATTAGAATAGGGAGGGTAGGAGGCACGACTAGCGGAGATAGGGGTAGACGACACCTATGAAGACAGCTAGGAGTACACGAAACTACCATTAATATTATTTTGTTTGGTGGGTGGGATCAACTTTTAGGGTGACTAGTAATGGTGCGGTTAAATAAGCATTGGTGTAGTATAGTAATTATCCTATAGTGATTAGGAACGAGATTAACGCCATAGTATTTGTCTTAATTGCTTTGTCACGCCCACTTGTTTCATGGTCATATCTTATCTTACCAAGTTTAAGCCTTATCCTAGTTACATTAATAATTATATTGTTAAAGTTATTATACTCACCAGACTTTATGTCTGACCCCCTTGTTTTCGCCTCCTTTCTTCCTCCCCCCCCCCCCCCTTAAGGTTCTCAGGGTGGGACTAGTACTAGGGGAGCTTGATTTTGGATCTCTTTTTCTCTCTTTTGGGAGTGCTTGGATTGCTGAAAGTAAAGTTCACCTCATCTCTTTTATAGCTACTTGTGTTGGGGTTTATGCTTTTTATTTTATGTACTCTGAAACAATTTATCAAGATGGATATTAAGTGTACTTGGTTTATGAAGTTGTTGTAATCAAACTATTTCTCCACTACAATAAAAGTTGTTTTAAAATTTTCAAGTACCATTATTTATATCTGTCTTATTATATTTTGTTCTAAACACTAAATACGCTCCAAGGAAGTTAATGCATTCCCTTTGTGAGTGACATTAATGGACGTGGGGTGTTACAATTTCATGAGGTAAAAGTATTCGAATGGGTTATTGTAGTTTGTTACTTTATGCGTGACTTAATTTGGGTATATTCAGTCATACTGAATAATTTACAAATGGAAAAAAATGAACAAGGAGAAAACAATTAGCTTGGGAATAATTGGTACTGCAATGGTATTTATAGGTGAACAGGGATTTGAAGATATGAACAACACCCATTCAGTAGGTCTACAAGGCTATGTGCTTTCTCTTCATATAGTTATTGTCTGTGTGTTGACGGATTGAAGGCTTCAGACATGAATTGTTTCTTCAGTTAGGTCTGCGCTAATGGGAAGAATAGGTTAGGCATTTTTGTATGAGTAGTCACATTTTTGTAAAGTGTATTTCATTCCACATTGGTGTTGGAATCTATATATGTATAACTTATGTATTGTAATGTATTCACTTTGGAAATAAAGTTTGTTATATCCAACTTGGCAAAGGATTTGGTATAAAGGTACAGGGATATGAAAAACTGTTTTTATCTTACTATATTTTTATCTTTTCTTCTTAATTTATTTTCTGCCTTACTTTGTTTGTTTTGGAATGGATGCATGTCAGTAATACAGTCTTTTAGCTTCGACTTAGCAAAGGTGTTTGTACTGGAGTAACAATGGTTTCTACTTTCTGAGATGAGTCCATGTTGGTGGCACGTAAAGAAACTGTCTAAGTTATTTTATTTTTCCCTCTTTTCTCCTTATTTTATTTGATACCATGCTTTGTAAATAAGTTTGGCTGGATGATTTTCTTGGCTTCGGTATCTCTTTATTTCTTATATTGCTGGTATCATATGTTTATGATGGTATTCATTTCCTGTAGCAAACAATTTATTCTCTCCAAATGAACTATAAGTTTGGTTTTTTTTTCATTACATATTTAATATACACTGTCAATATGATTTATTACGCATACACTTGGAGTTTTATATTTTCCATAGAATGGTTATATACTACTACGTATGTCATATTGTCTACTTTTATATATGACGTCCAAGCATTATGAAATTTCATATATACGTATAAGTGGGAAAATATTTTGACAAATAGCTTATAAGATAATATTGATAAATTATTTAATAAAATCCCAAAACTACTAAATTCAAAAATAAATAAATTATTATCATCAGATATACTCAAACGTGATAGTACTTCACTTCAGAGTTTATCAACATCGAACTATAACTCAGTATCAAAAGTTTCAAGTTAACCGAAATCTAAAATATATAAAAAAGCTATTAAATATATTAAATAAATGTTATTATTTATTAACGATTTCCATAGCGACTATTTTAAAATTTGAATTGGACATAACTAACAATTTATAAACTAAAATCCCAGTTTTTCTCTTTCATTAAAAAATTATAATCAAACAGGTTCAAACGTTTCTCGTTTCACGAAATTCCGACTTCTATCATATCCTATATATTCCATTTAAGTTCAAAACTGAATATTACGTACTACCTCGCCATTTCGAGCTCGTTTATAATTAAATATAAATTATAACGTTTAAACTTCGATTTAATAAATGAATTAAATATTAAAAATCCATATATATATACCAATTAAAATATTTAAAACAAAATTAAATATTCAAATTAAAATGACCAAAAATCTGGGTTGTTACATTCTTCTCCCCTTAAAATAATTTCGTCCCCGAAATTGCTAAGGTAAGAAAAATGTCACACCCCATTAAATTTTATAAATCCAGTTCATTTTAAATCAAAAACCTATTCGATATCATAAATAAAAAGTTTCAAAATATCTAAAATTTTCAAACAATTTAAATTCCCAGAAAAACTCGATAGAGTCTCCCCTGTACGGAGTGACATCTACGATATCGCAAGAATAAATAATATATATATACATCGACTCACATGGTCGGAAAACAAAATTCAAAACCTAAAAATTATATTTTCGCGTAGGCACACCTTATGCGTGCTATCGAGTATATTTACTCAACCTATTGCGATCTACTTACCCAATATCAATTCTCACTGCCTCCCGTCACCAATACTCAATTCAACACGTAAGTGACCATTACAGAAATTTATAAATAATACTTCATTAGTCGACCAGTATAATTTCATCAATTCCCAAAGCATCTTCCAAAAAGGTATATGCAAATCAGGCTTAAATCACCTAGTTTTAAATCATAAGTAGTTCCATACAAATTTTATTATACTAGAACCTAG
Source organism: Allium sativum (assembly GCA_030737875.1). Classification (NCBI taxonomy): domain Eukaryota; kingdom Viridiplantae; phylum Streptophyta; class Magnoliopsida; order Asparagales; family Amaryllidaceae; genus Allium; species Allium sativum. The sequence goes on along the minus strand of CM060912.1, from coordinate 145,198,473 downwards.
TTTTCAATCCGCTCACCTTTTATTTAGCTATTGATTAATTTATTCTAACCAATCTAATATCTAAATAACAACCAATACACAATCAATTCAACCAATCATTCAATTTACATTAAATTCCATTAATACTCCAATTTAATATTTACTTCGCCAATTTAAGTCTTATTCGCGTCCAGTTACCAAATTAATTTCATTTTATAATTCTGATCCCGATTTTTAATTCAAACATCATCACTCTAATTTATTCCGTTTTAACTTATCTTAAATTTTGATTTCAATTTCTTACTAAAATTCTCATTCACAACTATATATCTGAAATTTTTATTTATAATAACCATTCAAATTCAAATTTTTATTTGAATTTTACGCAAATAAATTAATCAAACCCCAATATCTCAATAATGTAATAAAATTAGTTCTTTTCTATAAAAATATAATTTGGGTAAAATTATTTCATTTACACCATTTATAAAACAATATTGTGTACATTCCCAGTCAATGCTTCTCAACACTTGAACCGATCAACAACATAATACAAAACATCTTTATATAAAATCTACAAATACGCTCTCATATATATATACATGCACTCCAACTCAATCTAGGGTATTACTAACTCCATCTCCATCGAGTCACGCCACAGAGCCAAGGTTATTACTAAATCAATAGCTATGATACCACTGTAACGATCCGGTAGGAATTCGACGCCTGAATTCCGATAACAATACATAATCCCTTATTACTTGTCAAAATTCAACTATCGAAAACACCAGATAATTATTAGAAAGAATTTAGAGGGAGAGATAAGAAAGAAAGAAATATTAGAATAGAAGAAGAAGAAGATCCAACACAACACAAAGTCCCCATTGCAGCGGAACAAAATATAATATTGAAATAAATCTTCATCGAGAGCTTGAAAATATATTTACAATAATAAGAGTACATCACACATCTGGACAGTTATAGTAATCAATCCTCATATACATCACACCGCGGAAAACACTAGATAATATTATACGTATGAACTTCTCCAACACGTCTTTGGACTTCATAGCATCCTATAACCTGAACCTACAAACCCAGGCTAACCCGAGCATTTCAAACACCGGGTCAGTCTGGTGAACTAAAGTGAGAAAAAGCCCGCTAAGTTTATAATATCATCCAACTTGATTTTAAAGTTGAAATTCCTTTCTGAAATAAAAGGATTGTCGTAAGACTAATCCACACATAAACACAGACAATTTTTGCCTTATGATAACCCAAAACAGTTTTGAAAATTAATACTTCTCTGATATTATAATAGTGTCTATGTACAAATAAATAGAATCTAGCAGAACGCTTGCATCCCGCGCTCCACATATATAATATACAAACAAAAACCGCAGGTGTTTATTGCAGAGTGGATTCCGACTATGACAAGGTATGGAACCACCAGCCGATAGTGTATCTCTAGAGGAGAATACACTGTGTTCAACAAGAATGTCTTGCAACCCGGCCCACACAAGGCCGGCCATTCGTTTCACTTGAGTGTACCAAATGTATATCACTAACGGTTGGGAGCTACCCACAATTTCCCGAAAAGGACATCATCGAAACAGATTAAAGAAGCAAAAGGAATTTCTCTAGATATGTGATTATACACCCTAATGGAAGCGACCCACATAGCCATTCTACCTATTCGATTTTTGTCATTTCCCGATTGATGAGGCTTGAGGTTTGAATTTTCCCTTTTGAACATCTGATCATCATTCACTTTGAATGCCACATCGTCAGATCCCCTAGATATCACTAATTGACATCCACAAAAATATTCTAGTTGGGAGCTAAGAGAACGACCATTCTCTGCCACCAACTACGATATGTTTGAAGAAACCAACGTACGCGATCCTTTGGAAATACTATGCCAAACATCCGTCCATACAAGTTGTCCTGGGATTGGACAAACCGAAGGCGCCCTCCTACTACATCCTAGGAATAACCCTATGGATCAGTACCGAGTAGTCCTTGCAATCCATAGATTTCAACCACGACCGAATTGCTATCAAAATACCTCTAGTTGCAACATCAGAGAAATTTATCAAGTACCACTTTCGCGTATGAAGATCCATGATCTTCAACTGCTCCATCTTTAATCAACGTGTTTTACGTATTTGCTGGTTCGGAATGGTTTCCGAATATAAATTCGATCCCAGTCTTTCCATACCAATAGCGCATTGGGCATGATTTCGATAGTCGGTTATTTAACTATCAAAATAAAAATCATAAAAATAAAATAAATCCATTGATTTATTACACAGCGTCACTTGGCCATTAAAATAATATATCAGTTATAATACAAAAGATAATATATTAGTTTCAATATATAATTATTCTTAAATCATTTTATTTAAAATACTTAATAGAAATACCATAAAATACTTTCAAATTTTTCGTTACTATCCTTCAAATACATTTGCCACCACATACTTTTCATCCATAATTACGAGATCAATTCATTTACCGTTGTAAAACAATCGTTACCAAATCCCCATTTATTTCATTATTATAGAAATATCATTTCTATTCTCAATCCCCTCTTTATTTCCTTTTATTTAGGAATCCCATAATATATATTCCAAATTATTATTCCTCGGTATAAATTACTCCTAACATCTCCACCTTTACAACTAATATCATCCTTTGATAATCTTGCAGTTGTTCAAGTTGGGGTATTTTAATTACCTCTCAGACTTGATCAACCACATTCTTATCATAAGATAAATATGAATTGTAATTCAAAAACCCATATTCATTTTTAATACCACTTCACTATTGCATTAAAAGACGGCTTTCTAAAACCTTCTTGCTTTTGAAATCTCCTTTTTAAATATATGAAATTCATTAATTCAGTAAATGATTTATACATGTTAACATTTAAACTTTAACTCCTTTAAAACTATTCGTCCCATTGTCTAGATTTTTATTCAAATCCTATTACTAAACATTTTACCAAATTCAAATTCAGAAATCCCTTTTCTAATTCTTTAAATCATTTTCTTTGGGAAATCTTACTTCAATCTCTTCCATTGACTTAACGTTATTTTACAATTTAACATTTTAACTCCTCATCTCCTTATTCACAACTTGTTTACACATCCCGGGTTTAATGTAATGCCCTTTTTCCATATCGATTTCCCTTACTTAAAATATTAAGTAATTTTATTTTAAGCTTATCGTATTTGCTTAAAATCACTTTATAACTTCCTTTACCAAATTCGGTTTAAATATAAACCCGTTCATAAACTTCCTTTGAAATTCAATTCTATTTCATTTCTAATTACTTACTTAAATGAACTTCATTTAACAAATAATTCCTTAAATTAAATAAAACTTATTATTTACTTCATCCTTAACTGGAATTAAATTTTCTTTTTAAAATCTCATTAAGTTAAACAGCTATTCGCTAAATTACTTCATTAGATTAATCGGCACACTAATTTAATTTAATAATCAATTTCCATTAAAACAACTGGTTTGGTCAGTCTTCAAACATGATTAACCATTCGACCAACTCTAACTCATCTTTTCATTTAAATTAATAAATAACATTATTAATCCAAATAATCTCATTTACTTCAATTATTATGAACTTTAATCTATTTCTAAATAAAACTTATTTTAATTGTTCTTAAAATAATAAATCCCGGTTATTAATCGTCGGTTAATTCCTGCCCACTTGCTTATCAATCTTATTAATATAAGAATCAACTTTATAAAATTATTCAGTAATTATGATGAAGCAGCTTCACACACGGTAGATTTTGGTACAAAAATAGCGGTTAAAACAAACGATATATATAGTTAGTTTATTTCCTTTTTATAAACTTCATTTAAAAGTATATTGAAAAATCTATATTCAGTTATAAAAATAAATTCCATAACTGCATTTCTATCGATTCACCTGACGGTAAATCTATCTTTATAAAACAGTTTATATTTTGGCCATATACTATAAATTGCTCAACTAATGTCACACATTGGTTAATAACCAAACAAATGTCGAAATTGGTTTTAACAATCAACAACCAATTCAATAATTCAATCATATGGGTTTAACTGTTCATATAATTATCGTATACAGATAAATAATCAATCCAACCGCTAGCGGTCAACCAATAATCATAGTTTAAGCATCCAGTTTAATTTAAATACATTTATATTATATAAATGTAACCAACAAGGTAAGCTACCTTATTTGGAAATCATCATTAAAAATAACGATGTCATTTCATTTAAATTAAACAACCGTTTAATTTAAATAATCAATTAAAAATATTTAACACACATTCAAACAATAATCAAGCAACCAATAATTAATAGCCATAACATACAAATGATAAACCCAACTTATAATCATTATAAGTGGGAAATTAAGTGAGTTTAACTCACCCTTGATCTGCGTTGTGTACGCAGCTCGTTCCAGATAATTCCAACTCATCTGATTCGATTCCATTCCATAACATCGTTCTCCTTATACGGTTCCAGTCTATCTGGAATCGCTCAATTCGGACAGGATCTGAATGCGTTGTTAATGTTTTAAAATTAACATTATTTTAATAACTAATTAATTTAAATTAATTAATTAATGAACAAATTACTCTGTTTAATTACTTCGGTCAGCTCCTTTATTCACTGCTCCATCTATCCTTTCTTTGTTCCAAATTGTGCCTGCAAAATCCCTGAACCCTGGCCAACTTCCTATAAATAATATTGTGCTTTAAATATAATAAAATTAATAACAATTTAAAATATGATTTAATTAACTTTTAAATTCCATAATAATTTACCCTCACTATTTGTTAAGATAACCTTAGTAGGCCTAATTTGCTTTGCATTCACTGAATTGGATCATCCTTATATTGCAAGCCCAACCATCTTCTAGTCCACCTTCTACGCGTTATAATCCACACGTTATAATCCAAACTGTCCCACATTAAAACCCTTTTCCAATCAAAGAAGGAGCCGCCTTCCATTTTTACCATCTGCTCTTAAATCCTTTATTTTGCTTTTGTTAACAGAACACCGCTCTCCTCAGAATAAATCACGACGCCTTCCTCACTTTCCCCTTGACCGGAGTTCCAGCGATGATCCCAAATCGAGTGCACCAGTCATCTCTTTCAGCAGTCTGAACCTCGTCGCCCCAAGAACTTCGACTGGCTCGCAGTTCATCCACAAAGCTGCCGCCTTCCATGCGAGATCTGGTCCTCCTCGTCAACTCGAATTCCGACAAACCAGGTTTGTGCACAGATCTCTTCACCCTTTATAGTTTTGCTATTAAATAATTGGTGGATAAATGGGTAGATCAAGTGTTTCATGAGGTAAAAGTATTTGAATGGGTTACTGCAGTTTGTTACTCTATGCGTGACTTAATTTGGGTACACTCGGTCATACTGAAGAAGTTGCAAATGGAAAAAAATGGACAAAGTGAAAACGGTTGGCTTGGGAAGAATTGGTACTGTAGTGGTATTTATAGGTAAATAGGGATTTGAAGATATTAACAACGTTTGTTTAGTAGGTTTGCAAGGTTATGTGCTTTCTCTTCATATGGCTGTTGTCTGTGAGTTGATGGATTGAAGGCTTTAGACATGAATTGTTTCTTCAATAAAGTCTGCGCTAATGGGAAGAATAAGTTAGGCATGAGTTGTCTGTACGACTAGTCACATTTTTGTATAGCGTATGTCATTCCACATTGATGTGGGAATCTGTATATATATAATTTATGTTTTGTAACGTATTCGCTTTGGAAATAAAGTTTGTTATATCCAACTTGGCAAAGGATTTGGTACAAAGGTACAGGGACGTGAAAAACTGTTTTTATCTTACTATAATTTTTGCTTTTCTTCTTAATTTATTTGCTGCCTTGCTTTGTTTATTTTGGAATGGGTGCATGTCAGTAATACAGTCTGTTAGCTTCGACTTGGCAAAAGAGTTTGTACTAGAGTAACAATGGTTTCTACTTTCTGGAATGAGTCCATGTTGGTAACATGTGAAGAAATTGTCTATGTTATTTTATTTTCCCCTCTTTTCTCCTTATTTTATTTGATACCATGCTTTGTAAATAAATAAGTTTGGTTGGATGATTTTCTTGGCTTCAATATCTCTTTATTTCGTATATTGCTGGTATCAGTTATTTATGATGGTACTCATTTCCTGTTACAAACAATTTATTCTCTCCAAATAAACTATAAGTTTGGTTTTTTTATTCATTACATATTTAATATACGAAGTCTATATGATTAATTACGCGTACACTTGGAATTTCATATTTACCATAGAACGATTATATACCGCTGCGTATGTCATATTGTCTACTTTTATATATGACATCCAAGCGTTATGAAATTTCATATATACGTACAAGTAAGGAAATATTTTGATAAATAGCTTATAAGATAATATCGATAAATTATTTAATAAAATCCTAAATCTACTAAATTCAAAAATAAATAAATTATTATCGTAAGATATACTCGAATGGGATGGTACTTCACTTCAGATTTAATCAACATCGAACTATAACTCAGTATCAAAAATTTCAAGTTAACCGAAATCTAAAATATATAGAAAATGTTATTAAATATATTAAATAAACATTATTGTTTATTAACGATCTCCATAGCGACCATTTTAAAATTTGAATTGGACATAATTAATAATTTATAAACTGAGATCCTGATTTTTCTCTTTCATTAGAAAATTATAATCAAACAGGTTAAAACGTTTCTTGTTTCGCGAAATTCCGACTTCTATCGAATCCTATACATTCCATTGAGGTTCAAACTGAATATTACGAACTACCACGCCATTTCGAGCTCATTTATAATTAAGTATAAATTATAACATTTAAATTTCGATTTAATATACGAATTAAATATTAAAAATCCATAAATATTCCAATTAAAATATTTAAAACAAAATTAAATATTCAAATTAAAATGACCAAAAATCTCGGTCGTTACATGGATTATTGAAATCAAAGCTATTGGCTTCAATTATACGTGGAGAAGAAGAGATATAACTAATCACGAATGCTTGTGTAGATTTAATGATATGTAAGCATTATCATTATCTCAATTATCTAGCGACCACAATCCTCTTTTACTTTACTTAATTTCTACCTCTTCATCTAAAGGATTTCCTTTTAGATACTCGAATGATTGGAGTTTTAAGCCTTGTTATTATGATTGTATGTGTAAAGGCTTGCAAGCTTATGTTTGGGGGTTTCATAGTTACACATTTCAGCAAAAGTTACATCCTTGCAAAATGGAGTTAAAATTATGGAATAAGGTTAGGCCTAAATATGATGCTCTTCTGTTAGAAACTAAAAGGAGATATAATGAATTAGAAGCTGCAGTTGACATGGACCCAGAGAATATAGATTTGTATGAATCATTTTTAGAAGCGAAGCATCAATTATCTGTTTAGAAGCATACTAAGTTCTGGAATTACAAGAAAAAAGCAAAGTTTTCGTGGCTTCAAGATGGAGATACAGACTCGAATTTTTTTCATTCAAAAATGTCTTCTCGAAGGCATAGTAATAATTTGAAGGCTCGTATAAATTCAGCAGGAGAACTTTTATATAAACAGGATGAAGTAGAGGCTGAAGCTATCAATTTCCTCAGTTCTTTGCTCAATGGTTCAGTGTCTTGTGAGCTGCCATTCTTTCAATCTTCATATGTGATTAATCAAAGAGATCAACAGGATTTATTGCATCCAATTTCTTTAGAAGAGGTTAAAAAGGAAGTATTTTCAATACAAGATGATTCGAGTCCTGGACTTGATGGGTTCAATTCAAAGTTCTTTAAATTGCACTGGGAAGAATTGAAGCTGGATTTATTAGTAGCAGTTCAGGATATTTTCATACCAGCAAAGATCCCCAAATGTTGTAATCATACTTTCATTTCTCTTATTCCAAAAATTGATAGGCCAAGTGATATTTACCATTACCGTCCTATTTCGTGTTGCAATGTTTACAATAAAGTTTACTATAAAGTTTTTAGTAAAATTCTTTGCAATAGGATAAAGTGGTCTTTACCGCATTTAATATCACCCAATCAGTGTGCATACATCCCTACCAGATACATAGGTGATAACATATTGCTTGCTTACGAGCTTATTAGAGATTTTAAGAAATCTGGGGTTAACAAATTATGTGATAAGGTAGATCTTCATAAGGCATATAATAAAATCAATCGAGAATTTATATGCCATATCATGAAAATCATTGGATAGCCTATACATTTTATAAATGTGGTTTATGAATGTATTTCAACCCCATTTCTATTATGATTCAAGGAAATCCCAAAAGGTTTGTACCGTCCAATCGTGGTATTAAACAAGGCGATCCACTATCACCATATTTATTCTCAATTGCAATGGAGTTTTTCACATTTTGCATAAATGAAGTGGTACTACAGAAATCTTTTCTCCTTGTGCATGCTTTGGATCCTATTGTTACTCATTTATTGTATGCCGATGATCTAATGGTTTTTGGGAAAAGTTTGAATTTGTGTGTTGTCTCACTCAAATATGTTTTTGACAAATTAGAGAAATGCAGTGGACTTTCAGTAAGTAGGCTCAAAACAAAGGTTTACTTGAGCTCTCATGCATCTCTTTCTTCTGAAATTGCAAATATATTAGGTGTGAGTATAGGTCAGCTCCCTATCAAATATCTTGATGTTTCTTTATCCACCAACTACATCCATTATAATGATTGTGAAGACCTTTAACACAATTCAAACTAAACTCCAGTCTTGGGATGTCAAGTTTCTCAGCTTCGCGGGTACAGACGAGTTAATCCAACCTATGATTACTCCAATGGTACTTTATTGGCTTTTTATATATCAGCTACCAGAGTATACTATTAAGAAATTAAATATGATGTGTGCGGATTTTTTTTGGGGTGATTATAAGCGTAAAGTGAAATAGGAAACTCTATGTTCTCCTAAACATGAAGGAGGAATTGGACTTAAATCATTTAAAGACCTTAAGAAGGCTGCATGTGTCAAACTCTTATGGAAATTTCTTGTTGATTCCTCCTTGTGGAGTAGGTGGATGGCTACAAAGTATTGTAGAGGTAATTTTTTTCATATAAGTATTGACAATAATTCATCTTGCATGTGGAAGGCTATGTTAAGATTAAGATCAAATGGTAGGCAATTGTTTAATAAAGTGATTTTTGATGGTACATCAACTTCTGTGTGGTTCGAACCATGCATTAATAGTAGATGTATGGTGATTTGATTGGTGTTTCTAGAGTTCAAGCATTCGGAAATCAATTTGAGATTGTTGCTTCTATTTTTAGAGATGGTAGATTGTGTAGTAGCTTACATGCTGGTATGAGGGAAGTTCATCAACAAGTTGAAGATGTGGTAGTGAATCATAGTGCAAGTAATGATTATTATGAGTGGTATGATGGGGAAAATTTTAATTTTCATAAAGTATGGGAGGAGGTTCGAACAGAGTATCCAGTTCAGGACATTTTCAAAGATGTATGGCATGCTAAAAATTCAAGAAGAATGTCTTATATCACCTATCTTGCTGTTATTGATAGATTGAGCACAAGAGATAGATTGGATAGATTTGGGATTATTGATGAAAGAAGTCGTTTGCTACGTGAAGACATTAATGAAACTGCAATGCGTTTATTCTTTTCATGTGCATATTTGAATTTTATTTGGAGTCATATTAAGAGAAAACTGCGTCTATCATCATATGTAAATGGATCTTTGCATGAAGAAGCATCCGAAATTTTGCAAATGTTCAAAGAGAAGAATCATTTAAAGGATGTGGGTTGTGAAGCTCTAACTTTTACTGTGCATCGCATTTGGTTTGAAAGGAATGCTCAGCAGTTTAATAACCATTCAGTTGTCAAAGAGGTGAACTTGCAAATTATTGAAAAGGAAGTTTTTTTTTTGTTAAAAGGCAATGGCAGTAAGTCTATTAGATTGGTGCATAATGTTGAATTCTTGTGTAGATGGGGAATTGATTTAGTGGATATACGGTGATGAAGATTTGGGCAGTGGCTTATTGATGCTGAAGCTTGCTATTTTTCAGTTTTTATTAGCCTTTGTTTCTTGTTTCAGGTTATATTTGTCTTGCGGTCTCTCATCTTATTTTGTTGTATTTGTGAGCCGTTTTTATAGTGAATATATGGATTTTATATGTACCCTTTTTCCTTGTTGTCGCATCCATTTAGGTTAGGGTGTGCAAGGTTTTGATGAGGCATATAAATGAAGTATATGATTGGTTTTAGCAATAAAGTGAACCAATTATCAAAAAATAAGAATATATGAATATATATATATATATGTATATATATGAAAGCAAGTGAAGAATAGATAAGGAAAGTGATTTATAATAAAAAAATATTGAATTCTTAAGAGTATAAGTGAATATAGAATAGAAAATAGTTCAAAATCAGAGACTAGATAATTCAAAAAAAAAACTGGTTATTGAAACAAATGATTCTGAAGTGTATTTATTATAAATAAACCGTTGCAATTTTTCATGAAAAGAATTAATCAAAAGTTATAGTCATAACTCTTGAATTAAAGAGTTATGACTCTTCGAAAAGTTGCAACCTATTAGTTCAGCCTTTTGAATTTATAATTCAGAAGTCTAAGGAAGGGCTATTATTTGAAAATAGGTGTGCATATGCATAAGTTTTCTTATTCAGACGTATGAATTGGAATTTCAGGCGTTTGAATATTCAAAGTTCGAACTCTAATTTTTGAATATTCAGTAAACAAACGTTTGATTTTCCAACTCAGGCGTATGAAGCACAAAATCTGCAGTTGTCTTCCAGCCTTATAAGAAAGTAGAATTTATAATTATATATGTATATACTTATCGAAGATATTTTAACAATAATTACTGTCTAAATACTGACTCGATTTCATGCTAAATATATCAACATATCTTCTTGTCGAATTTTTGTGTATTTAGATTATATTATTCTCCTTTCTCATGTAAAAGATATTAGTGAATGATATCGTCGATATATAGTTGTTGTAATCAAAATATAGTTTTCAAAAGTGAAGGTTCTAACAATCTCCCCCTTTTTTATGATGACAACTATATACAACTTAAGGTATATATATATATGAAATAAAAATAATGTAAATTTCACTTGTGCTCCCTTGAATATATTGCTCCCCTATATATATGCTATATATATTTCTCCCCCTTTGTCATCGACAAAAAGAGTAACAACTTATGGGGAACTAATAAATGTGCATAGTTCATGAACTAAACTATACAAAAATAGGACATACATGAATTATTATTAGAACATATATGCTTATCTATAAATACCACCGCCAGTCCACCTACTCTACTTCTAGCCCACTCCTATAAATACCACCTCACTTCCAATGTAAAGAGGGTTGGATCTTGCTCATGTCCAAAATCAAATGGCTACCAAAGAGGGAAATAACCTTCCCAAAGCCTCACTAGAACCTCCCATCGCTGTAGGAAGAAAAAGAACCATATCCTTGGACATTTGACCATATTTTTGGACACTAGACCATTTTGTGTTGCCTTGGAATCCGGGAAGAAGATATAGAAACAATCTTTGAACTTCCTTGCCACCTTGGCTATGATGACTTCGTGTTAGCTTCGCAACCTCTTCATCCTCACTCGACTAAGCTTATGATTCACGAACACTTGAGGGTTCCTCCTTCCACTTCCAAACATTCGGATCACAAAGAAAAGACCTCCTCCTTTGACAAGCATAGCACTTGGAAATTACACGACCATGTATCGGAAATCATCGAAACATATATATACTTGGGAACATTCTGATCCTATGTTGTAAATTTGTATAAAGAGCGTAATAAAAGAGCAAAACCATTAAAATTGGACGTAGGCTCTGACGAGCTGGGCCAATATAAATTCAGTGTGATCATTTACTTGCACTTTTCTCTTATACATTACGTCACAACTACATATTTTCTACTACTGGATGTTTATTTTCACTCACGTGGAAATCGCAAGGTTTGACGACCACTTTTCGATGTCAACACATTGGCGTGCAAGGTGGGGGTACGATGCGCACCTACGGTCGACTTTCAGTTACTTCCTTTTAGGAAACGAAACTTGCCTTTCTTATTACCCAAGCACCAAGACTTGGAACACTACTTAAGTCTTCCGTGTCTTACCGACCAATCCTATCGATAATGGTGAACAAAGGAAAGAACACCATAGTCGCACTTTCCATTGTCGAGCTTGATTCAGAAAATCCTCTTAGTCCTGACTCACCGAAGTTTTGACCAACCTGAATACCACTAATGCTTCCACCCTTAACGCACTCGTTGATCGAGCTTAACCAAACGAAACCTCCAGGAAACTGGGAGAAACCTAAAGAAGCCTTGTCGACCAAATCCACCAAAACATTGGATTGACGAAACGACATCAATAGTAGGCTCAATGAGACATCCTTAGCCTTCAAGCAGATTTGGGCATTCAACTCCCATCGAACTTTGTCTCATCAAGTTCTGCATCTGCTTCTTTCCGTGATAACCATCGCTTCGACCATTCTCACCTTGGGCCTAACCTCGACGAACGGGATAGCGCTCAACCCATCATCTTGCAAGATCGATTCATCTCGGCTTGGAACTTGCCTCTTATGTTATGCATAATAAACCAGGCCCAAATTCTTATTCATTAGCCTTAGCGAAGTCATACGACTGATTCATAAGATTGTTTTAGATTAAGATGATGTTCTTCCTAGAAGACGTCCAAGGCACGCACTCCCGATTTGGATCACGACCATGGTAACATGGCAGAGATTCAAACTCCCGTTCTCACTAATCTACTTCGCATCATCCTGAAAGAATCACGGGGTCAAGTCACCGACGACTGAGAAACCAGTGCAAGACATAAACCTTTCACAGAAGACGTGCTCAACGTTTAATGGCCCGCACATTTCAATACGCCACAGATAGAAGCTTATTCAGGAACTCTGACCCTCCAGAATTCATACACCGTCACGAATCTCGTATGAATTCTGATCATACCATATATGTCGTAAAATGCAAATGTTTGCTCATCTTCCTAGAAGGGGTACCTCTTCTATGGTTCACTTGACTTCCACCGATAACTATCTTGACCTTTTTCTAGCTATCCAGGGGTTAAACCGATCAGTTCAGAACGTACATTCACTAAGGCTCCGATAGGATCGAAATCATCTTGGAGGATGTCAAGAATTTGAGCCCTTTGGGAGGTTCGGAATCGCCTTGGATGTTGTCGAGAACTTGAGCCCTCAGGCTATGTTGGACCAACTCATCGAGGGTGTGTTCCCCAATTCCAAATTCGGAGCATGGATTAACCGAGCGCAACCTAAGACTCTGGAGAACTTTTACGAATAAGTCAACTATTTCCTATGCCAAGATGTAGCACAAAGGAATCGAGCTTCTCTCTTCAACAGCTTACTAAAAAATGAAGCATAGAGTTCCAATGACTCGAACCCTAATGCTCTACACAATCCTGCTAAAACTGGCAACGTTAGAGGTGGTCGCAAATATAAGAGAAAGCTTCTCCGACTTCCTCTTTCTGCAACCACACTCCACTTAATGACACCCTCGAGAAATTTTATCTCAAGACCTGCAATGTCCTACTGTATGAGAAACCAAAGCCAAAAGGTATGTCGGATGCAGCAAGGGAATCCATGATGTATTGTTTGTTCCACAGCGTCCACGGGTACGACACCAACAACTATCGCCACTTGTAGGACAACATCGAAAAGCTCATCCGCAAGGGAAATATTGAGCCATATTAACAGGGTCCATCGCATGGAAATTATGAGTCATCTAATACCCACCAAGGATTTCAACCAACCAGTACTTCATTAAACAACCAAGTCCTTCGGAGCTGTCCTTTTGACTCAATAAGACTACAGCAACAATGGGCGGCTTGAACATCGATGTCGCGCCTTACAACTTGTCTTGCTTGAGTTACACTTTTTCTAAGCTTAGTTGTCTTCATTTCCAAGCTATTTCATTTTCATATTGTAACTTCGACAAGTAAATTGAGTTATCTTGTAACTTGATTGTAATCCTAGTACGAAGTTTATAAACATTGCCTCAGCTTTTGAGATTCATCTATGAATCGCTAAAGCACAGCTACCACAAATACACTAAGTCCAGCAGATTTAGCCTGACCTACCTACGCTTCAGCGTAATCTGGCGGTGTTCTATTGGCACCGCTGTCGAATCTGATGGATTTATCCCGACCTACCTACGCTTCGGCATACTTAGGCAGTGACCCATCAGGACGATCGTACTTCACATGCCTCAAGTTAATCGACAAAGAAGTGCTAAAGAACTTCGCCCTCCTCGAGCTAATCAAGAAAAAAGTTCACCCACTCGGATTTCACACGACTCGAATTCCTCGAGAGCGGAGCTCCAACCAACTCAAACCTAAGCGCAATGCCGAGTCATGTTACACAAGTACAGTTCCCGAAAAGAGTATAAATACTTGAGCGTGTAGAATCACAACTACCATGACACAGTGATCTCCAAAGTCACCATCAGAAATACCAATTTATGAAAGTAAGATCTCTTCCCCGAAAGGCACCTCCTCATCACTGTGTCATGGTTGAATAAAATGAATTTAGATCGTTTTGACTAAAATTTGAGAATTTGATTCTGGAAATTTTTAAAATTGATTTTTAATGCTTGAAGAAAAAATATGTTAGTTGTATATACAAGTAATTTCGAATAGAAAATATATTCAAAAAGAAAATATATAAATGAAGAACCCACTTTTATCGCTAGAAAATAATTTCAATGATAATTTTACGCCAATGGAATTTATTTTCGAGTCTCAAAGTGGGGGAGTCCACTTTGGTAGCTTTGCTACTGTTTATTTTGATCAAACGAAGTTTGATTTGTGAAGCATGGATTGATATATGAATATGTATGTATATTTTTGAATGATTGAAAGAAAATCCGGAATTGATTCTCGAGTTTGGTCGAATGATAATCCTATGTATTAGGATAATGAAATCGTATATTCAAAGTGATGTTTTGAAGGAATTTTATAAATATGGAAATTTGAAATGTTTGAATAAAATTTTGTTTTAAGTAATATATTAACAAAAGCAATAATTAATGAAAAATTACTTTAGCTTGACTTTATGGATAAAATGGTTTTGATATTAAATTACAAGCTTAGATTAATATGTTAAAATATTTAAACTGAAGGTATAAATTAACTTAACTTATTCAATAAGTGGCTTTAATTCATTGAAATTTAGTTAGTGTTTGACAACTGAAGATAAATAAAAGGTTCAATGGTGTTTTAATTAAAAAATTTAGTTTGTTTAACTTAAGAATTATATTAAGTTAATGGTTTAGTGGATTAAAAGGATAAAATTTAACTTGTAAAGAAGTGATTTAAGTGATGAACTTCATATTTAAAATTTGAAATTGGTTTAACCAATAATATGAAATGAAAGGAAAATTCAAACTTCAAATGTACTCTGTAATCGTCTTTGGAATCGATGTTCAAACTGAAATATTTCAAATTGAATCTTGAGCTAAATTTGAGTTTGGTTTCGACATTGGAATCCATGTTAACTAAAAAATTTGAAGTTCAGAAAATTGATTTGGATTGGAATATTTCTTGAGATTAATATTATTTATTTTATTATATGTTTTACCATTGTTTTATTTGAATAAAATTTATCTATCTTGTTTAATTGTTTTATACCAAATCTATTTTGATTCTGAATCATTTTTGCAAACTATTTTCTATCAAAATATATTTAATTTATTCAAACCTATTTTTATAAACCTGTCTAACTTATTTAAACTATTTTAGACCAAAACCTATTTATCCCATTCAAACCAATTTTATTTTAAGCTTACTATTTTACTTAAAAACTATTGTGTGTTCGTGATTCTGTGTGTTTTTCAATTTAAACCCTGTATACTAAATAACTACCCGTCATTTTGAATGTTTCGATTTGGTTTAATTACCGACTTGGAGTGGTCAAAAGGACAGGTCGTTACAGGCTCTCTCCTCCAACTGAGCTTCGGCCACCCTCCAATTAACTAGGAGTATGTCAGGAAGCACTACTGAAGGCACATTCAGAAGCGGGCCTGGGGACACTAGTCCTTCACCAGTCCTGCAACCATCTCCTACAACTCAGTGGGCTCTATAATCGTCTTCAGAGATACCGGCTCGTGATTTGTTACCACATTTTCGTTCATTGTCAGAGGCAAAATAGGAACGAAAAGACAGCCCTCTGATCCAAAGAACACCTCCTCTTCATTAGGTCGTAATCATTTTCCTCCACCTGAGCTCTGACCACCCTAAAATTAGCTGAGGGCATGTCTAGAAACACAACTGGACGCACACCATTTAAAGCAAGCCCAAAGGCACCAGTCTTCCACCTGATTCTTGCATTCCCACTACTTCCATCTTCTCCACTCCCACGAGGAAGATGATCCAAAACCGAAGTCATGGAACCACAGAAGTCACCAACGACATCCCCTAATGCTAAGGCTCCCTCTATACAAGTGTCCTAGACTGTGATGATGAACTTTAGTTTTGTAGCTAAAACCATCGTCATCACCAACCATCGGTGCAACACTCAAATCAGATCGTACTTTCGACATGATTGGATTAAGAATCAAACCCCAAAATTGGAGACTCAATCTTATATCCACGTTTTATGTGCATATACTAATGGTCAGTCAAAACGAGGTCGCTTCTCGAACACTACACCAATCAACTGTTTTGCATTCGACTACATTCCCAATCCAATCATGCGGTGTCACATGATGGTTCGAACTTGCAAACTCAAACTCAGGATCGAGGATATTTTGGCAACTACGCGGGCTTAGGGGCAGTTCCCTATTGATTCCTACACCGATTTAGACTTCGCAGGACCTAAGCTAGATCCATACCAGTTCCCGCACTGGTATCATCTTCGCCGCAACCAGTGGAGCAACCATTTCGGAAGCATGACCACCTCACAAAGAAGGCGATCCAAAACCGAAGTTTAGGTCCCGCAAGTTATTAACATTCCATCAGTGCCGAGATAATCTAAGCTTATAGACTCGAGCTCAGGATCGAAGAAAAGAATAAAACCAACAACTCCTAGAGAAAAGAGAAGATGGCTAAGTCCCCAAGATATGAAGCCAAGTGTTCGTATCCCATGCACTTGCCATAAGTTCTCGTGTTTCCCTGGCCTATCCTTGAGTTCTCGATGTCTCGCAGCTCCTCCAACAAACTCAAGTTTAAGTGTAATGCCAAGTTAATACATGAGTACAATACTAGAAAATGTAAAGAGGGCTTGAACACTTAGAACGATATGCGATGAAAGGAAATAAAACTTTTATTCACATGCCAAAAATTGCACCTTTTCATCAATGACATGATGTACATCACAACCACATCATGCCTACAAAACGTGAGGGTCATGCTTGTACATTTCATCGGCCTACCAAAAGCAAGATTTATCTACATAACTACTTGGAAGAGCCACCCTTCTTTCCTTTATTCTTTCCAGACTCGATCTCAGAAGGCTCATCCTTCTTTCTCTTACTCTTTGACTCCCCACTCCCATATTTCCGCTCTTTAGTGTATATTATGGAGGGGTAGGGCCCAAACTCGTATCCGTCGCCCAATGTCGCTGGGAGGGTCTTCCCTTCACGTTCTTCCTTGCTCGTCTTACCTGCAATATCCGTGGTCCCTTCCTCGGGAACGATTTCCTTTAGTGGAGTAAAGAAATCCTCGACAAAGGGACCCCATAGCTGCGGGCTGCACTACTTTTTTTGAGATTTTTGAGCTTTCCTCTCGGCCTTCTTTATTACCAGGTGACTCGCCTTCAGCTTTGTGATCTCCCGAACCTTCAAATTCTTGAGCTTCGCCTCGGTTCTCTTCTGAGGGGCCTCAAATTCTGCTTTCTTATGAGCCTTATCTTTCACCTTAACCTGGGTTTCCTACCTAGCCTTTTTCCTCGCCTCATCTTGAGCTTTGTCCTTGGCCTCCTCTCCCGTCTTCTCCTTTGCCTCAAGTTCCTCAAACTTCATAAGCAGTTGGGATTTCTGTTATTCGACAAGCTTGTGTATGGTTTTCCTTGCCGCTTCTGTATGTCATGTAACTTGAGCATCTCCACCCTCTGGGTCCTTCCCCTCAGGGAGCACTCTATCGAAGTCGACCAATCCAAACTCTCTCATTTCCAGGTCAAAGATTGCAAGGAATCCGTGTTCCTCCTCGGTTTTCCTCTTGTAGGCACCCATATCTAGCCCGACTACGGCGGTCATCATAGTTTCTATCCCAACCATTGTTCCTCCCCCATAGATACTTGCACATTGAGAATAGGGATTAGTCACTTTCTCTGTGTGCTGTCGTCTTTCTGTTTTCCATCGAGTAAGTGGATATACCTTCTGTCTCCTGCTATATAACAACCATGATGTTGATCCGTCGGTGGTTGACGGAAGTGCATATGGATTTGGAATGGAAGAGCCACCAGCGGAAGCGGTAATAATAGCCAGCTGCTATTCAGGAACTGCTTCGTGAGTCATTATGATGCCCTCGATCATGATTGTCTTCCTTTTCTCAATAGCATGTCTTTTTTACTCCTCTGTCGCATCATATTCCTTAAGAAATTTCCTCCCTTCCACCAACAACCCGACGACGTTCATCCTCCATCAGGTATTAGTCCATCAGTTTGGCCTCATCTACATTCTCCATTTCTGGGGTAGCGGCCTCATCCTTAACAAGCTTCTCCCATGTCTGTGCCAGGTTCCGAGAGTAGTCACAGACCCATGAGAGCCCATGATGTTCAAGGATTTTGACATAGAAACCCCAAAACGCCTCCTCCATGTCCCTCTCCACCTACACTCGGTCCTCCCGGACTTGTCATCTCATCTCCTCTAGCTCATCTTCATGCTCAGCCTTGGCTCCATCTATTTGGCTGAGCACCTCTTTGTTTGAAGCTTCCACCGCCTCCTTATCCTTCTTGTTCGGCTCAAACTCGGCATTTTTCCTGTCAAACATCGTTTTGAACTCTCATTCTCTTTCCTTAGGCATTGGGCCTCCTTATTCTCCTTTCAGAGCCTTTCATTTTCCTTACCCAATGCCTGTTTGCCTTTCCTCAGATGTTGCACTATCTTATTCCCTTCGTGCAACTTGCTCTTCTACCAGGGCCTTTTCACTTTATTTAGGATAGTGGCACAATTTGATGTAGAGGCTAGTACGTTTTTATAATGGGTACTAGCCACTGGCATCGTCAGTTTCATACCCTCCAGCTCTTTCTTCAACCCATCTATTTTTGCAATAGAGAGTTAGCACATAAAAGTGTTACTCGAATACGCATAAGCGAATAAGGATTGTAGATATCTTTTACCTATCTCCCTATCTCAGTTTACGACACTCTATTTTTTAAGATTTAGAGCAATCTCCAAACCTTGGATCTTTGGATTCTTCTTTTGGATCAGCTCCGAAAGTATCTTTGCATACTTGTACATCTCTCGATATTGGTAATAAGCAACACACACTTTCTTCCATGCATCATCATCGTCCTGGAGTGGGATTGGGTTATTGTTGGGTAACCACATCAATTCCTCAAAATAGAAGCCAGGGAACGACTTTTTCAATATCGCCTTCCTCTCCTCTGGACTCAACCAAAGGATCTCAGACACGTTAGGTAGCATCAGACCTCGGCCTCTCACATCCCTTCCTCTACTTCCTTGACCCACTTCACCAGATCTACTCCTATCTATAGCCGTTGTCACCAACACGATGATTAATACGTAAGGTGGGGCAATTGCGGTTTGCTTCCTCATTGTGAACAATTCAGCTCCTCTCCTTACATTCGCTGGTTTCGCACTTGTTGGAAAAGGATCCGAACGCAGGGAGTGCTCTCGATGATAACGGCTACTCTTAGAGTCATGAGGCTTCTTCCGTGAAGGCAGTGTAGTGCTAGCATAGAAGTCACTCATGGCACTTTTCTTCTACCACTGAGAATCTCCCCAACACGATCTTTGTCACCTTCGTGAGTTATGGTACCTGTAGAGAGCAAACTTGAATCTGAATCGAACACCCAATGCATACGAACTAGGTCTTTTGTTATGCAATGCTTATGAGTGTGTGCCCTATATGTTCCCCCACAGACCCATTGTTTCCTGCTTAAAGGTGTAATTTCCCCAGTACTCAGCAATAGACTCTCAACGTCAGCTCCACTCAACCTGAAAGAAGATGTCTCAATTGGGACCTTATCTAGTTCCTTAAACTGGTTCTCCGCATCCATCGACATGATGATCACAGAGGTCATAGCCAGAGAACTTGGTTCAAGAGCCTCTCCCGGCCTTATCTCCCCAACCAAGGAATGAACGTGGGTTGTGATCCTCAAGCACCCTCCTCCTCACCGCCACCATTGCCACCAACATCCCCTTGAGCCTTTACAACTTCCTTCTTAATCAGCGGCATGACATGGGCCAATTTCTCTTATGGACTCGGAGAATTTTCTTCTCCCTCATCTTCTACCACTTCCACTATTCCATCACAGACCTAGCTGCCGGTTGGATGACCATCTAGAAGAAAATCCAACAGATGGAGAAGATAGTCTTATAACAGAGTCTGGGCATAGTGGTACTCTTTAGGAACTTCCCTCAAACCAGGACTTGCTGCAAATATTCACCGCTCTTCAATATCGGCGAGATTCCTACACATGGAACCCTAAGATAGTTTCGAGCTTAGTACTCAATTAACTTGGGGAATAAGGTAAATTTTCTAGTACTTACTGCCAGCAAGACACCTCCTTGCAGACCCTGGAAGGCAACGAACAAAGAACCAATCACCCTTAAAATATTTGAGTTTGTTCCATGCTCCTAGGATCAAGCGACTATTAGGTTGCGCGTCCTTGTATACAAGGGAGGACGAAACAGTGCTTCTCCTCTTTAAAGAATGGATGCTTTTTATATATTCCTCTGACGGTTCGATTTGCAACCATTCAACATATAGGATGTATGTGCCAAGCAAGAAGGCGTACGCGTTTGGGTGAGGCTACGTTGGCACAACTCGAAAGAAGTATAGCATATCTTGGATATACGCACAAGACTGGGGCATGCATCCGGCGGCATGCATCCGGCGGCACACATATGCCTGTTCCAAGCAATACACCCTTCTGAGGGGAATGCACCATGTCTTCCTTTCCGGGGACCACGACATCATCCCAGGGTATTCCATACTTCGTGCAGATTGGTCGCAACGAAGCTTCATCTATCCGCAAAGCAACCAAATTCGAGGGATTCTCGAGAATCTCAGTATCTCCCACCATGTCTGCTGCAACAATCATGACTTCCTGGTTGCCACCACCATCTACTTTCTCCAACGAGCCCTCTCCTACGACCTCCGCTTCCCCACCAATTACCGTCTCATCTATATTCCCATTGGAATGCGGAGACCCGCCGGGTTGTCCTTCTAGTTTTTGTATACCAGATGGACCTACTTGTTGGGATAGAGTAGAGGCGCTTGGGGCCTCATTGTCGCTCACTGGAGAGATAGAGTGGTGTAGAGACTCGTTAGAACTTGGATATGTTCCTACAGGCTCAGCTTCCAAACCTTGAAGTCATCTGGAGCTTCTCTTTGTCATTATATACTATACTTACAAGACAGCTGTGTTAGTTAATGCGGTAAAACTCATGACTCCTCATGTTGGTGTAAGCTAATGTGGAACGTGCAAGGATAGTGCATGGTGATGCAGTTGTGCTAGTATCCTTTTGAACGCGACGATGGCGACCAGTTCATGAACTTAAACTATCG
This sequence comes from Allium sativum, assembly GCA_030737875.1. Taxonomy (NCBI): domain Eukaryota; kingdom Viridiplantae; phylum Streptophyta; class Magnoliopsida; order Asparagales; family Amaryllidaceae; genus Allium; species Allium sativum. The sequence goes on along the minus strand of CM060912.1, from coordinate 145,176,657 downwards.
TTGCCACAGGCCAAGAATAGATAGAATCCAAGTCGAATTGCAATAACAACGCTATTAGGTTAACAGTCGAATCATAGAAGTGACGGTTCATTCTTATGTCCATACTCTGAGTTTATGCGGTACATGTTCGAATCGTTATTTCAAACAAGTTCAATCAACGCTTTATGCAATACGGCATTCGTGTTTAAACTCATGCCGGACATGCGACATCATGAGTCGGCTTAGGTCCACCGAGTATCTAGCATTGAGAAGTTCAAGTTGGGATATCCCTAAGCTTCGAGAGATGAAACCTCATTTTGAGTCCAAATGAGCCCGGAAAAATCTCCACTCCGAGTGTCTCAACTTGAGATCACTAAATAAAGGGACACGAGATTCTCGAAACAACTGGGTAGAAGATCGCACCTCGTTCCCAAACATAATTTAGAATTTTTGTATCGCATTAGTTTGCCCTTCGGGATACGAAAATATGCAAGGTCCCTGGTAATGGAAAACACATTTCGTATCCCATGGCTCACATCGTCTTGTGTCCCGCTCCCGTGTCTCCTCTTCTCCAAATGCCACATCCCCCTACAATCCTACTCATGGGCTACCAAGTGTCGCGACATGAAAACCTCGAAGTGTCCGGGTGCAAAAAATTGTATTTCGTATCCCCAGCTCTCAGGAATTCGTATCCCCCGAGCACGGCCTCTGGGATGCGAAATTCGGTGAGGCCACCGGATACGAAATTCACATCTCGTATCCTGTACCTTATCAATTTCGCATCCCCCATTCCCAGTTCTCCTACATCTCCTCTTCTACTTCTCGCCTTCCATTCCTTTTCCCATCACGATGCAAAATCCCAATTACTTCGCATCCCTGAACTCCATTAAACGGCACGCGAAATCCATCGGATTTTGTATCGCTCCCCGTCTCTTCCTCTATAATCCCCTCGCCTCCTTCTAGTTCAAACTCATCTTGCTCCTCCTCAAGTTCCACCGCCATCGCGATAGCCTATATCCATGCCTCCTCTTCAGATCGCGGACAAACCAGAGTATAAGTTCAATTAACAGTCAACCCACCTAATCTTGTAGATGGGAGCTTCGAATCTTGAAGACACGAGGAACGTATGGGGGGAAAGGGAGATCAATTTCTTGATATTTTCTATCTCCTATGGATACGAAGTGAAATGAGGAAATGAATTCACATCTGGGTTTATATCCGAAAGGGAGAGGTGGTGAGCAGGGTGCCTACACGGGATATGAATTTCGCATCCCTTACATGATACAAAAAATCATACCCCCATGAGATATGAATTTTGCATCCAACATGGGATATGAAAAATTCGTATCCAATGGGATGTGTAATTTCATACCTCTTTAAAAAAAGAGAAAAGAAAAAGAAAGGGAGGATGGGAAAGCATCTGAAATTCTCCAAAACTAGTGAACTATTTCTAAACCAAAACAACATTGATCGCGTATACAGGTTTCCGAGACTTCGACCGTCGAGACCAGTTTGATCCATTAAGCAATAATGTACCAAAGAATCTGAGTGATTCCGCCAAACATGCAAAATGATTAAATCGCAAATCAATGATGTTTCGATAACCAGCTTGCGCGATTACACCTCTAGGCCATGGCGATGATCATGCATACACGCATTCGGAATTCCAACTGTCCAAACCAACTCGAATTGTTGACCAGTCACGAATTCGTGAACATAAATGGCTTTAGAGTTCATGTCAAATGATCAAGACCCAACTTTACGAAATCTAACTTGCATGATCACATGCGCAAGGCATGTCACATATATGTTATGTTACCTTTTTCAAACTTCAGTCGTATCACACAAAAACATGTGCGAACGTGTGAGTGCATATGTTACCTATGTCGACACGACTCGTCTACATCCCGCATAAACAGGAGTCGATAGCTCATGTTTAATTTCTTGAGTCTATAGGAAATAGGAATTCACTTGAATGACATCACGGGAGTCTAGTCTGAGCAGTCAGAATTCTCAACAATGTTGGAACTTCAATTTATCATCTCATTCACAACGGAAAGGTCACGACTGGTCACTTGGCATGATTTGGAGATTTCTTCCAATCAATGAGGGTACTAGGCTCTTCTCAAAGAATGTCATGCTATCATAAGACATCCGTTTGGGGGGGGGCAAAGATTAACCGACTTTTTGGTCCAGTTTCCAAGAGTAGTCAAAGCCCACACGACTTGGCCTATCGCACGAGCCAATAGCCTAGAAGCATTGCTGAGATATTTAGATATCGAGTCCAGATGGAATCAGATAAAAATAGTCTATCCAACTTGACCGAACTACTGAACAATGGAAAAGTGCTTTGGGATCGGCCTCTGGTCTTGCCATTAACTCACCACCGGCCTCACGACTCCTCAAAGCCCAGACCAACCCAAGTCTCGTATCCTCCCGAGGGGTACGAATCGTGCGTCTCAAGGGATACAGATCTATATCCCTCTATGGAATACGAATTTTTATCCCACCTTCACCTTAGGGGATACGAATCTGTATCCCACCATGGGATATGAATTCATATCCCACTTCCACCTCTGGTAGACGAATATGTATCCCCTATGGGATACGGTTCGCGTCCCCTCCTCTCCACCCAGATGTAGCCTCATATCCCAACGAGGGATAAAAATTTGCGCACGATCCTGGGATGCGAGCTCGCATCCGACACGTGGGATACAAATTTCTTTCGTGGACCCCTCCAGCTCACCTACTCCACTTCCAGCCTACTCCTATAAATATCCATTCACTTCCAATGTGAAGAGGGTTGGATCTTGCTCATCTTTAAGCTTAAATTGCTGCCTAAGAGGGAAATAACCTTCTCAAAGCCTACCTAGCACCTTCCATCACTCCAGGAAAAAGATTAACCATATCCTTGGACATTTGACCATACTTTTGGCACTATACTATTTTGGGATGCCTTGGCATCTGGGAAGAAGATAAAGAAACCATCTTTGGAACTCCTTGCCATTATGGTCATGATGCCTTTGTGAAAGCTTCGCAACCTCTTCATCCCCACTCGGCTAATCTTGGGATTCACAAACACTCAAGGGTTCCTCCTTCCATTTCCAAACATTCGAATCACTAAGGAAAGACATCCTCCTCCGCCAAGCATAGAATTTGGGAATCACTCGATTGTGTATCGAAAATTATCGAAACTCATGTATATTATGAAACATTCTGATCCTATGTTGTAAATTTTTATAAAAAGCATAATAAAAAGCAAAACCATTCAAAGTGGACGTAGGCTCCGATGAGTCGAACCATTATGAATTCTACGTGATCATTTAATTGCACTTTTCCCCATACATTACGTCGTAACTTACATATTTTCAACTCTTGGATGTTTTTTTTTCACTCACGTGGAAATAACAAGGGTTGACGACCACTTTTTGATGTCAAATAGAGAGAGTCAGTGAGTAAGAAATGAAAATAACAAACATTTCATTTCTTATATTCAGATCTAAGTTCCAAAAACAAAAACAATCTTTCTTTTTAAACCCTAGTAACTAACTTATCTCAAATTTAAATCAAAACAGAGGGCTTGTTCTAAGTAACTGTTGTTTTAAGGCTAACGTAATCTTGTCCATCATATTTTATCTTCAATTGAATTCTAGTTTCAACTCTTTATTGAAGTTGTAATATTCCATTTTACAAATCCAAAATTAACCTAGGTAGTTGTTAAGAGAAGTTATCCCAAGTGGCTACCGATCATTTTTTACCAATTTATGTCAATTCAGGTGAGTGGACCTTACATCTCTAGTCTATAATTGAATGTCAAATACTGCTTCTGATTATGGATGAATCTGATATGGAACTTGTCTCAGTCCTTTTTGCTATTTTTACCTTATAATATGCAACATTCAATCAACTAAAGCCCACTTTACATGATCATGAATTTCATCTAATTATACTTGTTTACATGCTTGCATGTTCGTTATATCAGTTCACCAGAGTTCAAGGAGATCAACATCAGAGACACTAACGCAAATGGGCAGAAGAGGAAGCCATCGACGTCGCCTAAGGTTCAGCTTAGGCATTACCGCCGACTAACTGGTCCCTCTAGGTGAGTGTCCCAGTTGTGACATGGATTGAGCCCCAGGTCATGTCGCATGGCCTCCTGTTCCTATCCATTCACCCGTTAGATCATCTGTTTAGCTCATTAGTGTTGATTGCTTGATTTTGGGGTTTAATATTCTTGATTTTAGCGACGTTATTTCAAAATTTGGATATTACAAATTTGTGGGTTCATCTTATGTTTACATACAATAATTGTTCAATGGATGTAAGATATCACATACATATTTCATCGCACGATTTCAACTAGTTTCTCAAAGAGAGAAGTATCCTAATGAAATGGTTTACTTCAAATCTTTTTTTAAGCATAAAAATTCTTCTTATATGAAGAATAATTAAATTTATATGCTTTATACGCATATATTCAGTAATTTATTATATTTGTAATGGTTTAAAATTGATTTGCAACAGTCATTTCTAAGAAAAAAATATTTTATATAAAAATTGCAGATTATTGATGGGGCGAGCAATTGACATAAACGATTCATTAAAATGACAAGTATGGAACACTTATGTTTATTTTATGGTTAACTCTTAGACTTATTGGTAGATTCTTTTTGGCACACAAGTGAAGTTTACTAATATATAGTAAATGATGGCATAAACCCGTGTAGTATTAGAAGTATGGTTGTTACTTAATCGGCTACTATTAGAGAGAATATGACACTACCCTCTTTGGGCCTTCGTGCTAATCCATAGGTATCATACTAATATGTACTTAATCAGTTGTTATATGTTACTTCATCAACTACTATTAAAGTCCGCTGACTTGACGTGAGGTGCCAGTCCAATCCATATCTATATCTTTTTTAAAACAATACACAAGTACAGAGGACAAGAGAAGAGGAAGATTATACACAAATACTTATATGGTTTTTGTGCGTTTTTACAGTAAAACGACAAATTGAAGCTATAGATGTTCGATTTTTGCAGAATGAAAAATGTTTGTCTTCTTAGAAAATCGTACAGTATTATATAAAAAAGGATTTTTTTTTTTAATTTCAAAACTTTTATATTCTCAATAAAATATCAAATTTGTCTAAGCACCGTAAACAGTTGATTTTTCTGAGAAAGATTTTTTTGCAAAATTCAATTAAACTTATTTATAACATCAAAAATTAATTATTCATATTTAAAAATAAAAAACTTATTTAAATTCAATAAATAGTATAAATTTAAAATCATCAAACTTACAAGTCATCACACTCACCCTCACTCAAAACTTTTCGTCTATGAAAAGGAACGAGAGGGGAAAAGAAACAAGCAAAAAAATAAGATAAATTCAAAACAATTAGTGCGTAGAATAAATAATTCAGTGTTTGAGGCACGAATGCTCTCGTTCATTTCCTAAATAAAATCTTGATCATTGTACTCTATTGTTCTTTGATTAGTGTTGACGTGGGAAATTGGTCCTCTCATGCCAATACCCAAGTTGTATGAGTTATGTAGTAAATCCAATCATATAGTGCAAAAAAAGTTATAAATGAGAACAAGGATTTATAGTGGTTCGGCAAGTGTGCCTACATGCATTTCGTTGTAACTTCGTATATTTATACTGTATGGTTACAAGTATAGTTGTTTTTATTACGATGCAAGTGTTAACAATAGTAAAGTCCTTGCTTAAAGGCAACAAGTCCATTCCGATATCCAAATGTCCAAGAATGAGGTTATTATGTCCATGAAGCTTATATGTCCAAAGGTGTGCAAATAGCAAGATAAGTGTCTAAAGGTACATTTCTATGTCTAAGAGAGTCTAAGAATCCAATACAAATGCCAAATAATAGTTCACAAGTCTAAAGAGATTTCCAAGGAGGAAGAAACCATGAAGGAAGCCATTAAAAACTCCAAGTCCAAGAATCGTGATTGCAGCAGAAATAAGCCAAAGGATCATATAAATAGCCCACTATGGGCTATTTATAGGTGTAGGGAGTGGGAATATATCTGCCAAAAAATCATCTATGGGATCGGTACCGGTCCCCCATGCTTATCCAGTTCTTCGCTTCATTTCGAAGCTCTTGGTCCAGTTGTCATCTTCATCTCATATCCCGGGATACGAATTACTATTACGATCCAGAAAGCACCAACAGTTTATATAGATCCCTTAAAGATAGGGATGATCCCGATCCCTAGAGCCTTGCACAAATTTGTGCAAACCTTGGATACAGAACCCTACGAAAACCAAGGATCCTTGTTTCGCATCCAGGGGATACCAAAAAATCACGGCCGATCCCAGGATCCAAAATATGAATACCGATCTCCGGATATATTTTTACCTATACCGATCTCGGGATATGTTTTTACCAATATCGATCCTTGAGAACTTATGCATATTTTTCCCATCTTAAGTTGTTCCAAGCCGAAGGTGTTTCAGGAATACATACCAACCTCGAAACACTTAGTCAAATTTCTGTGTTTTCGTAAATCCTGCTACTTCGACCAAATCGCTCTGAGTTTTACTGAGTTTGTACTCGAGTTTCGAGCACTCCAATAACCAGAATTCTAAAGCTTGAGTGTCTTTTAAAAAGGTCGGTCAATAACCAGATTGATAGATTTCCTTTATAGTTGCTTTGTATCCTGATCTACAATACAAAGTGGTTTTTATCAACTGTGAATTTTGGTTCAGCATCCAAGTTTTCCAATTAGGTGGGACAAATTGTAACGACCCGGATTTTGACGATCTTGGTTATCTGATATACAACACATATTGAACATCCAAGGATCGAAAATAAGCGAATAGTTAATGAAAGAAATTAGAGGGTGAGGAAAGATAAGATAGAAACTTAGAATAGAAGAAGAAGAAGAAGAAGAACACAACATCAGAGTAACACGAACCTCACATTGGAACGAATAACATATAATAGATAACATATCTTTGAAATATAAATATGTACTTGAATATACATATTATTTTCAAAGTATAACACTTACAACACAGCAGAAATAAACTATAGCTATATGATCCTGAAGCCACCTGCTCCAGCTCTTCAAGTATCTGTAAATCCCGACTACTTGACTGCCCGTACAAAATTGGGCACCCAAGAGTTTAGGGAAAAGAAAACAAAATAAACTCCAGGTCAGTCATGGGACTGGTGTGAGTAAAACAGTTTTAAATAGTTCAAGCAGGTAAATGATATCTCATAAGACCACGCCGTATAACGGAAACGTTCCCTTATGAGAATCCAAATTATCTTTATATCAAAAACCTTTTGATATTATAATAATGTCTATCAACCACAATATAATAATCATCTAGCAGAAACGCTTTCATCTCACGTTCTACATATATAGTATACAATCAAAACCGCAAGCACGTATTGGGTAATGGATTTCCAACTATGACAAGGTATGGAACCACCTTTCGCTAGTGTACCTCTAGAAAGGAATACATTGGGCTCAACAAGAACATCTTGCAACCCAGCCACACATGACCGACCACTCATTTCGCTTGAGTGTATCAAATGTATATCACCAACGGTTGGGATCAGCAACCGTTTCCCGAATGGGACAGCATCAACAATAGATTTTTAGAAGTAAATGAAACTCTAGATCAGGTGATTTTACACCCTACTTCGGAGCGACCGACTTAGTCATGCTGCCTGCCCGATTTCTGTCATTTACCGGTTGATGAGGCTAGAAGCTACGCTTTATCATCACACCAGATTCACTTTGAATGCCACATCGTCAGGTCCATCAAATCATCGATTGACGTCCTCAGCAATACATTATGCGTTAGCTAAAAGAAGTTTCCTTCTTCGCTTCCACTCTTGTACGGTTGGAGAAATCAATATATGTGATCGTCTGGAAATACTCTGTCAGACATCCGTCCATACAAGTCATCCAGGAACAGGATGAACCGAAGGCACTATTCAGTACATCCATCTTAGGCACTGTTATCTAAGACTTATACAATAGCCCTTGCACTTTACTCCGTCTTCAATTATCTTTGGCATATATGATTCACAACTCTTATGCCAATACAGGGTGGTTCTTTGGATAATAATCCAACCGGTCTCTCCATATTAACAACGTTAAAATGGTCAAAACATTGGTAGTCTGTGAGTTAACTATCAAAGAAAACACGTGTGCAAACAACAATATCATTCCCAGAGGGAAATTATATCGATCGAACATCATTTAACATTTATCTCCTTAGTTCATTTTTCATCTCCTGTTTCCCTATATTCAACATTTCTTATTTTCTAAATTTAGAAAATATATGTTATTACCATTGGAAAACATTTCCATTTCTTGTTTTCTATATCAGAAAACATTTTTGGTTCTTATTGGAAAACATTTCTAAAACTCCTTCATTGGACTTAGACAGAAGTTTAAACAAACCATCGCGATGCCAACTGAAACCATTACGCTTATTTACTAATTTCCTTTAACCAACCTTTACTACCGAACCTTAACCATTCCTTAATTAAAAATGGAGTCAGTCAAGTTGGGGTATAATTACCGCTCATACCTTAACTGAACAACGTTTCTAACCTTGAAATAGACAAAATTCACCTTTTAATTCTTTAACAAACTACCTTACGTAACTCTCTTTCGAATCATCTCTATTCGATAATTCTTTCCTTCGAATAAAGCATATTTGATAACTCTATTCAATTTACTCTATTCACTTAACTCTTTTGATTTAACTCTAACTCTATTCACTTAAATCCCATCGAATAAACTATATTCGATAACTCCTTTAATTCTATTCGAATAACTAAGATTCGATTAACTCTATTTAACCAACTCGACTCGACTAACCCCTTTCGAATAACATATTCGATTTACTAACTTTCGAATACCATATTCGATTAACTCCCTTCGAATAAACTATTCATTTATAAAGATTTATTTTTAGTAACGGTTCTTCACTTTACAAATGATTTCCTTTTTAGTAACGTTTTCCTTTTTATAACGGTTTCCTTTTTATAACATCCTATTCAGTTATAAACAAATTTCCTTTTTATAACTCTATTTATTTTCTAAATATTTCCTATCAACTCTATTTGTAAATGATTTACAAATCTTTCCTTTTCTATTATTCTATTTGCAAATGGTTTGCAAATATTTCCCTTTCAAATCTATTCTTTGATTTTATAATTTCCCTTTTCTAAATATCTCCTATTTATAAATATTCCAATTTATAAATATTTCTTATTTATAAATATTCCATTTATAAATATTTTTATTTTCAAATATCACTTTGAAAATATTCCCTTATCAACATTTCGGTATGTTATGGTATTCAACATATCAAATCACGATGACCAGTATCGTCCAAACACATATAATTGACAACAGATTATATATCACATCATATATCACAATATATGAAAAACAGTAAAATAAATGTTGAGGAATCCAGTCGGATTCCTCCAACCTGTTTCCCTGCATCCACAGATGATACACAATAAAATCAACATCACTTTCAGTTCCATATGATATATTCTGTTAAACAGAATCAATATAGAAATTTAACTAACTGACTAGCAGTTAAATCAAACAGTCAACACACATTCAATCAACCAATATTTAACAGTTCTAAAAATACAACATGAAATTATAAACTGTTCAGAGTTAGTGAGATTTACTCACTTTGGCAGTTCATCGTTAAAGAACGATAAACTGTTGTTTGATCTAAATCAAACAGTTTATTTCACCATAAATTGTGACTAGACCCAATTCACTTTCCGTCAGTTCCATGGTGTAGCCATCGTCCATACGATCCTACCGGATCTTGTTTCGCTCAATTCTGATAATATACGAGCGAGTTATTCACTTTACAAGTTATATGTGCTTTAAACTAAAACTAAAAGAATAAAATCCTTTGGGCTTTCCCAATTTAAAACTTCGGCCCATCCACATTCTTACTATCCTAAGCCGCATCTTCTTCTCCCATCACTCAGGAGTAAACCCGTCGAAGCATTCCTCCTCCATTACAGTATATCCATTTTCAAATTGCACCCTTTTATCTTGAACAAAAAAATGAATAAATAACACCAAAATTCTTCTCTACACTTCCTCTACGCAAACACCCCCAATTTTCACTACTCGAGCAGTTCCTCCCATGTCGCGGTTTTCCAACGAGCGTGCGTTCCCTGTGAGATTTCGAGCGACAGTTTATACCCTTGATCCTCCCAAATTTCCATCCATCCGTGCGGTTTGACCTCCTGAACTCAACTACAACTATATTTCTTCAAATCGTTCTCCACAAATCGAAAATTTCCAAACCCTAGGAACTGCTGCTGTGCCTCGACTTCCCAAAACAAGTATCAAAGTCCTCCAGCTCTTTACCGGTTGAAGTAAATTCGCCTACGAGTCCCATTAAAGTGGTTTATTTCTATTTGTAATGATTTTAGAAAGATCACTTCTTTTACTGTAAGAAAAAGTAGAGAACGACGGAATATGGTTGATGAAATTAGGTTTAGAAAGTGTTAGGGTGGATATTTATAGTGTTTTGTTTATTGGAGGAGCTTCTTCCACCATTTCCTCTTTTGTTTGTGGCTAAGAACTCTTGAGGGTGTGGCCTTCTATATGACCGTAAGGGATGTAAGGATATTATCGAATCAAACAAATATCTAGTTTTCTATAATATTATGTTCTCTTATAATGAACCGTTATCCATGTATGAGTGTTGCGGATTGAAATAAATACACCGTTGAGACGAGCTTGGTGTTACGATCCCAAAAATATAATAATACCGGTAGGTTAGCTTATCCTATGAAAACCCGAAATGTTGATTACAGGGTGCAAAATACTCCAAATAAAAAGTTGCTTATTAAATTAATTAAAAATTACAGTAAAATTCTAAAAATTAAATTATCATTATGTCCTAAAAGAACCTTGTCTAAATTCAAACCCGTTCTCTAGTTATATCGAATAAACCGTTATGGCCACGAACGAATATACCGCTGTTTTTCTGAATATTTGATTTGGACGTAAATGAAAATCTACACGACGAAATCCCGATTTTTCTTTTCCACTAGAAAGATATACTCCGTCAGCTCCGTACGTTTCTAGTTTCACAGAAATCCGGCTTAAAACGAATCTTGTACATTCAGTTGAAGTTCAAATCGCCAAATAGCGAACTGCAGCGCCATTTCAAGCTCGATTTTTAATTATAATATAATTATACGTTCAAACTGTCGTTTATATAATATATTCGTTATTCAAATTCAATTCCAAGCTGAATTAAATATCACAGATGATCCAGTTCACACCATATCGCCATTTCAGCCCATTTTGATTATTTCAGAATTAAATATATTATTTTAATTTATTATTTTAATTAAATATTCATCGTTATTTAATTCCACGACCATTTAATTCACTCTATCACAATTTATATAATTAAATAAATTAATTATAATACCTCTGCAAATGCAGGTCATTACATTCTTCCCCACTTAAAATAATTTCGTCCTCGAAATTGCTAAGGTAGAGGACGATCCTATCGACTGGTTAGAACATATTTGTTCACTTCTTAACTTCAGTTTCAACTGAACCAATTTAATTTCAATTAAATATTAATTAATTCTTATCAACGAAAATTTGCAAAAATCCTGAAAATTTTCTAACGCCTTAACTTTTTGAAAAATTTCGCCAACACCTCTTTGGTACTGGTCAATAGGTCAAACTTCAACTCGCCTCTCTGGGCGTTCTCCAACCCAAAAGAAAATCAAACAGCCAAGTGGCTTGCCAATTCGGCTCATAAATCTTATATCCAATAGAAATATAAACTTGTACCTTTTGTCGGCATATCATTATATCCCTTCCACCTGTTATCAATTCAGCGGATACAAGGGTCATCCCAATCAAATTCCAATCTGCTTTTATCCACAACACAACCATTCGCTTATATCCGAGCCAAATATCATTTCAACTCGAGTTTCTTCTCGATTCCCAACTCTTAACTTGATTATCACATTACACTTCAAATTTGAATCTCACAATCCAATTTGTCTTGATATCATTCTAATTCAACCTCAGTTACCACTTTACTAGCTTTACTTTAATTCAAATTTTGCTTTCACAAATTTTTGTTAAATTTGTTTTTAATTCAAACAGTCTTTCCCTGGGAGTTTTTTAAACAGTTTACTCTTTTCAAAAATCAAATTTTCCTTTTGAACAGGTCACTGAGCCCTCAATTAATATTCCATTAGTTAAATCACTTCTCTATTTCTTTATCAATATTTGTTAACCAAATATTTTCAATAACCATATTGGCCTTTTACGTTGTTTGGAAAACATTTCCGAATATCGCCTTCCTTTATTTTCTAAACTTTAGAAAATATATGCTATTTATAATTGGAAAATATTCCAATTACTTATCTCTTTTCCGATCTCGTTTATTTCTATACTTAGGAAATATTCTTTATTATATTTCCAAGCTTACACTTATTTGGGTTAAAACGGATGTTGTGTTAAACATCGTTTCGATAACCCAAATGCTATATTCAACTAACTCTTATTCAACATTGATCTTCGAGCCTGAAATCTTACTATTTATTTGTTAATAATGAAATTAATCAAGTTGGGGTATAACTACCTCTCAGACCTTGACTGAATAACATTTATAACGTCAAAACAGGTATGACTACTTACTCGAATAATCAATACCATACAACTACTTATTCACTTTTAAACACGTATATGCTTCCTCTTTCTATTCTTACTAGATTTTATTCTTAGTCTTCCTTTTTGATTTTACTATTCTATTTCTAAGTTCGTTTCCTTATCGACTTCTATATATATATCGATACGTTGATTTCTAACTATCAAATTATCTTAAAAATATTCTAACTCCTTAAATTCCTGGAAAAATTCGCCATAACCTCCTTTGTACCAGGAGCATCGGGATATTTCAAATAGCCTCCCATGGCCCTCACCAATCCAAAAGAAAAAGAAAAAGCCAAGTGGCTAGCCGATACGGCGCATAAAATCTCATATATGAATTAAATACATACCTTTTCGTCGAGCATTCTATTTATATACCTTCATACCTTATCCATACCTATCTCATGTATATTTATACCTGCCCAATCTATTTTAACTATACCTGATCGTTTTAACTTAATTCGTTAATTAATTTGTTAATTAACTCTTTAGTCTATTCCACTTTTATATTTGAACATTACATGTTCAAATATATTTTAACTTGCTTATTAACTAATTTGAATCCAAATTTCAAATTTTAGTTCTATATTCGATTTCGAATATCCATTTACAAATCCAATTCACCTTTCAAAGTTCAACTTCAAATTCAAAACTCGATTAACTAATTCCTCTTCGACTTTGTTAATTCTATTCAATTTCTATTCAAATTTTATATCACTTCTATTATTCAAATCTATATATCAAATTCTATTATTCAAATTCTATATATCAAATTCTATATTATAAATCTCATTTTGAAATTCAACACAACTTGTCTTTCCCAAAACAAATTCAAAACAGTATCTCTGGTAGTAATTCGTCACTTACAACTCGAAAATGAATATTGATGATGCAGCTGTCATCATCAGAATCTATTTTCCAGTGATCGAAGCGAGTTCAATGCTATGAAACCATTTCTAACCATTCCCACTTTGAAATTCATTTCAAAATATAATTCACACTGCTTGTAAAAAAAATTAAAATCTCCCAGGATCTTAAATTTTCCTTATTTTTAATCCAAATCCATTTACAAACACTTATCCAATTTTTTTCTAGAATTTTAATTCAATTTCTGGTTTAAAATTTCAGATTCAACTCATCTGATTTCACGCATTTCACTTATATGAATTCTAATTGGTTATTTACATAACCAATTAATTTATAATCTTACTCGATTATAATAACAACCAATATATCCACTATATTATAATTTTGATATATATATCTTCTCTATATCAAGATATACCTTGGGTAAACTTACTTTAATTTACCCTCTTTTCAAAACATATCGTGTCGACCCATCGTATTCGAGTGTTTATAAACTCCTACCGATACGGTGGATCAAACTGATCGACCAGAACCCATAAACAACTAACCAATAAATCACCACAATATAAAACAAATTTTATATCAATAACAAATACGCACTCGTATCTATATACACTCAAACTCAATCTAGGGTATTGCTAACCCTATCTCTACTGAGTCACGCCACAGAGCCAAGGTAATTCACTTAACTTAAGCTCTGATACCAACTGTAACGACATGGATTTTGACAATCTTGATTATCCGATATACAACACATATCGAACATCCAAGGATCGAAAATAACCGAATAGTTAGTGAAAGAAATTAAAGGGTGAGGAAAGATAAGATAGAAACTAAGAATAGAAGAAGAAGAAGAACACAACATCAGAGTAAAACGAACCTCACGGCGGAACGAATAACATATAATAGATAACATATCTTTGAAATATAAATCTGTACTTGAATATAAATATTATTTTCAAAGTATAGCACTTACAACACAGCGGAAATAAACTATAGCTATATGATCCTGAAGCCTCCTGCTCCAGCTCTTCAAGTATCTGTAAATCTCGACTACTTGACTGTCCGTACAAAATTGGGCACCCAAGAGTTTAGGGAAAACAAAACAAAATAAACTCTGGGTCAGTCATGGGACTGGTGTGAGTAAAACAGTTTAAAACAATTCAAGCAGGTAAATGATATCTCATAAGATCACGCCGTATAACGGAACGGGTTTTTCCCTTATGAGAATCCAAATTATCTTTATATCAAAAACCTTTTGATATTATAATAATGTCTATCAACCACAATATAATAATCATCTAGCAGAAACGCTTTCATCTCACGTTCTACATATATAGTATACAATCAAAACCGCAAGCACATATTGGGTAATGGATTTCCAACTATGACAAGGTATGGAACCACCTTTCGCTAGTGTACCTCTAGAAAGGAATACACTGGATTCAACAAGAACATCTTGCAACCCGGCCACACATCACCGACCACTCATTTCGCTTGAGTGTATCGAATGTATATCACCAACGGTTGGGATCAGCAACCATTTCCCGAATGGGACAGCATCAACAATAGATTTTTAGAAGTAAATGAAACTCTAGATCAGGTGATTTTACACCCTACTTCGGAGCGACCGACTTAGTCATGCTGCCTGCCCGATTTCTGTCATTTACCGGTTGATGAGGCTAGAAGCTACGCTTTATCATCACACCAGATTCACTTTGAATGCCACATCGTCAGATCCATCAAATCACCGATTGACGTCCTCAGCAATACATTATGTGTTAGCTAAAAGAAGTTTCCTTCTTCGCTTCCACTCTTGTACGGTTGGAGAAATCAATATATGTGATCGTCTGGAAATACTCTGTCAGACATCCGTCCATACAAGTCATCCAGGAACAGGATGAACCGAAGGCACTATTCAGTACATCCATCTTAGGCACTGTTATCTAAGACTTATACAATAGCCCTTTCACTTTACTCCGTCTTCAATTATCTTTGGCATAAATGATTCGCAACTCTTATGCCAATACAGAGTGGTTCTTTGGATAATAATCCAACCAGTCTCTCCATATTAACAATGTTAAAATGGTCAAAACATTGATAGTCTGTGAGTTAACTATCAAAGAAAACACGTGTGCAAACAACGATATCATTTCCAGAGGGAAATTATATTGATCAAACATCATTTAACATTTATCTCCTTAGTTCATTTTTCATCTCCTGTTTCCCTATATTCAACGTTTCTTATTTTCTAAATTTAGAAAATATATGTTATTACCATTGGAAAACATTTCCATTTCTTGTTTTCTATATCAGAAAAAAAAATTGGTTCTTATTGGAAAACATTTCTAAAACTCCTTCATTGGACTTAGACAGATGTTTAAACAAACCATCGCGATGCCAACTCAAACCATTACGCTTATTTACTGAATTCCTTTAACCAACCTTTACTACCGAACCTTAACCATTCCTTAATTAAAAATGGAGTCAATCAAGTTGGGGTATAATTACCTCTCAGACCTTAACTGAACAACGTTTCTAACCTTGAAATAGACAAAGTTCACCTTTTAATTCTTTAACAAACTACCTTACGTAACTCTCTTTCGAATCATCTCTATTCGATAATTCTTTCCTTCGAATAAAGTATATTTGATAACTCTATTCAATTTACTCTATTCACTTAACTCTTTTGATTTGACTCTAACTCTATTCACTTAACTCCTATCGAATAAACTATATTCGATAACTCCTTTAATTCTATTCGAATAACTAAGACTCGATTAACTCTATTCAACCAACTCGAAACGACTAACCCCTTTCGAATAACATATTCGATTTACTAACTTTTGAATACCATATTCGATTAACTCCCATCGAATAAACTATTCATTTATAAAGATTTACTTTTAGTAACGGTTCTTCACTTTACAAATGATTTCCTTTTTAGTAACCTTTTCCTTTTTATAACGTTTTCCTTTCTATAACATCCTATTCAGTTATAAACAAATTTCCTTTTTATAACTCTATTTATTTTCTAAATATTTCCTATCAATTCTATTTGTAAATGATTTGCAAATCTTTCCTTTTCTATTATTCTATTTGCAAATGGTTTGCAAATATTTCCCTTTCAAATCTATTCTTTGATTTTATAATTTCCCTTTTCTAAATATCTCTTATTTATAAATATTCCAATTTGTAAATATTTCTTATTTATAAATATTCGATTTATAAATATTTTTATTTTCAAATATCACTTTGAAAATATTCCCTTATCAAAATTTCGGTATGTTATGGTATTCAACATATCAAATCACGATGATCAGTATTGTCCAAACACATATAATCGACAATAGATTATATATCACATAATATATCACAATATATGAAAAACAGTAAAATAAATGTTGAGGAATCCAGTCGGATTCCTCCAACCTGTTTCCCTGCATCCACAGAGGTTACACAATAAAATCAACATCACTTTCAGTTCCATATGATATATTCTGCTAAACAGAATCAATATTGAAATTCAACTAACTGACTAACAGTTCAATCAAACATTCAACACACAGTCAATCAGCCAATATTTAACAGTTCTAAAAATACAACATGAAATTATAAACTATTCAGAGTTAGTGAGATTTACTCACATTGGCAGTTCATCGTTAAAGAACGATAAACTGTTGTTTCATCTGAATCAAATAGTTTATTTCACCATAAATTGTAACTAACCCCAATTCACTCTCCGTCAGTTCCATGGTGTAGCCACCGTCCATACGATGCTACCGGATCTTGTTTCGCTCAATTCTGATAATATACGAGCGAGTTATTCAGTTTACAAGTTATATGTGCTTTAAATTAAAACTAAAAGAATAAAATCCTTTGGGCTTTCCTAATTTAAAACTTCGGCCCATCCACATTCTTACCAGCCCAAGCCGCATCTTCTTCTCCCATCACTCAGGAGTAAACCCGTCGAAGCATTCCTCCTCCATTACAGTATATCCATTTCCAAATCGCACCCTTTTATCTTGAACAAGAAAATGAATAAATAACACCAAAACTCTTCTCTACACTTCCTCTACGCAAACACCCCCAATTTTCACTACTCGAGCAGCTAATTCCATGTCGCGGTTTTCCAGCGAGCGTGCGTTCCCTGTGAGATTTCGAGCGACAGTTTATACCCTTGATCCTCCCAAATTTCCATCCATCCATGCGGTTTGACTTCCTGAACTCAACTACAACTATATTTCTTCAAATCGTTCTCCACAAATCGAAAATTTCCAAACCCTAGGAATTGCTACTAAGCCTCGACCTCCCAAAACAAGTATCGAAGTCCTCCAGCTCTTCACCGGTTGAAGTAAATTCTCCTACGAGTCCCATTAAAGTGGTTTCACGATTTATAGAATTTTATTTCTATTTGTAATGATTTTAGAAAGATCACTTCTTTTACTGTAAGAAAAAGTAGAGAACGGCGGAATATGGTTGATGAAATTAGGTTTAGAAAGTGTTAGGGTAGATATTTATAGTGTCTTGTTTATTGGAGGAGCTTCTTCCACCATTTCCTCTTTTGTTTGTGGCTAAGAACTCTTGAGGGCATGGCCTTCTATATGACCGTAAGGGATGTAAGGATATTATCGAATCAAACAAATATCTAGTTTTTTATAATATTATGTTCTCTTATTATGAACCGTTATCCATGTATGAGTGCTGCGGACTGAAATAAATACACCATTGAGACGAGCTTGGGTTACAATCCCAAAAATATAATAATACCGGTAGGTTAGCTTATCCTGTGAAAACCCGAAATGTTGATTACAGGGTGCAAAATACTCCAAATAAAAAGTTGCTTATTAAATTAATTAAAAATTATAGTAAAATTCTAAAAAATTAAATTATCGTTATGTCCCAAAAGAACCTTGTCTAAATTCAAACCCGATCTCTAGTTATATCGAATAAACCGTTATGGCCACGAACGAATATACCGCTGTTTTTCTGAATATTTGATTTGGACGTAAATAAAAATCTACACGACGAAATCCCGATTTTTCTTTTCCACTAGAAAGATATACTCTGCCAGCTCCGTACGTTTCTTGTTTCATAGAAATCCGGCTTAAAACGAATCATGTACATTCAGTTGAAGTTCAAATCGCCAAATAGCGAACTGCAGCGCCATTTCAAGCTCGATTTTTAATTATAATATAATTATACGTTCAAACTGTCGTTTATATAATATATTCATTATTCAAATTCAATTCCAAGATGAATTAAATATCACAGATGATCCAGTTCACACCATATCGTCATTTCAGCCCATTTTGATTATTTCACAATTTAATATATTATTTTAATTTATTATTTTAATTAAATATTCATCATTATTTAATTCCACGACCATTTAATTCACTCTATCACTATGTATATAATTAAATAAATTAATTATAATACCTCTGCAAATGCGGGTCATTACATAAATAATTAGAGATCGATCATGAAGATATTTACGAAGATGAGATACTTATAATACATCATGCACACCTGATAATTTCTTCGTAAATCCACTATATAAGATTTAGGGCCAACTCTCTTTAAGATGTGAAAAGGACCAATGAATCTAGGAGCTAGCCTCCCTTTTCTTCTAAAGTAAATCATGTCCTCCAATGACAAAAGTTTCAGAAAAACTTGATCGCCCAGTGCAAATTCCAAATTTCTTCTTCACCTATCAGCATATTTCTTTTACATGTCCTAAGCAGTCATCATCTTCCTTATAATTTCCTCAACCTTTTCAGAAGCTTCAAAAATCATATACGGACCAAATTCAATCTAATAAGACAGAGATTTACAAGATCGTCCATAAAGAGCAGCGAACAGAGACATCCTAATAATTATTTGATAACTATTATTATAAATTAACTCAATTAAGTGAAGACAGTCTTCCTAAGATCCTCCTTAATCCAAAACAAAATCCCAAACAAGATCTACAAAAAAAAATCACTTTTCCAGTCTGTCGATTTGGTGATGGTAAGTTGTGCTATGATCCAGTCGAGTACCCCAAGTTTCTTGAAACTCCTTTCAAAAGTTAGTGGTAAAGGTAGGGTCTCTATCACAAATTATGTTGGTCGAAACACAATGGAGTATGTCCATATCTTTTATATAAACCCGGCTATACTTGAAGCAATACAGTTTGACTTGACCGGAATAAAGTGAACGGACTTAGTCAGTCAATCAACAATCACCTATATACTCTTTATTCCCTTCCTTATACTCGGCAATCCATCAATAAAATCGATGGAAACCCGTTCCTAGTTCTGATCAGAAATCTCAAGGGGTTGCAACGATCCAATGATCTATTGATGATCAGTCTTAATGTTTTGGCAAGCGACATATCTACTAACATAAATGGGGACATCATGCCACATACCCTTCCACCATACAACTTATTCATATTTTGATATATCTTCGTAACTTTAGGATGTATAGAAAGCGTGGACTTATAATTTTCCCTGAGCACTTGTTGTCCTAATCCATTAATATAAGGGACATGAATCCTATTATCATTCCTCAAAATTCCATTTCTATCAATTTGTATACTTGTTTCACCCTTGGTTATCACCTTCCCTATTGCAGACCTTTTCCTTAATGAGCTTAAGCATCTCATCTTCGTCTTGTTTATCAATGATATAATCCATAAGAGATGAAGAAGCAATAAGTTGGTATAACATTGCTTTCTTTAGATTAAAAGCATTGAAAACTACATTAGCATTTATAGGAGTATAGCTGATGTCAAGGTCATAAACTACTAAGAATTCAAGCCATCTAACCTGCCTTTGGTTCAATCCTTATAAGAAAAGATATACTTCAATAATTGGTGATCCATAAAGATATCAAACTTAGTTCTCAAGAGATTGCATCCATAACTTCAAAGCAAATACTACGACAAGTAATTCCAAATCATGAGCTGCATAATTGGCTTTATGGGTTTTCAACTGATGACTAGCATAAGCAATAACCTTCCTATTCTGCGTTAAGACAACTGCCAAACCTTCACAACAAGCATTCAACCCTTCACTTCATTTTGGACAATAAGAAAAGGAGCAGAAGTTAGCTTTTGCTTCAACCCATTGAATTTTGCTTCACACTCATCGCTCCAAACAATCTTGTGTTATGAGTTAAAGAAATAAGAGGTGCGACAATCCGAACAAAGTTCTCAATAAAACTCCGATAATAACCAGCCAGGCCTAAAAAATTCTGAATACCCATAGGAGTTTTAGGTTTTTCCCAATCCTAGAAATCAAATAGGAAATCAAATTTAAAGAAAGATAAGATGATTATATTACAAAAGTAGAAGGTGGACAGACCTACACTGATTGCGGCGATCTTAACTGGATCAACCGGAATACCATTTTTATAAACAATACGTCCAAGTAATCTGATTTCCTCGGTCCAGAAATAACATTTAGAAAATTTAGCTTTAAGCTGATGATTAGGGTTCTAAGGACAATTCTCAAGTGTGACTTGTGTTCCTCTTCCGACATAGAAAATACAAGAATATCATCAACAAAAAATAGATTGAATTTGTTTAGAACATCACAAAAGACATGATTCATAAAATCAAAGAAGAAAGATGGAAGCATAAGAGCTTAACTAACCATTCATAGAAACTATCTTTAGTTCAGCAAGCTGTTTTAGGAATGCTCTCCGTAGATACTCTAAGCTGGTGAAAACCGATGGCAAGATCAAGTCGAGAGAATACTTTAGCTTCATGGAGATTATCAAACATGTCTTTGATACAAGGCATGTGATATGTATTCTTATGTATAAGCATTTCAACTCCCTTTAACCAACATACATTCTCAAAGAACCATCAAACTTAGTATCAAGCACCACTGTTGCGCCCTATTATGAATGAAGTATCCTACCCTTGAAAAATAATTATTCAATGTACCTCTTCAACTTGACTTTCTCTTTGAGTTTCATTCTTCTAGGAGGAAAAAATATTGGTCGGGCTCTAGGAATAAGATCAATAAGGAATTCAATTTCTCTTTGAGGAGGTAGAGAAATTACTTCACCAGATATATCAGGAAAGAATTTAATGACTAGAGTAAAGCTAAGATCGCTAGAATGTGAATCAAAAGAAAAGGTGAAACTACTAGTATACTCTCGAGGCATATGGCACACAACCACTAAAGGATTTCCCTTATCGCTTACTAAAGAAACAGATTTGGCCATACAAGAGACAACAACTTCGTATTTCTTTAACTAATCAACTTCGAGTAAAATATCAAATCCTTCGAAACTAAGAACGTAGAAATCACTAATAAGTAGATGGTTGTTGTAAATGAGTGTTACCCCTTTACAAATCATACTAAGGTTTGTCGGACCACTGAAGGAATTAGACACACAATGATTTAGATGCATAGTTGGGTTTTAAGATATGTTCAGACTTGTTACAAAGATCAACTTAAATGAAACTATGGGATGGTCCGGTAATAAACAAGACATGAACTAAATGAAGATGAAAAGTAAAGGTGCCTCAGAGTGTACCTTGTATATCATCAGTAGGAGTGGGAGTGGTAACTACGAAGACTACGAATCGCTTCCTTTTTCACTGCATTAGACAATCCTTCTTGTAGTGGTCTGGCTGCAAACAAATGTGGCAAAGATTTAGCCCAATCACTGAGTTGGAGGAATTGATGCTATGACCGAAGCAGGCACTGGTTGGCATGGTGCTACTTTTGGACACACTTGAAGATAGTGATGGAATATAAGACAGTAGGCTATCTTGGAAATTTTGCCAATTCTTCTTTTATTGATTAAAGTTGGACTTCCACTTCTTCGAGCTATTGGAATTCCCCTGAGTAGGCGGTGCCTGCACATCCTTCTTAACCTTAGCGTTAGGGTTCTCAAATTTGGTGGCCATATCTATAAGACTAGTAAAAGTGCCATGAACGTAATTGATCTAGCGGTCACAATACTAAGGATGAACTCCAAAAATAAACTTCTTATTCTTCTTGAATGGAGTATCAATCGATCTAGGGCCAAACTTAGACAATCCATTAAACTTCTTTTCGTTCTCAACAATGCCATGCCCCTTGCTCAAGGTCAATAAATGTATGGTACATATTAGACATCATGGCTTTGGGAATCCACTTAGCTACGAAAGCATCCCTGAAATTTTGATTCAATATATAAGCAAAATTTCCAAAGATATATAACTTAACAAATTTGGGTTTAACTCAAAGATTATTACCTAAACTATGCCCAGGTGATATTAGCCTCTATAGTCTGAGTGGCAATAGACTCCCACGAGTCTTGGGAACCCTCCTGCAACTGCCAAATAGCCAACTAATGCTTTTAAGTATCTATGATATCAAGTCCATATCCTCTCCAAACTCTTCAGTCACTGCTGAGCCTCTTAATACTCTCTGATCTAGTAAACTTGGTTCTTGTAATAAGAGTAAGTTCCTTGGAAAGAGCATTGAACTTGATAGGCAATTGGTGGTGCAATCGGTGGAAAACCTAGTGAAGAAACTGGTGGGGCTAGGACATTCCTTTGACCCTTACTGTAACAACTCGCCATTTTTCACATCTCGAATCGGTAATTAAACCAACTCCAGACGCTCAAAACAGCATATCATCATTTAGCTTACAGGGTTTAACAGAAATAAACACATAATCACAGTACACCATACTGGCAGCGGAATATATTTTTTTCATATCAAAGTTTTACATAAGTTTAGTACAACGGAAGAATATAAAATGTGTACACAAATTTAAAAGAATAAATCTTTACGGTTTTGTCGAGCGCGCGTGTATGCGTCTTCACATCCTCTCCAGTTTTGAGAGCTGAAATCTTTAAGCCTGGAACACTTAGGACCTGACTTGAGCATTTCATACAAATTACACAAAGCACCCGAGTTAGGATTAAACTTATTTCAAGTTAGTAAACTTCGAAATAAACACATAAATATAATTGTTAATCATATACTTTTTCCCAAGTATAAAACCAGTGAACTGACACAATGAGACGGACACATATACATAATCGAGACGAGATTGTAAGTTCACATAGGCAGCCTGGCAAAGGAACAACATACGTGTAATTTTTACGTTATAGTGCTCAGGAAAATGGGTGCATTTTTAAACAAGACTACTGCATGTCAACAAGATTTTGAGAATAAATATGAGTTGTAAGGGCCAAAAGGGCATCCATGGGGTAAGTTACCAAAATACTAAACATGCACGTTTCTATTACTTAAACCTAAAAGCAGGAACTAAGCATTGCTGATGTGGACACACTATACGCTTTCATTTCAAGATACAGGCACCTGCTTTATTCCTAAAATCTTTTCTTTTTTTTCAATCCGAACGTGTGCCCTTCCAAAGTTTTTGCTTTTCTCCTTGAAACCACTGCGCATAGCCTAACCACTTTCTTACTATCTGCCATTTTATCCTTTCTTCCTCCTCAATCAAACCCACTACCCCCACTGTGTTCTACCTTCTCCTTCCTAAAATACTGGTCCTTCCTCAAGCGACACTAAAAAACTTTACAATTCGCTGTTCAAAAACTCTACAATTTGTCGCTCGAAGTTTGACTTTTATCCCACTTTTAATCTGGAATTATGATCCTCGACATTCACTAGCTACCCTCATCCAACGAGATCGATTTCAAGTAAATCTCATGTCTATTTTTTCCCCTTTCTCTATACAAATTTGTTCACTGTGTGTAACTAATTTTTTTTTCTCCTGTTTCCCTTTTACAATGTACAACTTAGATCCAACCGTGTGAAAATCATAACCTACTATGTATGAGTTGATTAGGTATGTCCTTGATTTGATTTTATTTCCAGCAATTTCCATGGCCTCTGAATTTAATAATTATCTAACTATTTTACCTCTACTCTTCCAGTTTATACACAGTGCTTTCCTCAATAAAAATGAGAGAAGCAGAGGAAACTACACAAATGAACATCGCTTTTGATGTGAGATAACTACATATTTTGGTTTTTGAATTTCTATTTTCTTTTTCTAATTTATAATTCTTTTGATTATTTATTTCTCAACAAATTAGGGATTTTAATATAATCTGGTACTGTCACTACTTTACTCGATCTGTGGTCCCATAGTATTTTGATCAACGGTGATTCAAGCTTTTAGATAGTTTTCAATTATGGCGTACAGTTTTGAACACTGATCATTTTCACATGACTAAGTCAAACTACTTTTACAACATTATGATTTTTCATATATCGAACTTTAAATTTCACAAGCTGAAACCTTATATAATGTGTTTTGGATTGCAGATGGATACGTTGGCATAGCAAATGATAGATCCTACGCCCTGTAAAAGCCATTCACACTATTTTAGTAATTGCAGTCAAGTTTGTATATCTATACTTTAACATGTTACGGTTTTTACTTTTGCATAGTTCTTGATCAATACATTGCCCTGTTAATATGCTAACGGAAAACCCACGTACTAGCATGTGAATCTAGCTAAATTCTTGATTTTTATGTCTTTACTTCATACTCAATGATGTTCTGCATTTTTATGGTTTTATATTTATTGACAGGAAATGGGAAAATCATCTGTTCTGCCTGATGTTATTCCATGTTAACAAACAAGGTTTGAAGTCTGTATTGAAGTATAACCCAGGTAAGCATTCAAATATTTGACTTGTTACATATTACAAATTTTAAAGTAAATTTAACTTTCAATGTTGATGTCTAAATTATTGTTTCTCATTTTAAAATTCTCAATTTGAAATAGTGTGACTTACTGCAATTACTTCCATAATCTAAGAAAGTATTATCACAACAGTTAAGGCAGCTTCATACTTGAAACATTTAAATCAGATGAAATCAACAATTATTGACTACAACAGTCAGGCTTGAAGTCATAAAGGGAAAGAATTATGGACGTAATTGTCAGTCTTTCTTTCACATGACCCTGATTTTTCCATATCCACTAAGTTACTCTGGCTTGAAGTCATAAATAGAGCAACGTTTTGTGGAAGGTATGCTAACCTCCTCTTATTCCTTGACATAATTATTTCTACATAATTTCCAAATTGGGTATATTTACTAACCAGTTGTATTCATTCAATTTGTACATATATTTTAACTATTTCGATTCTCATGAGTTGATTTTGTACAATGATTAATTCCTAACATGGTTTTGTCATTTCTGTCGGATTGTTATTTATGCTTTTATACTAAATTTGTGTTATTGAGCTAATACCAATTGACAGTGCTTTCACTTTATCTTTATATTTATTGCAAAGGTTATTCTTTCCAACAATCAAAGTCTTGCATATTTGGTATCAAGTTTTCCTCTTGTAGTTGGTAATTTATTTTTTCATGCTAATTATGTGCATGTATCTGATTTAAACGGTGGATAATTACATAATTATCAAAAAAATGTTATTAAATTATAAAATTACAGACATTTAATGAAATTTAAACTGTATATAAATAAACTAATTACATGGACTTTCTAATTTACCACTTTATTTTTTTAAATCATTTCTTACACAAGTTATTTACCATATGCCAATTTAAAATTTGTGTCAATTATCTGATTTTGCTGCAAAATTAACTCTCCTTTCCCTACATGGCCATAACTCCAAGTTGTAAACAATTATTGATCAAAAGATTGGGAAAAAAAATCATCACATTTTTTGAAAACTACTACGTTGTCTTACTGTAGCAATCATTATTTTTGTTTGCTACATGTGTTGGTATCTTCTGCTTGCATAGTTGATAAATCTTATGTCAACGAAATATGTTTTCTCATATTTCTGTAATTTGATTTAAACTATGCACAATATCAAATGATTTATGGTCAATTATTGAAATTTAAAGTGTATGCGAAGGAATTAGTTTCTTGTGCTTTTCTATTGCTTTAATCTTAAAACAAAACTAACCTTTATTGTATGTACCAGTTTTTTTTTTTTTTTTTTTTTTTTTTTTTTTTTTTTTGTTTTGTTATGTCTTTTATTGTTTTACTACTTTTTTCTTACTCAATTTGTTTACCACTGTCTTCACTAATTTTACTCCAATAATATCCCTGGTTATTCAATTACTTAATATTCATTTTGAAAAAGATGTTATTGGTGTTTTTATTTATTTAAATATTACCCACATTGTAAAATTGTATGTTATTTTTCCATCAATGGTAGTTTTTCACTGCATAGTTGAAACTTATTACCTTAATTTTAATTCGCAAGCCATTTGCGCTATGAAACTTGATAAATCATGGGTTGATTGTGTTTTCCTGCAATTGGTTTCATTGCATTCCACATTACTTCTGTTCTCATTATAGCAGTATACAAGTAATTTTTCATTATAGCAATATATACGTAATTACTATTTGTTAATCTGATATACGTGATAATTAACCTTTACTGCTTATTATTGTCATAAAATCCTTTGTTTATACCATTTATGGACCAATCATTAATTTTTTTATTTACGCAATATTTCTTTGGACCTTTACCTAAATTTAACGTTTGTGGGAAGAAATTAATTACTTGCCCTACATATGACATCTGTCTTATTAGTTATACGCTTATACTGTTTATGAGCTAATAATTTGGTTTCATTGCACAATTGATTCTTCTTTTACTGGCTTCTTTAATTTCATGTATTAAACAATTTATGCTCGATCACACTCAAAATCATATGTTCATAGCATTTTGGTAGGTACATTTGATTTGATTCCAATGCACATTATTCCCCTTTTATCTCAGTAATGAGGTGCTACATCTTTTAATCTGTTATATGTGCTAACCTTTTCTTCTTTACTACTTGGAAGCATTATATATTTTTATAACATTTATGTGAGTTGGATTCGTTTATAGCGTAGATGATATTACTCGAAGCATATCAGAAAATTTATGGTATGGAATAAGAAATTAAAAACATGTGTTGCACATAATGTGGTCTTAATGCATACCAAACACATACCCTGTTTTTCAATATTAAACATATTTTGCTGGTTTCATCTAATTTTATGGTATGCAATGTTTTATTTTCTTTCTTTCCTCTTCACTACTTTGATTGAAATAAGCGATTATTTTTAATAGAAACTGGAAGAAGCCTGATGCTATAATTTATGTTCAATCTTTGTATTTGTTGAAGATAATTGCATAGATTAGTTTTTTCTAAAACAATAAAGAATTATTTTCTATCTCTGCACTTAAATCTTCTTATTGTAACCTAACTTTTTTATTCGCACTGCAGCAATTTGATCAGCTAATCCTATGTTTTAAATATGATATGAATTATCTACATAGTGAAAATTTTCAGAATCAATATGGTATATATAGTTCTGGGTATTATGTCACACGAAGAATAGCCAGACTGGTTAATAGAGTACTGGTGAATGTTTCATTGTTTGATAAGAAAGTCATTGAACCATGAAATTGCTTTCATAAGTTCATGCTACGCATTCAAATCCATGAAAATGTAAACTTACCCAATGGATGTTTATGCATACAATTGAATAACGGTCTAGGTTCCAAGTTAAAAAAATGCATTACAAGAATTATAGTTCTGCATGCTCCTTTGTTTTACATTATTTTGGAGATGTAATGCACCATGCAAAGGTGGGAATGTCTATATGAATTTTTTATTTTTATCACGTTATGTACAATCATTGAGTCCTTTTCTTATTTATATTCGTAACAACGAAAATGATTTCTTATTTATATTCATAACAGCGAAAATGATTTCTTATTTATATTCATAACAGTGAAAATGACTGTTTGTTGAAAAAGTTAGGTAGACAAAGTAAGACTGCAGCTTTGTACATATGTATATACATACATGTCTGTGTTAAATGATGATATAGTTTCTTTTGTTTTTCCAGCTGATAGAGGCCTTCATGTATAATAAACGCACATCTGACTTTAAGAAAACTCTTGCATATCTAAATGAGAAAATTACGGAAGAGCCCTAGTGCTTTAACTGCTGATATATTTGGGTCCAGTCCTACAAAAATCGTTCCAAGTTTAGAGTAATCTATCAGCATTTAGCACTGGGCAATATTCACAAATGTATGAATAGTATTCAAATGTATAAAAGTCAATACTATATTTATATAAATGAATCAAAGAAATAGTCAAATTTCTATCTTTGTAGTGAATTAAATTTGTGCATGTTTTACAATGTTAAGTTATAAATGCGTACGGCATTCCTCTATTAATAAACAAATATACTAGATATATCTTTGAAAAATGAATAAATAATAGCTATGTAAGTGAACTTGGTATTAGTAGTATATATACGTATATTTTGGTCTAAGTTGAGTTTTTATGTGTACTGGGTATAAAGGGATGCATGAGATGGGAATGATTGGGATTGAAATAAGCGATCCTATTTACAGGACAAATGCTAAATATTTGATGAGAAATTTTTAATATTACCCTAATAGCATTGGTTATTATTCTAAATCTTGCTTTCCACATTTAATCATCTACAACCTACTTGCTTAATTTACCATTATCACCTACAACCATGTATTATAATTTTAAACACGACATTGGCTATTCTTCATTGCTGTTCTTTTAACTTTTTCTTGCACTATATAGCTGCATTATTTCTATCTGACAATATATAGTTCTTATTCCATCTATTTTTACCCTTCCGTCCGCAACAAGGGTGACATACGTTAATTACATTTATGTCACCCTCAACGTCATCATGTTTACACAACACTAAAACATAATACTATCCTTTTTTTTACTTCACTCCATATTATGCAGTATCGTTACACCATACGCTGCAACATTGATAACTTACTACTTATCCGTACAACACATCCTGTACATACTAGGGGTTGCATGCATAAATACATATTATTCTCCAAACACTTCCCGTGTGCGAAGCACAGGCCAAACACTAGTTATGGACTATAACAAGATGCAGTTTGCGAGATAAAGCAAGGGAATGCCACAAACCCAAAATAAAAGCATAAGGTAGTCAAAATAATACACGCATATTTGGCATATAGGGAGTAAACAGGGTTTTAAACATGCGTATGTAGTTTTTAGCATTAACTTAATGGTAGCATGCTTGCAGTCCACTACAGTTATATTAAATAATCCTTAAGTCAAATATATGGCAATTCATTTTTCTGTAAAGGATGTATATGCCCCTAGCTTATAAGCAAAGTATGGCAACAGCAGGTTATATTCAACACGGAAATTGCACAATACAGGACATGTGCATTTCCAGCATAATCAGGGAAAAATAGAGCACACAATAAAATGAAAAGTAAATGCCTATTTTTCTTCTTAAAACCCATAAGTTTAACAACAGTTGTTAATGTTTTATATCTATTTGTCATATATTACCTAATGGTGAAAGGGTTTATTAATGACATACAGGTCATTATTGAAACACACTTTTCTCAACCAAATCAATACAGAAATGAGATGCCTAATACAATTTTTATTTTTTAAGACTTAACATCCTTGTAATCTTTAGAGTTACCATATATCACTGTTTGACCATACTTATACTTTCAGGTTCACTTTCCAAGTTCATTTGCTGACGACAAATAGTATTAGAAGATTAAGAGCTTGGAGTAATAAAACTAGCCAAGATACTAAAGCTTCGCCAAATATCAACCAGAATGCCTTACAATCTTCTGTGGCAAAACAGTCCTTGACATGGTTTGGTTCATGCAAGAAATTCAGTTTACTATATGCAGAAGGAAATCCTTTATTGGGTCAGGTGTTCAAAAACGAGGGGTCTCCATCATAAACATTTATTACAAACCAACAATATACTTGGTAATAGGTCACCTAAAAATGGAACATGCAAGTTATATTTCTTTGCCAATACTAACAGAGCAGTGCAAGCAAACAAATCAACAGAAAATTCACCAGAACAATCAACCAAACAACAGCCAAGAAAACCCCAACAATCAAGTTTAATGCTCTACGAAGTTGAAAGGCCTAAAATACATTTAATTGTAAGCTATGCTTAGCTGAAATCGCGGTCGAGGACAGCTGGGCAGAGGCTCGGATGAAGTAGTGAGGGTCATCAGTCCATGGTGGCACGCTGTGACAAGCTACAGGCGGAGGAGCTGTCTCAAGGGTACAATAAAGTAGCGGACTCCGGCAAACAACGGCTTCAGGTGATGGTTTTGGTCAGTGGTGCTGGTCTTGAGGGAAGTAGGGGTTCAAAAGGGTTCGATGCTGCGGACGTCGGAGAGGAGGAGCGGGAAAGGCACGGCTTTGACTGCAGCGGTGGCCGGAGATGACATGGCTTGAGCGGTGTCAGGTGGACTGAAACAAGAGGCAGAGCGGATCTGACTTTGGTTGAGGAGCGACTGGCTTCAGGCGATGATGAGGAAAACTGAAAGGTGGATGGTGAGCGATGCCGAAGGGCTGACGGCGAAGCCGATTCGATGGAGGCTGATTTGGGTACTGGAGCGGTTTTCCGGTGGAAGCCATTTTCTTTTGATTTTGGGGAAAACTTATTTTGGTTGGTCAAATGAAAATAAAGAGAAAGAAAATGAAAGGGACGGTACAAATAAAAAGTGAAGAGAGAGCTTCAGATCCAACATAATCGATGAATGGTGGAAAGGTGGAGCAACTGATTCAAACGGTGGTTTCGAAGTTTGAACGTGCACATGTTTCCCGAGTCCCTTGGGTACCAATTTTGTCGGTTCAATACTATTGTTTCTAAATTTACATTTTTTTTTATTGTACAACCGAAAAATATCATTGCGTTTTTTTTTTTTTTTTTTTGAACTTGTAAACAAGGTTGAACTACCAGACAAAAGAAATAATTTTTTTATTTTTATAGAAGACAATATAACCATGCATGCATGGATGGATGAAACGCATGCATGGATTATGTGAATTTAAAGTTATGCGTGCATTGGAAAGAAACAACATTTAAAAGAGAAGATGGAAAGAAGTAAAGTACATGCATGCTTAACAAATTAACCAAGAATGAAGAGGCAAAACCAAAAGAGAATGCATGCATATATGTAAGTGTTAACAAAGAATCGAGTTTGCAGATCCAAAATGACAAAAAAAAATATGACAAACTCAAATAGGGACATGTCGAACTCAAATGACTCCGTTTTCAGAATGTACTGCTCAAGCTATTTCGGGACTCTATGGCGTACGGAGTACCGAAAATGACAAATATACTACGGTAATCAACGCGACGAGACGGTCGCAATGGTACAAAATTTGCAGTGTCATGATGCTCTAAAAAAAGGCATTACGGACCTCTTTTAACGTAAAAACCATATATACGGACATGCATATGGTGGTTCGTATGTCTGATTTTCACGAAACGAAAAATGACATTCTCTTCAGAATACAGTCTAGTATTTTTAGTTCAAGTTCCGACAACGTTTCGTTTGTAGCAATTATTAATTGCTTAATTAAATTAACGCGAACAGTATAAACATGCATATTTTCCAACGAAATTTATTACTACGCTATATTTAATTAGACGCATCTCAAATATATGTTTTTTTGAATTTTTTTTATTTTTCATTTTTATTATTATTTGAGCTATATCGGTTTGTAACAACCCGAATTTTAATAACATGTTGAAAAAGAAATCAAGGTATAATTAATTTTTTAAATGAGAATCATGGGAAATCGTCTCGGAATTCTACATAGAATCGAGTCTGAGATTCCGAAAATCGGAGTTCGTATGACCGAGTTATGACCTCTAGAAATTTCACCAATTTTCAGAATAAAAAACAGCTCAGAAATTCGAATTCAAATTCAAATTCAAGACCCAGAAGTGGGCTGGGCGGGAAAATTCCCGCCCAGGTCGACCTGGGGGTCGACCTGGCCAGACCAGGTCGACAATAGGGTCGACCTAGGGGCCGACCTGGCCAGACCAGGTCGACCATAGGGTTGACCTGGGGGTCGACCTCCCTGGTCGGCCTGGGTGCGATTGGTTGGCTGGGTGAGTCTGTTTGCGGGCCTGAGACGTTTTTGATGGTTCAGATCAGTTCTAGGGTTGATCTAAAGGCCCTAAATAGTTCCTACACCTATAAATACACCCTAAGACCTAACCTAATTCATAACAAATCATTCTTACACCAAAATGCTGCTGAAATCCCTCTTGATCTTGGCCGCCGCCTCTAATCGATTTCCAAAGCTTTCAAACACAATCCAATTCGAAGATTAAGGCTTCTACAATGATTCAAGACAATAAATCAACAACGCCACAGCATTTCTACAACAAATTCAGTTCTTTATTCATTAGCCATGATCTGTAAGTTCTAGTTATTTTCAGATCTAAATATTTAAATTTAATATGGGCATGTGATGAGGTGAAATTGGACTTCTAACTCAAGTCTATTTCTGTTTCTTCTTGGATCTTGTTTTTTGGGCTTTTCTACCTTCATTTTCATGCCAAGTTTATGATCTATGCAGCAGTTTTCTTGATTCGTAATGATGTTATCGTCAAGTTGTAATCTTTATGCCTATCATGATGATTTATGCTGTTTTCTCTCTGATCTTGTTCTTATTGCAACTTCTACCTCCCCCTATTTATTTTCTTTTGATGAACCTAGGTCAATTTCAGACCTAGGCCTAAACTACGATATACGTGCGATGGTATACGGGGGAAATATTAGAATACTGCCTAGTGGAATATATGTGTTTGGTGGAATCGAAGGCATAACATGAAAATTGGATGTTTGGGGATAATTTATCATTAACATGAAACGGGGTAATTTTGGGTATTGTCATTATAATGGTAATTGAAAGAATGGGGATTGGCATATGTAATTTGATATGGATCTTGATATATGTAATTTGGCTAGAACTTATTATGGGTAAATTGGTGTAAACGTGGTATACATGTAATTTTGGGTATAAAACTTGATTTATGTAAATTGAGCATAGCTTTGTAAACATTTAAATTATGAATCTTGACATATGTAAATTTGGTATGAATTGAACATATGTAAATTTGGTATGAATTGGGCATATGTAAAACTGACATGTAATCTAGAACTTGGGCATATATTAATTACGTAAGATTTGGAGTTAAAACATATTTGATAATTTATGACTTGGTAGAGGTTTAATATGAACGCGCCTAAGTTGGGTTTTGGGTTGTTGGCATGTATTGTAAATAAAAGGCTATAACTTGGCATAACCTTATAGTGAATTAAGATAATAATTTGGGAATACGTTTTGGGGGCAAAAACGTGAACTATGAACTTGATAATTGACATATAATGGGAAATACGAATGTGGTTGAAACATGAATATGAATATGAACATGAACGTGAATATGGCTAACTCGAGGTTGGGTTTAGTTTGCAGTGTAATTCTGCCCGGAACCGCCCGGCATATCCAGTGGCTGCAAATAATAAAATCCAATGTGAGAAGTTAGTCATATCGTGCTTAAACCCTAGGTTAAACCAAGTTGTGGTGTAATTCTGCCCGGAACCGCCCGGCATATCCAGTGACCGCAACAACAGGTATAATGTGAGTGGTTGATGCATTAATAACTAATTAATGCCAATAAACAGACATGCTAAGAATGGAAAGGTTAAGTAATATGACTAGACTAATGACACTTAACCGACATGACATGAATGGATGGGTTAAGTAAACCTGAACTTGACATGATACGTGGGCGGGTTAAGTCACGAATTGCTTGAAAACACTTAACCAATGCAATCTGACGAATGGGTGGGTTAAGTTAACTTGGATGGGTTGGCGATGCCTAACCAATATGACATGGTGTGTGGTAGGGTTAAGTAAACACGCGAAGGAAACACTTAACCGATATAATAAGACATGCGGTAGGGTTAAGTAAACAAGAGAAAACACTTAGCCAACTTAACGTGATGGACGGAGAGGGTTAAGTACATATCAGGTTGGTGGGTAATATTAGTATATATAGGCCCATGAACTTAACCGTTAAATAAACATACTTGAATCAGTGAGAGGGTTAAGTACATATCGGGTTGGTGGATAATATTAGTAAATATAGGCCCACAAACTTAACCATTAATAAAAATGCTTGAATCAGTGGGTTAAGTACATCACGGGTAAGGTGGGTAATATCTGTATATATAGGCCCACAAATTTAACCAGTAGGAAACCCTAGTAACGGGGACCCATTTCAGCAGTAACCGACATAGGTGTATCTTGGTACCCTGAAACTAGGTAGGGTGGGGCACGATTACTGCGCTGATTGTAAGCGGTCAAAGCGACGACGATTGGTGCAGCAGTGTAGGTTCAAACGGAGTGCGGGCGTGCACACACTTCGGAGCAGAAAAAGCAGGCACTGGGCACCAATAGTATACACTATGCATTCTAGAATTGTGTCGGGCCGCTACCATGGGACTTGATACACCCCATGGTGGGACCAGCATAGGTATCTACAATCATTTGGAGCCGTATGACACATGCAGGTAGCATAATCCCTAGTTGGACCTAGGTCGCATAAACCCTGAATCCGAGAAGCGTTCAATAAGTAGCATAAACCCTAGTTGGACCTAGGTCGCGTAAACCCTGGTTGAATCTAGGAAGCGCCCAATAGAAAACCCTAGATTAGATTTAGGTGATAAATAATAGACGTACACATGAAAGCAAACACAATTTCGGGGATTGGGATCACGTTATCATATGATCATTTTTTATAGATCACTAGTTAGGACACTAGTCAAGTGGTGCAGAGCAAATAGATATCACTGAAATATTTTAATTACGAAGCTTAGAAATCTTTCTGTGTGATACTTGGTAGGAACCTTGTGATGCTACTCTTGATAGGAATTATGGGATGTTATACTTGATTCATCGTGCCTGTAGCTTAACTTGTCATCATGCTTATGTTTATTTTCTGTTTATTCATGCCATGTTATCTTTACCTGTTTTTATGCTGAAAGTCACTAGGACTAACTTAGTCTTTATGACTGACTCGTTTTGTTTCGCCTCTTTTTCTTCCGTTTCCCCCCCCCCCCTAGGTTCGCAGGGTGGAATACAGCTTAGTTCGGATCTTACCAATGTAACACCCCTTATTTTCTGTGAACGTATAAGTAACAAATCAGAGGATAATTAATTTTTAAACTAAAAATCAAGGGAAACAGGTTATGCCATTGCGTTCGTCTCGGAATTCTGCTTGGAAACGAGTCCGAGTTTGCAAGAATCGGAGTCCATATGAGGGAGATATGACCCTCCGAAGTTTCAGGAATTTTCAGAATCGATAACAGCTCGAAATTCGAATTCAAAATTCGAATTCAAACCTAGAAGAGGGTTGGGCGGGAAATTTCCCGCTCAGGACCCAGGTCGACTAGGGAGTCGACTGGGTAGTCGACCCCCCCCCCCCCCCCGACCAGGTCGACTGGGTAGTCGACCCCCCCCCCCACTAGGTCGACTGGGTAGTTGACCTGGGGGTCGACCTGCTCCCAAAATCCAGTTTTTGAACCTGGTTCGTTCTGATGTATTTGGTCACGTTTTCTGCCTAGGTTCGTCCACCTAACCCTATATAAACAGGCCTCTAGCCTCATTCTCTCTACACCATTTCATTCTGCCTATACTCTGCCTCTGTTCTAATTAAATAAAATAATGGCGTCGCTACTCTGCTGAAATCTGAACTGGAACTAGGACTAAAGCACCTTCTTCCAACCTGATTAGAATTAAAAGCTAAATCAAATCTCAAATCAGAGTTTAGAGCTACGACAACAATTAAAGAAGAGTAATTCAGTCTTTCTACATCAACACCAGTTTATTTCCTTTCTTAAACCACGAAAGGCAAGTGCAGTTATTTTCCAATATAAACTTTAATCATAATTGTGACATGATTGTAAATCTGAATTTGAGATTGTGTATGTTCTGTTCTGATCTATTTTATTCTGTATCTCTTCTTCTTTCTGTTCTATAGCCAGGCTACTACGAGCCTGCGCCAATCTCCTAAGAGATTAACGCACGAACGCTAAAATGTTTGGGACAAATAATGAATGTGGCATAATTGGACATGGCTAATCTGTGACTAATTTAAGAAAAAGGACATAGGTTGTAAACTAGATTTAGATCTATGCATATTCTGTGAATTGGAAGAAGAGGAACCATGGTATGTTAACATGTGACTTGAGACATTGGACATAACGCATATTTTGAATTAAGATCTGTTATAACTAGATTGTTGGGCATATTGTTTATATAACAATTCATGATTTGAAAGAGAATATGACTTAGGTGTGAAGATCTATATTAAGATTTGATAACTATCAAATGTGAATAACACCTAAGCAGGAGATTTTTGAATATATGACATGCATTGAAATCGATGGCTATATTTGGTATAATTTATATCTGAATCTTTTGTATTAGGCAAGTTGAACTAAATTGGGACATGTAAATTATGACCATAATCTGTGACATGTAAATTCAATGCAAACGTGGGGTATATGATCATAGTGTGAATCATGACAACTATTTAGGCATGCAAACTTAGGCCAAATTTATAATTAGGCAAGATATGTTTGTGAAACTTTAAGGAATGATTAAATCTGTTATATTTGCCTAATTTGCTAGTTCTGCTATATTTGCCTAATCACTAGTTCTGTTATATTGCCTAATCTGCTAGTTCTGCTATATTGCCTAATTTGCTAGTTCTGCTATATTGCCTAATCTGCTAGATCTGTTCATCTGCTAAATCTGTCATCTGCTAAGTCTGCTGAAAATGCCTAATCTGTTATATACTAAATCTGCTAAATTGCTTAATCTGCTGAATCCTGTAAGTCGCCTAATCTGCGAAAATCTGTTATCTGTTATATCTGTTAAGTTGATATATTCAGTCTGTGATTGACATAATCTGAATTAGCTATGAATAATTGACATGTATATTAGGCGTGGGCATAAATGGTAAATTATAAATTAATTGGCCGCAAAGATAAACATGGCTGACTCGAGGTTAGAATGAGTTTGCGGCGTAATTCTGCCCAGAACCGCCCAGTACATCCAACGGCTGCAAACAATAGGTTCTAATGTGAGAAGTTAGTCATAACGTGTTTGAAACCCGAGGTTAGACTCAGTTTGCGGCAGAAATCTGCCCGGAACTAACCGGCCTAACCAGTAGCCGCAAACTGTCAGTCTAATGTGAGAGGCCTGGGCATTAATATTTAATTAATGAAAACCTGAGATAAATATGATGTCTAAAACGTGTTGGGCGGATAGGATTAAACCCACTAGACTGATGAATTTAATTAATCTGTTCCGTGAACCTGTAGGCCCAATTGCAAAGTTAGACAAATCTGTAAATCTGTTAAATCCGTATATCTGATCCGTTAGTTTGAAAACTTATCTGATCTGTGAACTAGTTGATCTGAATTCTGTATGTCTGAAACTTGTAAACAAGTTAATCTGAAATCTGTTAGTCTGGGGACACAAGGTTAGGAGGGGAATTACTTGTGTCATCTGCTGTTTGGGACCCATATTAGTCAGTAACCCTTTCTGGTATCAAAACTTTGACCCAACAGTAGGTAGGGTCCGGGCACGCTTACTGAACTAATTATAAGCGGTTCATTCTGATAATGGCGAGGGGTGTTGATGGTGCGTTCCAACCGGGTCATGTGCGTGCATGGATCCCGGTCTGCCTTTGAGGATGTAAGACGCCGTGACATATGTAAATAGGTCTGTGTCATTTAAAGGTTTCCACTTTGGGAAGTGATACACCCTTTTGTGGGGCTGGCACAGGGTATTTATGTATTAGGGAGCCGATCGCTTGGGGTAGGGTTTTAGGGTACACTTAGTTCTGTCTGTTTCTGTTGGTACCGTCTGTTTCTGTTGGGTAGTAACACCTGTCTGTTTCTGAGTGGTACCGTCTATTCAGGTGGTAAAGGCCCGTTACTAGTGTGCACCTAATTCTACGTTTGTTTCCGTAGGGATTAATCTGTTTCTGTCCGTTCCTGCTGGGGTTGTAAAGGCCCATTATTAGCATTCTGTTTCTGTCTGTTTCTGTTGGGGTGGTAAAGGCCCATTACTAGCATTCTCTTCTGTGGAAATTATTCTGTACCCGTTTCAGTTTCAGTTTCAGTTTAGACATTAGGGTGACACCTAATTCTGTTATACTAGTATTAGTGCAAAGAAGTGTAAAGCAATAGCTTATATCATTCTGTTCTTCTGTTATATCTTCTACACCTGTTACAGTTATCTCTCATCCAGTTTTATTTTCATGTCATGATATTATTATCTGTTCATAACTGAAAATCACTGGACTTGCCAGACTTTTTGTCTGACCCTTGTTGTTTCACCTCCTTTCTTCCTTCCCCCCCCCCCCCCTCCCAGGTTTTGTAGAAGGGAATACTCTAGCTTGATCCAGATTTCTTCTGCTTGAAGTGCTTAAAGTATGGCTTGTCTTCTTCTGTAGGGATTATGATTTTAAACTATGCATTCTGAAGGCTTTTGTACAAGACTGATATTTTGTACTTGAATTCTGATATTGTGATTTGAAAGGATGTAACCAAGCTTATTTCGGTTTCTGTTGTAATAAAGTTATAAATTTTTCAAGTACTGTTTTATCTGTCTTGTAAGTTTCTATTCTGTTTACTAAAATGCTCCACCAAAGTTAAGGCATTCCCTTTGTGAGTGACCTTAACGGAGGTAGGGTGTTACACTTGGTATCAGAGCCGAAGGTTACCAGATTGGGTAAAGTTTTTGAAAACTATTTTCAAAAACGTTTTGAAAGGAAGTATTTTCAAAAATAAAGCTTATTTTGAAAAACATGATCCCCAAGAGCCATATATCTTTCCTTCAGTCCTTTTTGTATTGAATCTTTCCTTTTTCGTTTCAGCATGTCTGAAGCATCTGAGATACCAGAGGGTGTTCTTGTACCCGGTTGGTTTCATCAATATCTTGAGGCTAGGACCGCCGCCGCAGGTCCAGCAAATGATCCCCCTCCTCCGCCCCTTCCTCGTGCAATTGCTTTCTCAAAGATCTGTAGAGATTTTAGGGCCATGGGTGGAAAGGATTTCAAGGGAACTGAATCATTCGTAGAGGCGAGGAACTGGCTCAAAGAAACTGAGGATCTATTCGTTATCTTCGAGGTGGATGATGGGCAGAAGGTACAGTTGGCGGTATGGTTGCTCAAAGACGAAGCTTCCTATTAGTGGGAAGTCACTAACGCCGAGAGGCCGGTTGAAACATGGATGGATTTCAGAACAAGGTTTGAGACAAAATTCCTCTCGCAAGCTGAACGAAGTTTACAACTGGAAAAGTTCTTATCTCTTAAGCAAGGAAGTATGACGGTCAAGGAATACGTCAACCAGTTCAACCAACTGGCTAGGTTCAGATTGGATTTAGTCAACACTCAACATAAAAAAGCTCTCCGCTTTGTTAAAGGATTGAACGAGCCACTGCACAGCTTAGCCATGACCCATGTACCCATGGGAACGACTTACGAGAAATTGGTGGACATGGCACTACTGCACGAGGAAGACAAGGGCCTGAAAGAGACAAAGAAGGAAGAACCACAGAATAAGAAAGCATGGCCCAAAAAGGAGACACAAAAGAAGAATGAGAAGTCTGAAGATAAGAAGGAGAAAATGTGCTTTACTTGTGGAAGCTCGACTCATCTGAACAAGGATTGCAGAAAAAAGGAAGGGCACTTGCTTCAACTGTGGCGAGATGGGACACTTCACTAGGGACTGCCCGAAGATACGAGGGCAAGGGAAGAGGGCAGAACCCACTTCTGGAGGACAGGCGAATGCTCAAGGGACTGATAGATAGGGAAGAAATATGAAAATTTTAGTAGAAGGTTTAATTTTCTTATCTGATTGTTGAGTTAAAACTCTTTCTGATTCTGGCATTTTGATTCTGTAATCGATACTCTGCAATTTAATACTAGTATTGTTTCTGATTCCACTGTAGCCCAAATCCATAACGGTTATGACTCATCTGTTTGTGATTGGGGTTTGAGAGATATTCGTGTTAGGCGTCAAGTAGGACGCATACATTCTGGGATTTATCATGCTTAGTTTCCTAAGAATCATTCGGTAATCTGATCTATACCAGTAATCTGTAAATATCTGAATATTTCTGATAAGATTAAGATTTCCAGTTTTGACATTATCTAAAGAGGGTAATCCTCTGGGTGTCAATCTGATGTTGGTTTCGGTCTTCGGGGCCGATACTTAGGACCCATGTCTAATGGGAACCAAGTTTTTGTTTTATCTGTACTCACTTCCATCATTCGACTGTATCCTATCGATCGAATCTTCGAACTTTAGGTAGAAACTAATGAGTGTAAACATGTGTTTGAGACATGATATGTTTGATGGTTGCAAGTGGATGCAAGTGGTTGCTAGTGGTTGCTCGTGGATGCATATACACACACTAGGCACTAGATCGGCTTGAAAACACTCTCATACTGCATATGGATGTGTGAGCATTTTCAATTTTTGTGGATGCAAAATGATTGACTCAGCACATGGATGTTGCATATGACCGAATGGTTGTGCACTCATATAGAAATGATATGTATCGAGTAGGAAAATTGCATACATGTTGGACTCATGGCACTGGCATAATTCGCATTAAGGAGGTCAGCTGAATCAGTGGACCGCCTGATCTTTGCATTAGATAAGGAACACATACACACACTTTTGAATATGTTCATACAACATTAGAGGTTTCTAAGGACAATGGACGCCAGTGATTGATGATTGAGTAGATGGATGTTGGATGGTAGGACACATTCTTCTTAACTTGAAGATTTCGGGGACGAAATCCTTTAAGGAGGGGAGAATGTAACACCCCGTATTTTCTGTGAACGTATAAGTAACAAATCAGAGGATAATTAATTTTTAAAATAAGAATCAAGGGAAACGGGTTGAGCCATTGCGTTCGTCTCGGAATTCTTCTTGGAAACGAGTCCGAGTTTGCAAGAATCGGAGTCCGTATGAGGGAGATATGACCCTCCGAAGTTTCAGGAATTTTCAGAATCGAAAACAGCTCGAAATTCGAATTCAAACCTAGGAGAGGGCGGGGCGGGAAATTTCCCGCCCAGGACCCAGGTCGACTGGGTAGTCGACCCCCCCCCTCGACCAGGTCGACTGGGTAGTCGACCTGGGGGTCGACCTGCTCCCGAAATCCAGTTTTTGAACCTGGTTCATTCTGATGTATTTGGTCACGTTTTCTGCCTAGGTTCGTCCGCCTAACCCTATATAAACAGCCCTCTAGCCTCATTCTCTCTACACCATTTCATTCTGCCTATACTCTGCCTCTGTTCTAATTAAATAAAATAATGGCATCGCTACTCTGCTGAAATCTGAACTGGAACTAGGACTAAAGCACCTTCTTCCAACCTGATTATAATTAAAAGCTAAATCAAATCTCAAATCAGAGTTTAGAGCTACGACAACAATTAAAGAAGAGTAATTCAGCCTTTCTGCATCAACACCAGTTTATTTCCTTTCTTAAACCACGAAAGGCAAGTGCAGTTATTTTCCAATATAAACTTTAATCATAATTGTGACATGATTGTAAATCTGAATTTGAGATTATGTATGTTCTGTTCTGATCTATTTTATTCTGTATCTCTTCTTCTTTCTGTTCTATAGCCAGGCTACTACGAGCCTGCGCCAATCTCCTAAGAGATTAACGCACGAACGCTAAAATGTTTGGGACAAATAATGAATGTGGCATAATTGGACATGGCTAATCTGTGACTGATTTAAGAAAAAGGACATAGGTTGTAAACTAGATTTAGATCTATGCATATTCTGTGAATTGGAAGAAGAGGAACCATGGTATGTTAACATGTGACTTGAGACATTGGACATAACACATATTTTGAATTAAGATCTGTTATAACTAGATTGTTGGGCATATTGTTTATATAACAATTCATGATTTGAAAGAGAATATGACTTAGGTGTGAAGATCTATATTAAGATTTGATAACTATCAAATGTGAATAACACCTAAATAGGAGATTTTTGAATATATGACATGCATTGAAATTGATGGCTATATTTGGTATAATTTATATGTGAATCTTTTGTACTAGGCAAGTTGAACTAAATTGGGACATGTAAATTATGACCATAATCTGTGACATGTAAATTCAATGCAAACGTGGAGTATATGAACATAGTGTGAATCATGACAACTATTTAGGCATGCAAACTTAGGCCAAATTTATAATTAGGCAAGATATGTTTGTGAAACTTTAAGGAATGATTAAATCTGTTATATTTGCCTAATTTGCTAGTTCTGCTATATTTGCCTAATCTGCTAGTTCGGTTATATTGTCTAATCTGCTAGTTCTGTTATATTGCCTAATCTACTAGTTCTGTTATATTGCCTAATCTGCTAGTTCTGTTATATTGCCTAATGTGC
Organism: Allium sativum; assembly: GCA_030737875.1. Classification (NCBI taxonomy): domain Eukaryota; kingdom Viridiplantae; phylum Streptophyta; class Magnoliopsida; order Asparagales; family Amaryllidaceae; genus Allium; species Allium sativum. The sequence goes on along the minus strand of CM060912.1, from coordinate 145,133,737 downwards.
TAGTTCTGCTATATTGCCTAATCTGCTCGATCTTTTCATCTGCTAAATCTGTCATCTGCTAAGTCTGCTGACAATGCCTAATCTGTTATATACTAAATCTGCTAAATTGCTTAATCTGCTGAATTCGTTAAGTCGCCTAATCTGCGAAAATCTGTTATCTGCTATATCCGTTAAGTTGATATATTCAGTCTGTTATTGACATAATCTGAATTAGCTATGAATAATTGACATGTATATTAGGCGTGGGCATAAATGGTACATTATTAATTAATTGGCCACAAAGATAAACAAGGCTGACTCGAGGTTAGAATGAGTTTGCGGCGTAATTCTGCCCGGAACCGCCCGGCACATCCAGTGGCCGCAATAAATAGGTTCTAATGTGAGACGTTAGTCATAACGTGCTTGAAACCCGAGGTTAGACTCAATTTACGGCAGAAATCTGCCCGGAACCAACCGGCCTAACCAGTAGCCGCAAACTGTCAGTCTAATGTGAGAGGTCTGGACATTAATATTTAATTAATGAAAATCTGAGATAAATATGATGTCTAAAACGTGTTGGGCGGATGGGATTAAACCCACTAGACTGATGAATTTAATTAATCTGTTCCGTGAATCTGTAGGCCCAATTACAAAGTTAGACAAATTTGCAAATCTGTTAAATCCGTATATCTGATTCGTTAGTTTGAAAACTTATCTGATCTGTGAACTTGTTGATCTGAATTCTGTATGTCTGAAACTTGTAAACAAGTTAATCTGAAATTTGTTAGTCTGGGGACACAAGGTTAGGAGGGGAATTACTTGTGTCATCTGTTGTTTGGGACCCATATTAGTCAGTAACCCTTTCTGGTATCAAAACTTTGACCCAACAGTAGGTAGGGTCCGGGCACGCTTTCTGAACTAATTATAAGCGGTTCATTCTGATAATGGCGAGGGGTGTTGATGGTGCGTTCCAACCGGGTCATGTGCGTGCATGGATCCCGGTCTGCCTCTGAGGATGTAAGACGCCGTGACATATGTAAATAGGTCTGTGTCATTTAAAGGTTGCCACTTTGGGAAGTGATACACCCTTTTGTGGGGCTGGCACAGGGTATTTATGTATTAGGGAGCCGATCGCTTGGGGTAGGGTTTTAGGGTACACTTAGTTATGTCTGTTTCTGTTGGTACCGTCTGTTTCTGTTGAGTGGTAACACCTGTCTGTTTCTGTTGGGTGGTAACACCTGTCTGTTTCTGAGTGGTACCGTCTGTTCGGGTGGTAAAGGCCCATTACTAGTGTGCACCTAATTCTACATTCTGTTTCCGTAGGGATTAATCTGTTTCTGTCCATTTCTGCTGGGGTGGTAAAGGCCCATTATTAGCATTCTGTTTCTGTTGGGGTGGTAAAGGCCCATTACTAGCATTCTCTTCTGTGGAAATTATTCTGTACCCGTTTCTGTTTCAGTTTAGACATTAGGATGACACCTAATTCTGTTATACTAGTATTAGTGCAGAGAAATGTAAAGCAATAGCTTATATCATTCTGTTCTTCTGTTATATCTGCTACACCTGTTACAGTTATCTCTCATCCAGTTTTATTTTCATGTCATGTTATTATTATCTGTTCATAACTGAAAATCACTGGACTTGCCAGACTTTTTGTCTGACCCTTGTTGTTTCGCCTCCTTTCTTCCGTCCCCCCCCCCCCCAGGTTTTGTAGAAGGGAATACTCTAGCTTGATCCAGATTTCTTCTGCTTGAAGTGCTTAAAGTGTGGCTTGTCTTCTTCTGTGGGGATTATGATTTTAAACTATGCATTCTGAAGGCTTTTGTACAAGACTGATATTTTGTACTTGAATTCTGATATTGTGATTTGAAAGGATGTAATCAAGCTTATTTCGGTTTCTGTTGTAATAAAGTTATAAATTTTTAAAGTATTGTTTTATCTGTCTTGTAAGTTTCTGTTCTGTTTACTAAAATGCTCCACCAAAGTTAAGGCATTCCCTTTGTGAGTGACCTTAACGGAGGTGGGGTGTTACAACCAAGCTCCAAGGCTCTTTCATGTACGGCTTGGATTTCTCTGGGTTGTGGCTTGCCTTGCTTTATTGGTGAATATCGGAATTTATTTTTATGCTTCTTTGTTTTTGAGCAAGACAAATATTTTAGCTATGTAATTGGGAATTGGAAGTGGATGGGCTTTTATTGTAAACAATTATATTAAATAAATGATTTGAAGTACTTCTACTTTACCTTCCGTTATTATATATATATCTGTCTTGTAATATATCTGTTCCAGTACTCATAATGCTCCATTGAAGTTAAGGCATTCCCTTTGTGAGTGACCTTAACGGATGTGGGGTGTTACACGGTTGTCGCTACCGCAAATAATCGCCAATAACCAATTCAAACGGAGTGATTGAATTTTGGCATTTTCAATGTAAAATTATTTAAATCACCTCTAAAAGAAAATAATGAATTTTAAAGATCAATGACTCATTATAAAAATCGATTTCATATTTTAGTTTCTAAACAATTACATTCTACGTTAAATTTATCGCTTAGCTTTAATTTTAGAACCATTTTAAATCAATAATTAAATTAAATTCGATATTTAAATGGTCAAAATTTGCGGGATGATAAAATCTCCCCCACTCAGAACTTTTTGTCCTCGAAAAGGAACGAAAAAAATAAACTAGTAACTAAACGATATATCATTCATACGCATATCAACTTCAATTGCTTGTTTAAGCACAAAACTTTGCTTCAAATTAGTGTTTGTTAATCTGACCACTCTAGTGCGAACTTCAATTCGACTTTTTGATTAGAAACTTCTATTCTCCTTGCATAGCAATAAACCTATGATAGAGAATTTCAGATTCATGTCAAGAATTCTTATTAGAAATTCATCATTGAGAATTGAGCAAACAATTCTATTTAGAATCAAAATCATATATTCAGACTGAACCAATATTGTTATGCAAATAGAATGATTTACGTTTAACTACTTATTCCATCAGTTCTTTCCTTTCCAAAGGTGACAAATAGTATTTCAACACATTTCAAAGCTGTGAACTTGCAAAAATTTAAAATCTCTTTTTAGTTTATTATGTTGAAGTAATATAATATTAAATTTTCATCTTGTAAATTCGTTATTTAACGTCAAACTACTTTTATAACTCGAGGCTTAACAAGTTTATTTTCGTTCTTAAATTTTTTAGATATATGCGTTGATCAGACGCACAACTAAAAATCTTCAAGTACTCAATAAACTTGTTTCAACTTATAGTGAAAATACTTAAAAACTTTTAAAAATAGATATGGAAAGCACATTCCCCCATGGATCGCGGTTACTCGGCGGTTACGCTATTATTGCAGTAGAATCGCTTGTAACCTTAGGCATCGACCCCCTCGAATTTCACCATGGTTGTTGCATAAATCGCGGTTACACCACTATCCCAGTAGAATTGCTTGTAATTGTAGGCATCTCGCCCGTCGAATTACACTATGAAAATATCAAGTTAGTATAGTAAATCAAAATGACCCCACCGAGTGGGATTCCAGTACGTGTTCCTACCAAGTAGGACCCCGATTTTCGATGCACATTCCCGTTAGGTAGAGTTCAAACACAGACCCTACCGAGTAGGTTCGCGATTTTCGATGGACACCCCGTGCGAAGTTCCAACGCAACCCTCTCGAGAAGGATCAAGATTTTCGATAGAAAGTACTTTTCATATCTTCGACTTCAAAACAGATAAGACTACATATAATATTTTTCATTTCGTACTTCGCATATATCGTGCTTATATAAAATTCCATTTATATAAGTTTTTATTCTTTCCAATTGGGATTCGGTCAAATCAATAATATCAAATTCACTATATACTTATATAACTTCCAATTTTATATAAGAATCAAATTGTTCAATATCGAATCTTTGCTGGATACAAAGATTTTAATGGTCATAGCTTTCAAAACTATTTCATTTCCACACCTATATAAATATAAGATTATCAATTTCTAGATTCTAACATTTTAGACTTTATCATTTGGATTTGTTTCATGTTCGAGTAGCATTCGTTCTTGATATTTTCAACTACCTCTTAGAAATCATTTTCCATATAACTCAGTAGGTAAATTTCAACATAACTCGTACGAATTCCGTTTTATCAAGTCGCAATTTCGAGTTCGACGCACTTACATAATAATCTGTATGATTCCTGAATTCCATGAAGCAAATTTCATTTATAAATGCTATTTCCACATCTTCATTTCAAAAACATACATACTATATATAGTACTTCATTTCACGTTTTGCATATATCGCACTTACATAAATATCAAATTTCATAAGATTTTCTTTCCAAATCATGTTTTCAAACCTATCATTCTTATATAAATTCTATTATATAAGACAATTATTTTAACTAATTATCTTCCAGATTAGTGGTTTTCGTATTAATCTCATACTTATATAAGTTATATAAGTTCCAAGCATTTCATATCGCAATACTCATAAGTAGATTATCTTCCAAAAATTTATTTCAATTTCGATTTAAATAAATTTCAAATCGGTTCGAGTATTCATGGTCATTTCTAAATTTAAATTCACAAATCGGTTCATTATCAGATATTCACGTTCGGTCTCACATTTTGATTATCAATTTTCAATCGATCTTTATATTCAATTACTTCGGACTAAATTGCTCGGACCGGAAATAAATAGCTTATCTCAAAATAGTTTTAAAATAGTAAGCTTGAAATAAAATAGGTTCAAATAAATAAGTATTTAGAAAAGTAGAATTTGAATAAATTAAATAAGTTATGATATAAAATAGTTCCAAGTAAAATAAATAGGTTTGACAAAATAGGCTTAAATAAATTAAATATATTTTAATACAAAATAGTTTGCAGAATAGTTCGAAAATCAAAATAGGGTTGGTAGATAATAATTAAATAAGATAGATAAAAGTTACACTTTAGTTCACATAAAACAATAATAAAACATATAATAGTTATAAAATATATAATACTAATTTTAGGAAATATTCCAATCCGAACTAAATTTCCCGAACTTTACAAAATTTTGCTAACACCGATTTCAATGTAGAAATAAAACTCAAATTTAACTAAAATTTCAATTGGAAACATTTCGGTTTGAACCAAATGTTCAAATTAGATCACAACCCAAATTTCTCATTTCAATTTTCATGTGAAGTGTGATTTTTTTTCATTCATTCTATATTATTGGTTTAGGCCAACCTTCAAATTTCTAACTATTATGTTCATCACTTAATCAATTCTTCACAAGTTAAAATTTTCTTTTAATCCATCAAAACAATTAAACTTAATAAAAATCTTAAGTTAACCAATTCAAATCCAACTTGTCCATAGATTCGTCCAAGCAAGGCAAAGATTCCGAGTTAATAATTTGACAATTTCAATAATTCAAGCACAAATCGTTCGAACGATAAGCGAAAGACAACAGCAGGTCAAGGCAAGTCAAACACAAACGAAGAGGCAAAATCATAGTTTCAAAACATTCATTACTATTCAAATTATTTCAAATTTCATATTACCATTTGAAAGTTCAATTTATACTTTACAAACAATTCTCAAAAATGAAATTTTTATTTAAATTTCGCCTATCTATTCCAATTCATATTAACTTGTCAAAACATTTCATTAAAATTTATGTAAACAATTTCAAACACTTATTTACACAGTTTTAAGTATTTCTCGACGTTTCAATCGGAATCGTATAGTCATCCCAGTTTTGAAATTCGAAAATAAATACTGATGATGATGCATCAATCACCAGAATCATCCCCGGGTGACTAGAGTGTGATTCTATATCTACCTAGCATATATTGGATTTCGTATAAACGTTAGCTAGGCGTATATTCAAAATCCGTACATACCTGATAGTCCAACCTCGACGTTATTAATATACTTAAAACGATTATCTCAAAATAATTTATATTTTCAAAATACGCTCTCTCTACAGTGATTTTCGTGTTAATTCCACTCATTCTAGAGTATTGCTACTCTATCTCTAATGAGCTTTTAAACCCGATAAGCTAAGCTCTTCCAACCAAAGCTCTGATACCAACTGTAACGACTTGCCATATTTCACGTCTCGAATCGGTAATTAAACCAACTCCAAACGCTCAAAACGGCGAATCATCATTTAGCTTACAGGGTTTAACAGAAATAAACACAGAATCACAGTACACCATACTGGCAGCGGAATATTTTTTTTTTCATATCAGAGTTTTACATAAGTTTAGTATAGCAAAAGAATATAAAATGTGTACACAAATTTAAAATAATAAATCTTTACGGTTTTGTCGAGCGCGCATGTATGCGCCTTCACGTCCTCTCCAGTTTTGAGAGCTGAAATCTTTAAGCCTGGAACACTTAGGACCTAACCCAGGCATTCCATGCAAATTAAACAAAACACCCGAGTCAGGATTAAACTTATTTCAAGTTAGTAAACTTCGAAATAAACACATAAGTATAATTGTTAATCATATACTTTTTCCCAAGTATAAAACCAGTGAACTGACACAATGAGACGGACACATGTGCATAATCGAGAAGAGATTGTAAGCTCACATAGGCAGCCTGGCAAAGGAACAACATACATGTAATTTATGTTATAGTGCTCAGGAAAATGGGTGCATTTTTAAACAAGACTGCTGCATGTCAACAAGATTTTGAGAATACATATGAGTTGCAAGGGCCAAAAGGGCATGCATGGGGTAAGTTACCAAAATACTAAACATGCACGTTTTATGGACTATAACAAGATGCAGTTTGCGAGATAAAGCAATGGAATGCCACAAACCCAAAATAAAAGCATAAGGTAGTCAAAATAATACACGCATATTTGGCATATAGGGAGTAAACAGGGTTTTAAACACGTGTGTGTAGTTTTTAGCATTAACTTAATGGTAGCATGCTTGCAGTCCACTACAGTTATATTAAATAATCCTTAAGTCAAATATATGGCAATTCATTTTTATGTAAAGGATGTATATGCCCTTAGCTTATAAGCAAAGTATGGCAACAGCAGGTTATATTCAACACGGAAATTGCACAATACAAGACATGTGCATTTCCAGCATAATCAGGGAAAAACAGAGCACACAATAAAATGAAAAGTAAATGCCTATTTTTCTTCTTAAAAACCATAAGTTTAACAACAGTTGTTAAGGTTTTATATCTGTTTGTCATATATTACCTAATGGTGAAAGGGTTTATTAATGACATACGGGTCATTATTGAAACACACTTTTCTCAACCAAATCAATACAGAAATGAGATGCCTAATACAGTTTTTATTTTCTAAGACTTAACATCCTTGTAATCTTTAGAGTTACCATATATCACTGTTTGACCATATTTATACTTTCGGGTTCACTTTCCAAGTTCATTTGCTGACGACAAATAGTATTAGAAGATAAAGGCCTTGGAGTAATAAAACTAGCCAAGATACTAAAGCTTCGCCAAATATCAACCAGAATGCCTTACAATCTTCTACGAAAATAGGGTCCTTGACATGGTTTGGTTCATGCAAGAAATTCAGTTTACTATATGCAGAAGGAAATCCTTTATTAGGTCAGGTGTTCAAAAACGAGGGGTCTCCATCATAAACGTTTGTAACAAACCAACAATATACTTGGTAATAGGTCACCTCAAAACAGAACATGCAGGTTATATTTCTTTGCCAATTGTAATGACCCGCATTTTAAGCGATATAATAATTAATTTATTTAATTACTTAAAAGATGTTAAAAGGATTTCATGGTCGTTGAATTAAATAATGGTGAATATTTAATTAAAATAAATAAATTATATAATATATTTAATTGCGAAATAAACAGAATTGGCTGAATTGGCGATATGGTGTGAACTGGATCATCTGTGATATTTAATTCAGTTTACAATTGAATTAGAATAACGAATATATTTAATTAACGATGGTTGAACGTATAAATTATAATATAATTATAATCGAGCTCGAAATGGCGCGGCAGTTCGTTAATTGGTGATTTGAACTTCAACTGGATATAGTTAACGAAAAGCCGTGACGCTCGTTGAAATAAAGGGATTTTATAAAATCAACAGATTTTATAAAAGGAAGTATTTCGAAAGTACATAAAAGGAAAATGTTTATAAAACGAATAGAGTTTTATAAAAGGGAAAATGTTGATAAAACGAATTAATAGAATAAAGGAATATTTATTTAGTAAATAAATAGGATTATAAAAGGAATATTTAGTTAGAAACTAAATAGGATTATAAAAGGAAATTGATGAGATAAAAAGGAGTTAATCAAACGTAGTATATCGAAAGGAGTTAATCGAACATAGTTAATCAAAATGGAGTTAAATAGAAATTGGAAACTGACTAGAGATTAATAAGTTGAATGGTTTCCTGAGTATCGAACTGATGTTGGTTTCGGCCTTCGGGGTTTATACTTAGGAAGTTGTTCTCATGTTAGTTTATAGTTAGAGTCCGATAGATGTGGAAGAATAGGGATACATAATTAAGCCATGGAAATTTTGTCCAGTGTTAATAACGTATATTTTCTAAACATAGAAAATGAGGATATATATATATATATATGGTTGATGATTGATCGATAGAATTTCCATCTGGAAATAATATCGTTGTTTGCACACTTGTTTTTCTTTGATAGTTAAATCATAGACTATCAAAGTTTTGACCATTTTAACGTTGTTAATATGGAGAGACCGGTTGGATTATTATCCAAAGAAGCACTCCGTATTGGCATAAGCATTGCGAATGATATATGCCAAAGATAATTGAAGACGGAATAAAGTGCAAGGGCTATTGTATAAATCTTAGGTAAAGATTGCCTAAGATGGATGTACTGAATAGTGCATTCGATTTGTCTAGTCCTAGGACAACTTGTATGGACGAAGGTCTGACAGAGTATATCTAATAAATCGCGTAAGTTGATCTCTTCAAACGTATTCACGTTTGGTGGCGGAGGAATTCGTTTCTCTTAGCTGTATACCTGTGGTATTTTTGGGGAAATCAATTTGTGATTTGGCGGGTATGACGATGTGACATTCAAAGTGAATGAAGATGTGGCATGTAAAAGATAAGTGTAGCTCCTAGCCTCACATCCGGTAAATGACAGAAATCGGGCAGGCAGCATGGTTATGTAGGTCGCACCTATTAGGGTGTATGATCACCTGATCTAGAGTTTCATTTACTTCTAAAAATCTATTGTTGATGCTGCCCCATTCGGGAAACGGTTGCTGATCCCAATCGTTGGTGATATACATTCGATACATTCAAGCGAAATGAGTGGTTGGTCATGTGTGGCCGGGTTGCAAGATGTTCTTGTTGAACCCAGTGTATTCCTCTCTAGAGGTACACTAGCAAAAGGTGGTTCCATACCTTGTCATAGTTGGAAATCCATTACCCAATACGTGCTTGCGGTTTTGATTGTATACTATATATATATATATATATATATATATATATATAACGTGAGATGAAAGTGTTCTGCTAGATGATTATTATATTATGGTTGATAGATATTATTATAATATCAAAAGGTTTTTGAAATAAAGATATTTTTGGATTCTCATAAGGGGAAAACCCGTTCCGTTATGCGGTGTGGTCTTATGAGATATTGTTTAATGGATCAATCTATTTTAAACTGTTTTACTCATACCAGTCCCATAACTGACCCAAAGTTTATTTTGTTTGTTTTCCCTAAACTCTTAGGTGCCCAATTTTATACGGGCAGTCAAGTAGTCAGGATTTTACAGATATACTCGGAGAGCTAGGAGCAGGAGGCTTCAGGATCATATAGCTATTATTTATTTCCGCTGTTGTTGTAAGTGTTGTACTCTGATAATGTTACTGTATACATATATTGTTTGTATTTCAAAAGTTATGTTATATTTTATTCGTTCCGCTGTGAGATTCGTGTTACTCTGGTAATGATGTTCTTCTTCTTTTCTATAAGTTTCTATCTTATCTTTCCTCACCCTCTAATTTCTTTCTAATAGTTTTCTGGATTTCGGTGCAAATTGGGTTGGGCTTGCGTTATTTGGTCAGCTCAAATTGGACCGGGATTTCGGGTCACTATAATTGGTATCAGAGCTTAAGGTTAAGTAATTACCTTGGCTCTATGGCGTGACTCAGTAGAGATGGGGTTAGTAATACCCCAGATTGAGTTTGAGTGTATATATACGAGTGAACGTATTTGTTATTTGATATAAATGGTTTTATATTGAGTAGATTCATTGGTTGAGTTGTTTATGGATTCTGGTCGATGGTGGGGAACCACAATATCGATAAGGGTTTCTAAACACTTGAATACGATGGGTCGACACAATATGTTTTGAAAGGAGGGTAAATGAAATAATTTACCCAAAGTATATTATGATATAAACAAGATATAGATATTTGAAGTATTTCGTATATTAGATGTGTAGTCATAATTATAATCGAATAAGATTATAAAAAGTGAAATGGTTATGTAAATAACCAATCAGAATTCAGATAAGTATAATGAAGTGAATTAAATCTGAAATTTAAATCAGAATTGAAATTTCAAACCCTGGAAATTTGGAAAAGTGTTGTAAATGGATTTGGAATAAATATATGAGAATTTTAAAATCCTAGGAGATTTTAAATTGTTTTGAGTATGGTATTTTGAAATATATTTCAAAGTGGAAATGTTTAGAAATTGTTTTGAAAGTGATATAGTATTGAACTCACTTCGATCACTAGAAAATAAATTCCGATGTTGATCCGGACATCATCGGTGTTCATTTTCGAGTTGTAAGTGACAGATTACTACCAAAGAGATTGTTTTTGAATTTGTTTCTGGAAAAACAAGTTGTGTTGAATTTCAAAAAGGAAAATTTAATTTTTGAAAGAGGTAAACTGTTTAAAAACTCCTAGGAAGAAGATTGTTTGAATTAAGGACAAATTAAATAGAAAATGGTGAAAGCAAATTGGGATTAAAATAAAGCCAGTTAAGTGGTAACTGAATTGGATTAGAATTGGTTTGGTAAAATAAGAGTTTGGTATCGAGAATAAAATTTGAGTTTGAAAGGAAAATCTGGCTCGGTAAAAAGCGAATGGTTGTGTTGGAGATAAAAGTGATTGCAGAATTTGATTGGGAATACATTGGTATATGCTAAATTGATAGTAGAGTTGATATGCTCGACAAAAAGGTACAAGTTTATACTTCGTATAGTATGAGATTTTGATGAGCCGAATTGGCAATCCGCTTGGCTGTTTTATTTTCTTTTGGGATGGAGAAGGCCTAGAAAGGCAAGTTGTAGTTTTACCGATACGGCTGTACAAAGGAGGTTATGGCAAAATTTTCCGAAAAATATAGGCATTAGAAAATTTTCAGAATTTTTGAAAATTTTTGTTAGTCGGTATAAATTAATATTTTAGTCGATATTAATTGGTTCAGTTGAAACTGAAGTCAAGGGGTAAACCAATAAATATTTACCCAGTAGATAGGGTTTGTTTTTTAACTTAGCAATTTCGAGGACGAAATTATTTTAAGTAGGGAAGAATGTAATGACCCGCATTTTCAGCGATATAATAATTAATTTATTTAATTATTTAAAAGGTGTGAAAAGGATTTCATAGTTGTTGAATTAAATAATGGTGAATATTTAATTAAAATAAATAAATTAAATAATATATTTAATTCTGAAATAATCAGAATTGGCTGAAATGGCGATATGGTGTGAACTGGATCATCTGTGATATTTAATTTAGTTTAGAATTGAATTAGAATAACGAATGTATTTAATTAACGATGGTTGAACGTATAAATTATAATATAATTATAATCGAACTCGAAATGGCACGACAGTTCGTTAATTGGCGATTTAAACTTCAACTGGATATACAGGGTTCGGTTTAAATCGGATTTCTGTGAAACAAGAAACATTCGGAGATGGTGAAGTATATTTTTCTAATGGAAGAGAAAAATCGGGATTTCGTCGTGTAGATTTTTATTTATGCCCAAATAAAATTTTCAAATAGTCGTTATAAAATCGTTTATCGACCGTAATGGTTTATTCGATATAACTAGATACCGGTTTCGAATTTAGACAAGATTCTTTTGAGACGTAGTGATAATTTAATTTTTAGAATTTTACTGTAATTTTTAATTAATTAAATAAGCAACTTTTTATTTGGAATATTTTGCACCCTTAATCAGTGATTTTAGAGTTTCACAATATGAGTAAATCTACCGGTATTATTATATTTTTGGGATCACGACACATTACTCGATTTAATGATATTTTCATATCAGTCCATGGACAAACAGAGTTTTGTATAATGGGGTACTCTAAAATGTAAAACAAATATCTCCTAATCCATTCCTTTTCTCTGATCAAACTAAAGGCCACATACGTCATTTCTCTTCAACCACAGAAATCACGTGGAAGTCCAGAGACCACGTCTACGAATAAAATCCTATAAATAAGCTACCCTTAAAACCTAATCTCGTCACTTTCTCCAGAAAGAAATCTGTAGCTGCCACTTATTCTTCAAAGAAAAACCAATTCATGATCGATTAAAATCCACCGAAAAGCAAAACAAATTCGAAACTAAATAGGAAGCTGTGAACTCAAATTCGTGGATGACTGTGAAGCGATGAGTGGAATTATTCGTGGGTGCGATAACAACGCCGCGTACGCCACTTTTGAAGTCAGCAGCTAGGCATGAGTTTGTCGTCGTTCTGGTCAAGGTTAAAGGGGGTGGAGCTGCTGTCGAGGAAGTTGCGTTACTGCTGAGTGCGTGTGCACTCACGACTGAGCTTGCGTGTGTAGTATAGACGTGACCACTCGCAGCTTGTGTAAGCATGCATGTATATAGTGTGGAGGAGATAGCGTCAGAATTTGAAGTATGGAAGGAGTATGGCTTGCGCTTGGTGTACCGTTCAATGAGAAGGAGCTTGGAAAAGCATGATGTACTATGCAGGAAAATATTGTTTGAACGCATCAGGAAGGGGATGGAAGTTTCAGGTGGTGGGTATGAAAAGAGAAAGTATTGGCGTTGGTTTCTAGGGGGAGTAGCAAGCGCAAAAATGGCCAGTTGGAGAATTACTGGAGACGTGGTATTTGGGTAGGGTTGCTGAAGTCAATGAAGAATGGGGTGGAGTTGGAGACAGCGTGACAAGTGGTAAGGGAAGTAACATGAAGCTGAAAGTTGAAATTTGGAGGAGCAGCTTCATGATTTTGGACGGGATGAGTTGGTTTTTGGGAGTACTTGCATTTATCTCGGTGAATAGAGAACGCCGGTGCGAACTTGTCTGGACTGGTGAGGGGGCGAACCAAATATGAGATTAGGAAGGATAAGACGTGGAGTGAGGTCTGAGAAATCATGAAGTGAAGAAGGAAGGACCAAAAGTATTATGGTGGTTGCTGTTGAGGATGGGGAGAAATAAGGGGAGGCGTGGAGTAGAATGGATCCGACAATGGCCATTTAAACATACAAAGCAAGCTGTCTGTTTTGTGAATAGAGGAGCAACTGGTCACAGCGGGTGGATGGGTGATGGGCCAAGGTATTGGTGTTGAGGCCCGATGCAAATAAAATTCAAGTTTTATTTTAAATTAAATGTATTAACTTGTTTACGCGATATCTAGCTCATACGGAATCGAAATCGAGAACCGTAAGTTGCGTTGGGATCGTATGGACGGTGGCTACGCAATTTAACTGACTGGGAGTGGATTCGAGCTCATTATAATTTATAGCAAAACAAATTGTCCGTCTAAATCAAGCGATGATTATCGTTATTAACGATGATCGTCCAATGTGAGTAAAACTCACCAACTCTGAACAGTTCTATTTTTATAACGTATATTTAGAACTGATAATTATATGTTGATTGCTGTGTGTTAACTGTTTGGTTGAATTGTATATGTACTGATTAAAATTATAGATTAACGATATATATATATATATAAATCATTAATTGAATATTGATTCTATTTATCAGAATATTTTATATTCGTATTGTTTAACATCTGTGATGCAGGGAAACAGGTTGGAGGAATCCCGCTGAATTCCTCAACATTTATTTTACTGTTTTTCTTATATAGTGATATATGATGTGTTATATAATATGTTATGGATTATGTGTGTTAGAATGATATTGATCCTTGTTATTCGATATTTTAAATATCATAAGTGACTCTGGGATGTAAAAAGAATTATTTCAATGTATATTGACATAAAGGGATTTTATAAAATCAACAGATTTTATAAAAGGAAGTATTTCGAAAGTACATAAAAGGAAAATGTTTATAAAACGAATAGAGTTTTATAAAAGGGAAAATGTTGATAAAACGAATTAATAGAATAAAGGAATATTTATTTAGTAAATAAATAGGATTATAAAAGGAATATTTAGTTCGAAACTAAATAGGATTATAAAAGGAAATTGGCGAGATGAAAAGGAGTTAATCAAATGTAGTTTATCGAAAGGAGTTAGTCGAACATAGTTAATCAAAATGGAGTTAAACAGAAATTGGAAACTGACTAGAGATTAATAAGTTGAATGGTTTCCTGAGTATCGATCTGATGTTGGTTTCGGCCTTCGGGGTTTATACTTAGGAAGTTGTTCTTTTGTTAGTTTATAGTTAGAGTCTGATAGATGTGGAAGAATAGGGATACATAATTAAGCCATGGAAATGTTTTCCAGTGTTAATAACGTATATTTTCTAAACATAGAAAATGGGGAATATATATATATATATATATATATATATATATGTGGTTGATGATTGATTGAAAGAATTTCCATCTGGAAATAATATCGTTGTTTGCACACTTGTTTTTGTTTGATAGTTAAATCACAGACTATCAAAGTTTTGACCATTTTAACGTTGTTAATATGGAGAGACCGGTTGGATTATTATCCGAAGAACCACTCCGTATTGGCATAAGCATTGCGAATGATATATGACAAAGATAATTGAAGATGGAGTAAAGTGCAAGGGCTATTTTATAAATCTTAGGTAAAGAATGCCAAAGATGGAAGTACTGAATAGTGCCTTCGGTTTGTCTAGTCCCAGAACAACTTGTATGGATGAAGGTCTAACAGAGTATATCTAATAAATCGTGTAAGTTGATCTCTTCAAACGTATTCACGTTTGGTGGCGGAGGAATTCGTTTCTCTTAGCTGTATACTCGTGGTATATTTGGGGAAATCAATTTGTGATTTAGCGGGTATGATGATGTGACATTCAAAGCGAATGAAGATGTGGCATGTAAAAGATAAGCGTAGCTTCTAGCCTCACATCCGGTAAATGACAGAAATCGGGCAGGCAGCATGGTTATGTAGGTCGCACCTATTAGGGTGTATAATCACCTGATCTAGAGTTTCATTTACTTCTAAAAATCTATTATTGATGCTGCCCCACTCGGGAAACGGTTGCTGATCCCAACCGTTGGTGATATACATTCGATACACTCAAGCAAAATGAGTGGTAGGTCATGTGTGGCCGGGTTGCAAGATGTTCTTGTTGAACCCAGTGTATTCCTCTCTAGAGGTACACTAGCGAAAGGTGGTTCCATACCTTGTCATTGTTGGAAATCCATTACCCAATACATGGTTGCGGTTTTGATTGTATACTATATATATAGAACGTGAGATGAAAGCGTTCTGCTAGATGATTATTACATTGTGGTTGATAGACATTATTATAATATCAAAAGGTTTTTTATATAAAGATATTTTTGGATTCTCATAAGGGAAAAACCCGTTCCGTTATGCGGCGTGGTCTTATGAGATATCGTTTAATGGCTCAATCTGTTTTAAACTATTTTACTCATACAAGTCCCATGACTGACCCGGAGTTTATTTTGTTTGTTTTCCCTAAACTCTTGGGTGCCCAATTTTGTACGGGCAGTCAAGTAGTCAGGATTTTACAGATATACTCAGAGATCTAGGAGCAGGAGGCTTCAGGATCATATAGCTATTATTTATTTCCGCTATTGTTGTAAGTGTTGTACTCTGATAATGTTACTGTATACATATACTGTTTGTATTTCAAAAGTTATGTTATATTTTATTCGTTCTGCTGTGAGATTCGTGTTACTGTGATAATGATGTTTTTCTTCTTCTTTTCTATAAGTTTCTATCTTATCTTTCCTCACCCTCTAATTTCTTTCTAATAGTTTTCTGGATTTCAGTGCAAATTGGGTTGGACTTGCGTTATTTGGTCAGCTCAAATTGGATCGGAATATTGGGTGACTACACTAATACTAACAGAGCATTGCAAGCAAACAATTCAACAGAAAATTCACCAGGACAATCAACCATACAATAGCCAAGAAAACCCAAACAATCAAGTTTAATGCTCTAAGAAGTTGAAAGGCCTGAAATACATTTAATCGTAAGCTATGCTTACCTGAAATCGCGATCGAGGACAGCTGGGCGGAGGCTCGGATGAAGCAGTGAGGGTCATCAGTCCATGGTGGCACGCCGTGACAAGCTACAGGCGGAGGAGCTGTCTCAAGGGTACAAAGAAGGAGCGGACTTCGGCAAACAGCAGCTTCAGGTGACGGTTTTGGTCAGTGGTGCTGGTCTTGAGGGAAATAGGGGTTCAAAAGGGTTCGATGCTGCGGACGTCGGAGAGGAGGAGCGGGAAAGGCACGGCTTTGACTGCAGCGGTGGTCGGAGATGACATGGCTTGAGCGGTGTCAGGTGGACTAAAACAAGAGGCGGAGCGGATCTGACTTTGGTTGAGGAGCGACTGGCTTCTGGCGACGACGAGGCAAACTGAAAGGGGAATGGTGAACGGTGTCAGAGGACTGACGGCAAAGCCAATTCGGTGGAGGCTGATTTGGGTACTGGAGCGGTTTTCAGGTGGAAGCCATTTTCTTTTGATTTTGGGGAAAACTTATTTTGGTTGGTCAAATGAAAATAAAGAGGAAGAAAATGAAAGGGGCGGTACAAATAAGAAGTGAAGAGAGAGCTTCAGATCCAACATAATCGATGAATGGTGGAAAGGTGGAGCGACTGATTCAAACGGAGGTTTTGAAGTTTGAACATGTACATGTTTCCCGAGTCCCTTGGGTACCAATTTTACCGGCTCAATACTGTTGTTTCTGAATTTACATTTTTTCTTTCTTTTTTTTCATCGTACAACCGAAAAATATCATTGCATTTTTTTTTTTTTGAACTTGTAAACAAGGTTGAACTACCAGACAAAGAAATGTTTTTTATTTTTATAGAAGACAATATAACCATGCAAGCATGGATAGGTGAAACGAATGCATGGATTATGTGAATTTAAAGTTACGCGTGCATTGGAAAGAAACGACATTTAAAAGAGAAGATGGAAAGAAGTAATGTACATGCATGCTTAACAAATTAACCAAGAATGAAGAGGCAAAACCAAAAGAGAATGCATGCATATATTTAAGTGTTAACAAAGAATCGAGTTTGCAGATCAAAAATGACAAAAAAATATGACAAACTCAAATAGGGACATGTCGAACTCAAATGACTTCGTTTTCAAAATGTACTGCTCAAGCTATTTCAGAATTATATGGCGTACGGAGCACCGAAAATGACAAATAAATATACTATGGTAATCAGCGCGACGAGACGATCGCAACGGTACAAAATTTGCAGTGTCATGACGCTCTAAAAAAAAGCATTACGGACCTCTTTTAACGTAAAAACCATATATACGGACATGCATACGGTGGTCCGTATATCCGAATATCACGAAATGAAAAATGACGTTCTCTTCAGAATACAGTCTAGTATTTTTAGTTCAAGTTCGCTCAAGTTCCGACAATGTTTCGTTCGTAGCAATTATTAATTGCTTAATTAATTTAACGCGAACAGTACAAACATGCGTATTTTCCAATGAAATTTATTACTACGCTATATTTAATTAGACGCATCTCAAATATACATTTTTTGAATTTTTTGAATTTTTCATTTTTATTATTATTTGAGCTATATCAGTTGTCGCTACCGCAAATAATCGCCAATAACCAATTCAAACGGAGCGACTAAATTTTGGTGTTTTCAATATAAAATTATTTAAATCACCTCTAAAAGAAATAATGAATTTTAAAGATCAATGACTCATTAATAAAATCGATTTCATATTTTAGTTTCTAAACAATTACATTCTATGTTAAATTTATCGCTTAGCATTAATTTTAAAACCATTTTAAATCAATAATTAAATTAAATTCAATATTTAAATGGTCAAAATTTGCGGGATGTTAAAATCTCCCCCACTCAGAACTTTTCGTCCTCGAAAAGGAACGAAAAAAAATAAACTAGTAACTAAACGATATATCATTCACACGCATATCAACTTCGATTGCTTGTTTAAGCACAAAATTTTGCTTCAAATTAGTATTTGTTACTCTGATCAGTTTAGTGCGAACTTCAAATTCGAATTTTTGATTAGAAACTACTATTCTCCTTGCATGGCAATAAACCCATGATAGAGAATTTCAGATTCATATCAAGAATTCTTATTAGGAATTCATCATTGAGAATTGAGCAAATAATTCTATTTCGAATCAAAATCGTATATTCAGACTGAACCAATACTGTTATGTAAATAGAATGATTTACGTTTAACTACTTATTCCATCAGTTCTTTCCTTTCCAAAGGCGAAAAATAGTATTTCAACATATTTCAAAGATGTGAACTTGTAAACATTTAAAATCTCTTTTTTAGTTTATTATGTTGAAGTAATATAATATTAAATTTTCATCTTGTAAATTCGTTATTTAACGTCAAACTACTTTTATAACTCGAGGCTTAACAAGTTTATTTTCGTTCTTAAAAATTTTAGATATACGTTGATCAAACGCACAACTAAAAATCTTCAAGTACTCAATATACTTGTTTCACCTTCTAGTGAAAATACTTAAAAACTTTTAAAAATAGATATGGAAAGCACATTCCCCCATGGATCGCGGTTACTCGGCGGTTACGCTACTATCACAATAGAATCGCTTGTAACCTTAGACATCGCGCCCCTCGAATTTCACCATGGTTATTGCATAGATCGCGGTTACGCCACTATCCAAGTGGAATCGCTTGTAATTGTAGGCAACTTGCCCCTCGAATTACGCTATGAAAATATCAAGTGAGTATAGTAAATCAAAATGACCCCACCGAGTGGGATTCCAGTACGTGTTCCTACCGAGTAGGACCCTGATTTCCGATGCACACTCCCGTCAGGTAGAGTTCCAATGCAGCCCCTACCGAGTAGTTTCGCAATTTTTGATGGATACCCCGTGCGGAGTTCCAATGCAACCCCGTCGAGAAGGATCACGATTTTCGATAGAAAGTACTTTCCATATCTTCGACTTCAAAACAGATAAGACTACATATAGTATTTCTTCGCATATATCGTGCTTATATAAAATTCCATTTATATAAGTTTTTTATTCTTTCCAATTGGGATTCGGTCAAATCAGTAATATCAAATTCACTACATACTTATATAACTTCCAATTTTATATAAGAATCAAATTGTTCAATATCGAATCTTTGCTAAATACAAATATTTTAATTGTCATAGCTTTCAAAACTATTTCATTTCCACACCTATATAAATATAAGATTATCAATTTCCAGATTCTAACATTTTAGACTTTATCGTTTGGATTTGTTTCATGTTCGAATAACATTCATTCTTGATATTTTCAAATACCTCTTAGAAATCATTTTCCATATAACTCAGCAGGTAAATTTCAACATAACTCATACGAATTCCGTTTTATCAAGTCGTAATTTCGATTTTGACGCACTTACATAATAATCTGTATGATTCCTGAATTCCATGAAGCAAATTTCATTTATAAATGCTATTTCCACATCTTCATTTCAAAAACATGCATACTATATATAGTACTTCATTTCACGTTTCGCATATATCGCACTTACATAAATATCAAATTTCATAAGATTTTCTTTCCAAATCATGTTTTCAAACCTATCATTCTTATATAAATTCTATTATATAAGACAATTATTTTAACCAATTATCTTCCAGATTAGTCGTTTTCGTATTAATCTCATACTTATATAAGTTATATAAGTTTCAAGCATTTCATATCGTAATATTCATAAGTAGATGATCTTCCAAAAATTTATTTCAATTTCGATTTAAATAAATTTCAAATTGGTTCGAGTATTCATGGTCATTTCTAAATCTAAATTCATATTTACAAATCAGTTCATTATCAAATATTCACGTTCGGTCTCATATTTTGATTATTGATTTTTAATCGATCTTTATATTCAATTACTTCGGACTAAATTGCTTAGACCAGAAATAAATAGCTTATCTCAAAATAGTTTTAAAATAGTAAGCTTGAAATAAAATAGGTTCGAATAAATAAGTCTTTAGAAAAATAGAATTTGAATAAATTAAATAAGTTATGATATAAAATAGTTCCAAGTAAATTAAATAGGTTTGACAAAATAGGCTTGAATAAATTAAATATATTTTAATACAAAATAGTTTGCAGAATAGTTCGAAAATCAAAATAGGGTTGGTAGATAATAATTTGTTAGAGAATATGCTACAGGATATAACAGGAAACCTATTATGACTGGAGAATATGCTATGAAGGATATGCTATAGAGATATAACAGGAAACCTATCATGAAGATAAAACAGGAAACCAATTATGGAGATAAAACAGGAAACCTATTAGGATATATTTATGGGATATCATAAATTCTGCCTTTAATGCTTTCCTTATATTTGATTGTAAAAACTTGTATAAAGGGAGAAGGATTTCTCTTGTAATGGACAACACAAAATTAATAAAATGTAGTCTGCAATTGTTCATTGCTTTGTCTCTCTCATCTCTTTGTGTCTGAATTCTAACATGGTATCAGAGCAGGTCAAAGGAAGGAGAGAGATATGTACATATATATTTAAAAAAAAAATTGAGATATGTATATGTATATTAAAAAAAAGGGGTTCTTCATCCACAAACCCATCAATACCCAAATACGTCGTATTCCATCACAAACTGAAGCAGCGTGGATTGTTGAAGCTTGCGTGTGGAGTATGGGACGGTGATTTTTAGGAGTTGGGTGTCGGATTGGCTATTGGCTGAAGTCTTTGATTTCTGGTGAAGAAGCTGGTTTCGTTGTTTGTGGGTGTTTGCAATTTGATGAGGAGTTTTGGCAGTAGATGCGAATATGGTTTGTGATGGCTGAGTTGCTGCTTGGATCAGCGTGATGAAGGTATGGAGGGGTCTTAGAGATGTGGATGGCGATGCTTTGAAGCTATTGCGTGGTATTGAAATTTAAAAAAAAAAATGAACAATATCTTTTAGGTGACTCAGGTAGAATAGTCATCAATCTAATAAACTGAAAGTGCGGTTTGTTGAATACTTGAACGTGGTTGATGTGTGTACGTTGTTGTAATGGTGTTTGTGTAATTTACCAAAAAAAAAAAAAAAAAAAAAAAGATGATGAGAGTCTGGATTGATTTTGTTTGAGGTGTATGTGGTTTTTGCGTTTGTAGATGAAGGACTGTGTTTTCTAGTAATAGTTTGGTGATTTATGTGAGAGTTGATGTGATGGACGTAGGGAGATGTGTTTTGTATGTATGGCGATGATGAAGGAGGGGTGTTTTGTATGGAGCAGTTTTGCTGTGTTGGTTGGATTGTTGTTTGTGATGATGATGGAGTTTGTTTTGTTATGGAGATGGAAATGGATGGTGTTGAATTGTGTGGGCCGTGTTGAAGGTGAAGCTTGTACTTGTGACATTTTGTTTGGAGGTGATTTGTCTGAAGTTTTGATTGAAGGAGGACTATGTTGAATTTGAAGAACTGAAGTGTTGTGTTTTGGGTATGCAATATACTCTAGTGGTTGGTCCACTTTAAAAACCAATATACTCTAGTGCTTGGTCCACTTTAAAAACCATTATTGAGTGTGGTCCACTTTAAAAACCATTTTGAAAACCATTATTGAGTGTGGTCCACTTTAAAAACCATTTTGAAAACCATTATTGAGTGTGGTCCACTTTAAAAACCATTTTTAAAAACCATTATTGAGTGTGGTCCACTTTAAAAACCATTTTGAAAACCATTATTGAGTGTGGTCCACTTTAAAAACCATTAATATTGAGTGTGGTCCACTTTAAAAACCATTAATATTGAGTGTGGTCCACTTTAAAAACCATTAATATTGAGTGTGGTCCACTTTAAAAACCATTATTGAGTGTGGTCCACTTTAAAAACCAGTTGAAGGCTTTGATTTGAATGACCAGTGCTTGGAGTTTGGAGCTTCTATTTGGGCCACTCATCGGTTTGGAGCTTCTATTTGGCAAACTCACAATTTTCAGCATCGTGAGTTTGAGGGGGGATGTTAGAGAATATGCTACAGGATATAACAGGAAACCTATTATGACCTGGAGAATATGCTATGAAGGATATGCTATGGAGATATAACAGGAAACCTATCATGAAGATAAAACAGGAAACCAATTATGGAGATAAAACAGGAAACCTATTAGGATATATTTTATGGGATATCATAAATTCTGCCTTTAATGCTTTCCTTATATTTGATTGTAAAAACTTGTATAAAGGGAGAAGGATTTCTCTTGTAATGGACAACACAAAATTAATAAAATGTAGTCTGCAATTGTTCATTGCTTTGTCTCTCTCATCTCTTTGTGTCTGAATTCTAACATGGTATCAGAGCAGGTCAAAGGAAGGAGAGAGATATGTACATATATATTTAAAAAAAAATTGAGATATGTATATGTATATTAAAAAAAAGGGGTTCTTCATCCACAAACCCATCAATACCCAAATACGTCGTATTCCATCACAAACTGAAGCAGCGTGGATTGTTGAAGCTTGCGTGTGGAGTATGGGACGGTGATTTTTAGGAGTTGGGTGTCGGATTGGCTATTGGCTGAAGTCTTTGATTTCTGGTGAAGAAGCTGGTTTCGTTGTTTGTGGGTGTTTGCAATTTGATGAGGAGTTTTGGCAGTAGATGCGAATATGGTTTGTGATGGCTGAGTTGCTGCTTGGATCAGCGTGATGAAGGTATGGAGGGGTCTTAGAGATGTGGATGGCGATGCTTTGAAGCTGTTGCGTGGTATTGAAATTTAAAAAAAAAAAATGAACAATATCTTTTAGGTGACTCAGGTAGAATAGTCATCAATCTAATAAACTGAAAGTGCGGTTTGTTGAATACTTGAACGTGGTTGATGTGTGTACGTTGTTGTAATGGTGTTTGTGTAATTTACAAAAAAAAAAAAAAAAAAAAAAAATAGATGATGAGAGTCTGGATTGATTTTGTTTGAGGTGTATGTGGTTTTTGCGTTTGTAGATGAAGGACTGTGTTTTCTAGTAATAGTTTGGTGATTTATGTGAGAGTTGATGTGATGGACGTAGGGAGATGTGTTTTGTATGTATGGCGATGATGAAGGAGGGGTGTTTTGTATGGAGCAGTTTTGCTGTGTTGGTTGGATTGTTGTTTGTGATGATGATGGAGTTTGTTTTGTTATGGAGATGGAAATGGATGGTGTTGAATTGTGTGGGCCGTGTTGAAGGTGAAGCTTGTACTTGTGACATTTTGTTTGGAGGTGATTTGTCTGAAGTTTTGATTGAAGGAGGACTATGTTGAATTTGAAGAACTGAAGTGTTGTGTTTTGGGTATGCAATATACTCTAGTGGTTGGTCCACTTTAAAAACCAATATACTCTAGTGCTTGGTCCACTTTAAAAACCATTTTAAAAACCATTATTGAGTGTGGTCCACTTTAAAAACCATTTTGAAAACCATTATTGAGTGTGGTCCACTTTAAAAACCATTTTGAAAACCATTATTGAGTGTGGTCCACTTTAAAAACCATTTTTAAAAACCATTATTGAGTGTGGTCCACTTTAAAAACCATTTTGAAAACCATTATTGAGTGTGGTCCACTTTAAAAACCATTAATATTGAGTGTGGTCCACTTTAAAAACCATTAATATTGAGTGTGGTCCACTTTAAAAACCATTAATATTGAGTGTGGTCCACTTTAAAAACCATTATTGAGTGTGGTCCACTTTAAAAACCAGTTGAAGGCTTTGATTTGAATGACCAGTGCTTGGAGTTTGGAGCTTCTATTTGGGCCACTCATCGGTTTGGAGCTTCTATTTGGCAAACTCACAATTTTCAGCATCGTGAGTTTGAGGGGGGATGTTAGAGAATATGCTACAGGATATAACAGGAAACCTATTATGACCTGGAGAATATGCTATGAAGGATATGCTATGGAGATATAACAGGAAACCTATCATGAAGATAAAACAGGAAACCAGTTATGGAGATAAAACAGGAAACCTATTAGGATATATTTTATGGGATATCATAAATTCTGCCTTTAATGCTTTCCTTATATTTGATTGTAAAAACTTGTATAAAGGGAGAAGGATTTCTCTTGTAATGGACAACACAAAATTAATAAAATGTAGTCTGCAATTGTTCATTGCTTTGTCTCTCTCATCTCTTTGTGTCTGAATTCTAACATAATTAAATAAGATAGATAAAAGTTACACTTTAGTTCACATAAAACAATAATAAAACATATAACAGTTATAAAATATATAATACTAATTTTAGGAAATATTCCAATTCGAACTAAATTTCCCGAACTTTAAAAATTTTAGCTAACATCGATTTTAATGTAGAAATAAAACTCAAATTTAACTAAAATTTCAATTGGAAACATTTCGGTTTGAACCAAATGTTCAAATTAGATCACAACCCAAATTTCTCATTCAATTTCTCATTTCAATTTTCATGTGAAGTTTGAATTTTTCATTCATTCCATATTATTGGTTTAGACCAACCTTCAAATTTCTAACTATTATGTTCATCACTTAATCAATTCTTCACAAGTTAAAATTTTCTTTTAATCCATCAAAACCATTAAACTTAATAGAAATCTTAAGTTAACCAATTCAAATCGAACTTGTCCATAGATTCGTCCAAGCAAGGCAAAGATTAAGGGTTAATAATTTGACAATTTCAATAACTCAAGCACGAATCGTTCGAACAATAAGCGAAAGACACCAGCAGGTCAAGGCAAGGCAAACACAAACGAAGAGGCAAAATCATATTTTCAAAACATTCATTACAATTCAAATTATTTCAAATTTCATATTACCATTTGAAAGTTCAATTTATACTTTACAAACAATTCTCAAAAATGAAATTTTTATTTAAATTTCGCTTATCTATTCCAATTCATATTAACTTGTTAAAACATTTCATTAAAATTTATGTAAACAATTTCAAACACTTATTTACACAGTTTTAAGTATTTCTCGATGTTTCAATCGGAATCGTATAGTCATCCCACTTTTGAAACTCGAAAATAAATACTGATGATGATGCATCAATCACCAGAATCATCCCTGGGCGACTAGAGTGTGATTCTATATCTACCTAGCATATATTGGATTTCGTATATATGTTAGCTAGGTGTATATTCAAAATTCGTACATATTTGATAGTCCAACCTCGACGTCAGTAATATACTCAAAACTATTATCTCAAATAATTTATATTTTCAAAATACGCTCTCTCTACAGTGATTTTCGTGTTAATTCCACTCATTCTAGAGTATTGCTACTCTATCTCTAATGAGCTTTTAAACCCGATAAGCTAAGCTTCGCCAACCAAAGCTCTGATACCAACTGTAACGACTCGCCATTTTTCACGTCTCGAATCGGTGATTAAACCAACTCCAGACGCTCAAAACGGCGAATCATCATTTAGCTTACAGGGTCTAACAGAAATAAACACAGAATCACAGTACACCATACTGACAGCGGAATATTTTTTTTTTTCATATCAGAGTTTTACATAAGTTTAGTATAGCAAAAGAATATAAAATGTGTACACAAATTTAAAATAATAAATCTTTACGGTTTTGTCGAGCGCGCATGTATGCGCCTTCACGTCCTCTCCAGTTTTGAGAGCTAAAATCTTTAAGCCTGGAACATTTAGGACCTGACTCGGGCGTTCCATGCAAATTACACAAAACACCCGAGTCAGGATTAAACTTATTTCACGTTAGTAAACTTTGAAATAAACACATAAATATAATTGTTAACCATATACTTTTTCCCAAGTATAAAACCAGTGAACTGACACAATGAGACGGACAAATATGCATAATCGAGACGAGATTGTAAGTTCACATAGGCAGCCTAGCAAAGGAACAACATACGTGTAATTTACGTTATAGTGCTCAGGAAAATGGGTGCATTTTTATACAAGACTGCTGCATGTCAACGAGATTTTGAGAATACATATGAGTTGCAAGGGCCAAAAGGGCATGCATGGGGTAAGTTACCAAAATACTAAACATGCACATTTTATGGACTATAACAAGATGCACTTTGCAAGATAAATCAAGGGAATGCCACAAACCCAAAATAAAAGCATAAGGTAGTCAAAATAATACACGCATATTTGGCATATAGGGAGTAAACAGGATTTTAAACACGCGTGTGTAGTTTTTAGCATTAACTTAATGGTAGCATGCTTGCAGTCCACTACAGTTATATTAAATAATCCTTAAGTCAAATATATGGCAATTCATTTTTATGTAAAGGATGTATATGCCCTTAGCTTATAAGCAAAGTATGGCAACAACAGGTTATATTCAACACGGAAATTGCACAATACAGGACATGTGCATTTACAGCATAATCAGGGAAAAACAGAGCACACAATAAAATGAAAAGTAAATGCCTATTTTTCTTCTTAAAAACCATAAGTTTAACAACAGTTGTTAAGGTTTTATATCTGTTTGTCATATATTACCTAATAGTGAAAGGGTTTATTAATGACATACGGGTCATTATTGAAACACACTTTTCTCAACCAAATCAATACAGAAATGAGATGCCTAATACAGTTTTTATTTTCTAAGACTTAACATCCTTGTAATCTTTAGAGTTACCATATATCACTGTTTGACCATATTTATACTTTCGGGTTCACTTTCCAAGTTCATTTGCTGACGACAAATAGTATTAGAAGATAAAGACCTTGGAGTAATAAAACTAGCCAAGATACTAAAGCTTCGCCAAATATCAACCAGAATGCCTTACAATCTTCTACGAAAATAGGGTCCTTGACATGGTTTGGTTCATGCAAGAAATTCAGTTTACTATATGCAGAAGGAAATCCTTTATTAGGTCAGGTGTTCAAAAACGAGGGGTCTCCATCATAAACGTTTGTAACAAACCAACAATATACTTGGTAATAGGTCACCTCAAAACAGAACATGCAGGTTATATTTCTTTGCCAATTGTAATGACCCGCATTTTAAGCGATATAATAATTAATTTATTTAATTACTTAAAAGATGTTAAAAGGATTTCATGGTCGTTGAATTAAATAATGGTGAATATTTAATTAAAATAAATAAATTATATAATATATTTAATTGCGAAATAAACAGAATTGGCTGAATTGGCGATATGGTGTGAACTGGATCATCTGTGATATTTAATTCAGTTTAGAATTGAATTAGAATAACGAATATATTTAATTAACGATGGTTGAACGTATAAATTATAATATAATTATAATCGAGCTCGAAATGGCGCGGCAGTTCGTTAATTGGTGATTTGAACTTCAACTGGATATAGTTAACGAAAAGCCGTGACGCTCGTTGAAATAAAGGGATTTTATAAAATCAACAGATTTTATAAAAGGAAGTATTTCGAAAGTACATAAAAGGAAAATGTTTATAAAACGAATATAGTTTTATAAAAGGGAAAATGTTGATAAAACGAATTAATAGAATAAAGGAATATTTATTTAGTAAATAAATAGGATTATAAAAGGAATATTTAGTTAGAAACTAAATAGGATTATAAAAGGAAATTGACGAGATAAAAAGGAGTTAATCAAACGTAGTATATCGAAAGGAGTTAATCGAACATAGTTAATCAAAATGGAGTTAAACAGAAATTGGAAACTGACTAGAGATTAATAAGTTGAATGGTTTCCTGAGTATCGAACTGATGTTGGTTTCGGCCTTCGGGGTTTATACTTAGGAAGTTGTTCTCTTGTTAGTTTATAGTTAGAGTCCGATAGATGTGGAAGAATAGGGATACATAATTAAGCCATGGAAATTTTGTCCAGTGTTAATAACGTATATATTCTAAACATAGAAAATGAGGATATATATATATAGATGGTTGATGATTGATCGATAGAATTTCCATCTGGGAATAATATCGTTGTTTGCACACTTGTTTTTCTTTGATAGTTAAATCATAGACTATCAAAGTTTTGACCATTTTAACGTTGTTAATATGGAGAGACCGGTTGGATTATTATCCAAAGAACCACTTCGTATTGGCATAAGCATTGCGAATGATATATGCCAAAGATAATTGAAGACGGAGTAAAGTGCAAGAGCTATTGTATAAATCTTAGGTAAAGATTGCCTAAGATGGATGTACTGAATAGTGCATTCGATTTGTCTAGTTCTAGGACAACTTGTATGGACGAAGGTCTAACAGAGTATATCTAATAAATCGTGTAAGTTGATCTCTTCAAACGTATTCACGTTTGGTGGCGGAGGAATTCGTTTCTCTTAGCTGTATACCTGTGGTATTTTTGGGGAAATCAATTTGTGATTTGGCGGGTATGACGATGTGACATTCAAAGTGAATGAAGATGTGGCATGTAAAAGATAAGTGTAGCTCCTAGCCTCACATCCGGTAAATGACAGAAATCGGGCAGGCAGCATGGTTATGTAGGTCGCACCTATTAGGGTGTATGATCACCTGATCTAGAGTTTCATTTACTTCTAAAAATCTATTGTTGATGCTGCCCCATTCGGGAAACGGTTGCTGATCCCAATCGTTGGTGATATACATTCGATACACTCAAGCGAAATGAGTGGTTGGTCATGTGTGGCCGGGTTGCAAGATGTTCTTGTTGAACCCAGTGTATTCCTCTCTAGAGGTACACTAGCAAAAGGTGGTTCCATACCTTGTCATAGTTGGAAATCCATTACCCAATACGTGCTTGCGGTTTTGATTGTATACTATATATATATATATATATATATATATATATATATATATATATATATAACGTGAGATGAAAGTGTTCTGCTAGATGATTATTATATTATGGTTGATAGATATTATTATAATATCAAAAGGTTTTTGAAATAAAGATATTTTTGGATTCTCATAAGGGGAAAACCCGTTCCGTTATGCGGTGTGGTCTTATGAGATATTTTTTAATGGATCAATCTATTTTAAACTGTTTTACTCATACCAGTCCCATGACTGACCCAAAGTTTATTTTGTTTGTTTTCCCTAAACTCTTGGGTGCCCAATTTTATACGGGCAGTCAAGTAGTCAGGATTTTACAGATATACTCGGAGAGCTAGGAGCAGGAGGCTTCAGGATCATATAGCTATTATTTATTTCCGCTGTTGTTGTAAGTGTTGTACTCTGATAATGTTACTATATACATATATTGTTTGTATTTCAAAAGTTATGTTATATTTTATTCGTTCCGCTGTGAGATTTGTGTTACTCTGGTAATGATGTTCTTCTTCTTTTCTATAAGTTTCTATCTTATCTTTCCTCACCCTCTAATTTCTTTCTAATAGTTTTCTGGATTTCGGTGCAAATTGGGTTGGGCTTGCGTTATTTGGTCAGCTCAAATTGGACCGGGATTTCGGGTCACTATAATTGGTATCAGAGCTTAAGGTTAAGTAATTACCTTGGCTCTATGGCGTGACTCAGTAGAGATGGGGTTAGTAATACCCCAGATTGAGTTTGAGTGTATATATACGAGTGAACGTATTTGTTATTTGATATAAATGGTTTTATATTGAGTAGATTCATTGGTTGAGTTGTTTATGGATTCTGGTCGATGGTGGGGAACCACAATATCGATAAGGGTTTCTAAATACTTGAATACGATGGGTCGACACAATATGTTTTGAAAGGAGGGTAAATGAAATAATTTACCCAAAGTATATTATGATATAAACAAGATATAGATATTTGAAGTATTTCGTATATTAGATGTGTAGTCATAATTATAATCGAATAAGATTATAAAAAGTGAAATGGTTATGTAAATAACCAATCAGAATTCAGATAAGTATAATGAAGTGAATTAAATCTGAAATTTAAATCAGAATTGAAATTTCAAACCCTGGAAATTTGGAAAAGTGTTGTAAATGGATTTGGAATAAATATATGAGAAT
Organism: Allium sativum; assembly: GCA_030737875.1. Classification (NCBI taxonomy): domain Eukaryota; kingdom Viridiplantae; phylum Streptophyta; class Magnoliopsida; order Asparagales; family Amaryllidaceae; genus Allium; species Allium sativum. Next base: position 145,103,460 of record CM060912.1, on the reverse strand, counting down.
TTTAAAATCCTAGGAGATTTTAAATTGTTTTGAGTATGGTATTTTGAAATATATTTCAAAGTGGAAATGTTTAGAAATTGTTTTGAAAGTGATATAGTATTGAACTCACTTCGATCACTAGAAAATAAATTCCGATGTTGATCCGGACATCATCGGTGTTCATTTTCGAGTTGTAAGTGACAGATTACTACCAAAGAGATTGTTTTTGAATTTGTTTCTGGAAAAACAAGTTGTGTTGGATTTCAAAAAGGAAAATTTAATTTTTGAAAGAGGTAAACTGTTTAAAAACTCCTAGGAAGAAGATTGTTTGAATTAAGGACAAATTAAATAGAAAATGGTGAAAGCAAATTGGGATTAAAATAAAGCCAGTTAAGTGGTAACTGAATTGGATTAGAATTGGTTTGGTAAAATAAGAGTTTGGTATCGAGAATAAAATTTGAGTTTGAAAGGAAAATCTGGCTCGGTAAAAAGCGAATGGTTGTGTTGGAGATAAAAGTGATTGCAGAATTTGATTGGGAATACATTGGTATATGCTAAATTGATAGTAGAGTTGATATGCTCGACAAAAAGGTACAAGTTTATACTTCGTATAGTATGAGATTTTGATGAGCCGAATTGGCAATCCGCTTGGCTGTTTTATTTTCTTTTGGGATGGAGAAGGCCTAGAAAGGCAAGTTGTAGTTTTACCGATACGGCTGTACAAAGGAGGTTATGGCAAAATTTTCCGAAAAATATAGGCATTAGAAAATTTTCAGAATTTTTGAAAATTTTTGTTAGTCGGTATAAATTAATATTTTAGTCGATATTAATTGGTTCAGTTGAAACTGAAGTCAAGGGGTAAACCAATAAATATTTACCCAGTAGATAGGGTTTGTTTTTTAACTTAGCAATTTCGAGGACGAAATTATTTTAAGTAGGAAAGAATGTAATGACCCGCATTTTCAGCGATATAATAATTAATTTATTTAATTATTTAAAAGGTGTGAAAATGATTTCATAGTTGTTGAATTAAATAATGGTGAATATTTAATTAAAATAAATAAATAAAATAATATATTTAATTCTGAAATAATCAGAATTGGCTGAAATGGCGATATGGTGTGAACTGGATCATCTGTGATATTTAATTTAGTTTAGAATTGAATTAGAATAACGAATGTATTTAATTAACGATGGTTGAACGTATAAATTATAATATAATTATAATCGAACTCGAAATGGCACGACAGTTCGTTAATTGGCGATTTAAACTTCAACTGGAAATACAGGGTTCGGTTTAAATCGGATTTCTGTGAAACAAGAAACATTCGGAGATGGTGAAGTATATTTTTCTAATGGAAGAGAAAAATCGGGATTTCGTCGTGTAGATTTTTATTTATGCCCAAATAAAATTTTCAAATAGTCGTTATAAAATCGTTTATCGACCGTAATGGTTTATTCGATATAACTAGATACCGGTTTCGAATTTAGACAAGATTCTTTTGAGACGTAGTAATAATTTAATTTTTAGAATTTTACTGTAATTTTTAATTAATTAAATAAGCAACTTTTTATTTGGAATATTTTGCACCCTTAATCAGTGATTTTAGAGTTTCACAATATGAGTAAATCTACCGGTATTATTATATTTTTGGGATCACGACACATTACTCGATTTAATGATATTTTCATATCAGTCCATGGACAAACAGAGTTTCGTATAATGGGGTACTCTAAAATGTAAAACAAATATCTCCTAATCCATTCCTTTTCTCTGATCAAACTAAAGGCTACATACGTCATTTCTCTTCGACCACAGAAATCACGTGGAAGTCCAGAGACCACGTCTACGAATAAAATCCTATAAATAAGCTACCCTTAAAACCTAATCTCGTCACTTTCTCCAGAAAGAAATCTGTAGCTGCCACTTATTCTTCAAAGAAAAACCAATTCATGATCGATTAAAATCCACCGAAAAGCAAAACAAATTCGAAACTAAATAGGAAGCTGTGAACTCAAATTCGTGGATGACTGTGAAGCGATGAGTGGAATTATTCGTGGGTGCGATAACAACGCCGCGTACGCCACTTTTGAAGTCAGCAGCTAGGCATGAGTTTGTCGTCGTTCTGGTCAAGGTTAAAGGGGGTGGAGCTGCTGTCGAGGAAGTTGCGTTACTGCTGAGTGCGTGTGCACTCACGACTGAGCTTGCGTGTGTAGTATAGACGTGACCACTCGCAGCTTGTGTAAGCATGCATGTATATAGTGTGGAGGAGATAGCGTCAGAATTTGAAGTATGGAAGGAGTATGGCTTGCGCTTGGTGTACTGTTCAATGAGAAGGAGCTTGGCAAAGCATGATGTACTATGCAGGAAAATATTGTTTGAACGCATCAGGAAGGGGATGGAAGTTTCAGGTGGTGGGTATGAAAAGAGAAAGTATTGGCGTTGGTTTCTAGGGGGAGTAGCAAGCGCAAAAATGGCCAGTTGGAGAATTACTGGAGACGTGGTATTTGGGTAGGGTTGCTGAAGTCAATGAAGAATGGGGTGGAGTTGGAGACAGCGTGACAAGTGGCAAGGGAAGTAACATGAAGCTGAAAGTTGAAATTTGGAGGAGCAGCTTCATGATTTTGGACGGGATGAGTTGGTTTTTGGGAGTACTTGTATTTATCTCGGTGAATAGAGAACGCCGGTGCGAACTTGTCTGGACTGGTGAGGGGGCGAACCAAATATGAGATTAGGAAGGATAAGACGTGGAGTGAGGTCTGAGAAATCATGAAGTGAAGAAGGAAGGACCAAAAGTATTATGGTGGTTGCTGTTGAGGATGGGGAGAAATAAGGGGAGGCGTGGAGTAGAATGGATCCGACAATGGCCATTTAAACATACAAAGCAAGCTGTCTGTTTTGTGAATAGAGGAGCAACTGGTCACAGCGGGTGGATGGGTGATGGGCCAAGGTATTGGTGTTGAGGCCCGATGCAAATAAAATTCAAGTTTTATTTTAAATTAAATGTATTAACTTGTTTACGCGATATCTAGCTCATACGGAATCGAAATCGAGAACCGTAAGTTGCGTTGGGATCGTATGGACGGTGGCTACGCAATTTAACTGACTGGGAGTGGATTCGAGCTCATTATAATTTATAGCAAAACAAATTGTCCGTCTAAATCAAGCGATGATTATCGTTATTAACGATGATCGTCCAATGTGAGTAAAATTCACCAACTCTGAACAGTTCTATTTTTATAACGTATATTTAGAACTGATAATTATATGTTGATTGCTGTGTGTTAACTGTTTGGTTGAATTGTATATGTACTGATTAAAATTATAGATTAACGATATATATATATAAATCATTAATTGAATATTGATTCTATTTATCAGAATATTTTATATTCGTATTGTTTAACATCTGTGATGCAGGGAAACAGGTTGGAGGAATCCCGCTGAATTCCTCAACATTTATTTTACTGTTTTTCTTATATAGTGATATATGATGTGTTATATAATATGTTATGGATTATGTGTGTTAGAATGATATTGATCCTTGTTATTCAATATTTTAAATATCATAAGTGACTCTGGGATGTAAAAAGAATTATTTCAATGTATATTGACATAAAGGGATTTTATAAAATCAACAGATTTTATAAAAGGAAGTATTTCGAAAGTACATAAAAGGAAAATGTTTATAAAACGAATAGAGTTTTATAAAAGGGAAAATGTTGATAAAACGAATTAATAGAATAAAGGAATATTTATTTAGTAAATAAATAGGATTATAAAAGGAATATTTAGTTCGAAACTAAATAGGATTATAAAAGGAAATTGACGAGATGAAAAGGAGTTAATCAAATGTAGTTTATCGAAAGGAGTTAGTCGAACATAGTTAATCAAAATGGAGTTAAACAGAAATTGGAAACTGACTAGAGATTAATAAGTTGAATGGTTTCCTGAGTATCGATCTGATGTTGGTTTCGGCCTTCAGGGTTTATACTTAGGAAGTTGTTCTTTTGTTAGTTTATAGTTAGAGTCTGATAGATGTGGAAGAATAGGGATACATAATTAAGCCATGGAAATGTTTTCCAGTGTTAATAACGTATATTTTCTAAACATAGAAAATGAGGAAATATATATATATATATATGTGTGGTTGATGATTGATCGAAAGAATTTCCATCTGGAAATAATATCGTTGTTTGCACACTTGTTTTTGTTTGATAGTTAAATCACAGACTATCAAAGTTTTGACCATTTTAACGTTGTTAATATGGAGAGACCGGTTGGATTATTATCCGAAGAACCACTCCGTATTGGCATAAGCATTGCGAATGATATATGCCAAAGATAATTGAAGATGGAGTAAAGTGCAAGGGCTATTTTATAAATCTTAGGTAAAGAATGCCAAAGATGGAAGTACTGAATAGTGCCTTCGGTTTGTCTAGTCCCAGAACAACTTGTATGGATGAAGGTCTGACAGAGTATATCTAATAAATCGTGTAAGTTGATCTCTTCAAACGTATTCACATTTGGTGGCGGAGGAATTCGTTTCTCTTAGCTGTATACTCGTGGTATTTTTGGGGAAATCAATTTGTGATTTAGCGGGTATGATGATGTGACATTCAAAGCGAATGAAGATGTGGCATGTAAAAGATAAGCGTAGCTTCTAGCCTCACATCCGGTAAATGACAGAAATCGGGCAGGCAGCATGGTTATGTAGGTCGCACCTATTAGGGTGTATAATCACCTGATCTAGAGTTTCATTTACTTCTAAAAATCTATTATTGATGCTGCCCCACTCGGGAAACGGTTGCTGATCCCAACCGTTGGTGATATACATTCGATACACTCAAGCGAAATGAGTGGTAGGTCATGTGTGGTCGGGTTGCAAGATGTTCTTGTTGAACCCAGTGTATTCCTCTCTAGAGGTACACTAGCGAAAGGTGGTTCCATACCTTGTCATTGTTGGAAATCCATTACCCAATACATGGTTGCGGTTTTGATTGTATACTATATATATAGAACGTGAGATGAAAGCGTTCTGCTAGATGATAATTACATTGTGGTTGATAGACATTATTATAATATCAAAAGGTTTTTGATATAAAGATATTTTTGGATTCTCATAAGGGAAAAACCCGTTCCGTTATGCGGCGTGGTCTTATGAGATATCGTTTAATGGCTCAATCTGTTTTAAACTATTTTACTCATACAAGTCCCATGACTGACCCGGAGTTTATTTTGTTTGTTTTCCCTAAACTCTTGGGTGCCCAATTTTGTACGGGCAGTCAAGTAGTCAGGATTTTACAGATATACTCGGAGATCTAGGAGCAGGAGGCTTTAGGATCATATAGCTATTATTTATTTCCGCTATTGTTGTAAGTGTTGTACTCTGATAATGTTACTGTATACATATACTGTTTGTATTTCAAAAGTTATGTTATATTTTATTCGTTCTGCTGTGAGATTCGTGTTACTGTGATAATGATGTTTTTCTTCTTCTTTTCTATAAGTTTCTATCTTATCTTTCCTCACCCTCTAATTTCTTTCTAATAGTTTTCTGGATTTCAGTGCAAATTGGGTTGGACTTGCGTTATTTGGTCAGCTCAAATTAGATCGGAATATTGGGTGACTACACTAATACTAACAGAGCGTTGCAAGCAAACAATTCAACAGAAAATTCACCAGGACAATCAACCATACAATAGCCAAGAAAACCCAAACAATCAAGTTTAATGCTCTAAGAAGTTGAAAGGCCTGAAATACATTTAATCGTAAGCTATGCTTACCTGAAATCGCGATCGAGGACAGCTGGGCGGAGGCTCGGATGAAGCAGTGAGGGTCATCAGTCCATGGTGGCACGCCGTGACAAGCTACAGGCGGAGGAGCTGTCTCAAGGGTACAAAGAAGGAGCGGACTTCGGCAAACAGCAGCTTCAGGTGACGGTTTTGGTCAGTGGTGCTGGTCTTGAGGGAAATAGGGGTTCAAAAGGGTTCGATGCTGCGGACGTCGGAGAGGAGGAGCGGGAAAGGCACGGCTTTGACTGCAGCGGTGGTCGGAGATGACATGGCTTGAGCGGTATCAAGTGGACTAAATCAAGAGGCGGAGCGGATCTGACTTTGGTTGAGGAGCGACTGGCTTCTGGCGACGACGAGGCAAACTGAAAGGGGAATGGTGAACGGTGTCAGAGGACTGACGGCAAAGCCAATTCGGTGGAGGCTGATTTGGGTACTGGAGCGGTTTTCAGGTGGAAGCCATTTTCTTTTGATTTTGGGGAAAACTTATTTTGGTTGGTCAAATGAAAATAAAGAGGAAGAAAATGAAAGGGGCGGTACAAATAAGAAGTGAAGAGAGAGCTTCAGATCCAACATAATCGATGAATGGTGGAAAGGTGGAGCGACTGATTCAAACGGAGGTTTTGAAGTTTGAACATGTACATGTTTCCCGAGTCCCTTGGGTACCAATTTTACCGGCTCAATACTGTTGTTTCTGAATTTACATTTTTTCTTTCTTTTTTTTCATCGTACAACCGAAAAATATCATTGCATTTTTTTTTTTTTTGAACTTGTAAACAAGGTTGAACTACCAGACAAAGAAATATTTTTTATTTTTATAGAAGACAATATAACCATGCAAGCATGGATAGGTGAAACGAATGCATGGATTATGTGAATTTAAAGTTACGCGTGCATTGGAAAGAAACGACATTTAAAAGAGAAGATGGAAAGAAGTAATGTACATGCATGCTTAACAAATTAACCAAGAATGAAGAGGCAAAACCAAAAGAGAATGCATGCATATATTTAAGTGTTAACAAAGAATCGAGTTTGCAGATCAAAAATGACAAAAAAATATGACAAACTCAAATAGGGACATGTCGAACTCAAATGACTTCGTTTTCAAAATGTACTGCTCAAGCTATTTCAGAATTATATGGCGTACGGAGCACCGAAAATGACAAATAAATATACTATGGTAATCAGCGCGACGAGACGATCGCAACGGTACAAAATTTGCAGTGTCATGACGCTCTAAAAAAAAGCATTACGGACCTCTTTTAACGTAAAAACCATATATACGGACATGCATACGGTGGTCCGTATGTCCGAATATCACGAAATGAAAAATGACGTTCTCTTCAGAATACAGTCTAGTATTTTTAGTTCAAGTTCGCTCAAGTTCCGACAATGTTTCGTTCGTAGCAATTATTAATTGCTTAATTAAATTAACGCGAACAGTACAAACATGCGTATTTTCCAATGAAATTTATTACTACGCTATATTTAATTAGACGCATCTCAAATATACATTTTTTGAATTTTTTGAATTTTTCATTTTTATTATTATTTGAGCTATATCAGTTGTCGCTACCGCAAATAATCGCCAATAACCAATTCAAACGGAGCGACTAAATTTTGGTGTTTTCAATATAAAATTATTTAAATCACCTCTAAAAGAAATAATGAATTTTAAAGATCAATGACTCATTAAAAAAATCGATTTCATATTTTAGTTTCTAAACAATTACATTCTATGTTAAATTTATCGCTTAGCATTAATTTTAAAACCATTTTAAATCAATAATTAAATTAAATTCAATATTTAAATGGTCAAAATTTGCGGGATGTTAAAATCTCCCCCACTCAGAACTTTTCGTCCTCGAAAAGGAACGAAAAAAAATAAACTAGTAACTAAACGATATATCATTCACACGCATATCAACTTCGATTGCTTGTTTAAGCACAAAATTTTGCTTCAAATTAGTATTTGTTACTCTGATCAGTTTAGTGCGAACTTCAAATTCGAATTTTTGATTAGAAACTACTATTCTCCTTGCATGGCAATAAACCCATGATAGAGAATTTCAGATTCATATCAAGAATTCTTATTAGGAATTCATCATTGAGAATTGAGCAAACAATTCTATTTCGAATCAAAATCGTATATTCAGACTGAACCAATACTGTTATGTAAATAGAATGATTTACGTTTAACTACTTATTCCATCAGTTCTTTCCTTTCCAAAGGCGAAAAATAGTATTTCAACATATTTCAAAGCTGTGAACTTGTAAACATTTAAAATCTATTTTTTAGTTTATTATGTTGAAGTAATATAATATTAAATTTTCATCTTGTAAATTCGTTATTTAACGTCAAACTACTTTTATAACTCGAGGCTTAACGAGTTTATTTTCGTTCTTAAAAATTTTAGATATACGTTGATCAAACGCACAACTAAAAATCTTCAAGTACTCAATATACTTGTTTCACCTTCTAGTGAAAATACTTAAAAACTTTTAAAAATAGATATGGAAAGCACATTCCCCCATGGATCGCGGTTACTCGGCGGTTACGCTACTATCACAATAGAATCGCTTGTAACCTTAGACATCGCGCCCCTCGAATTTCACCATGGTTATTGCATAGATCGCGGTTACGCCACTATCCCAGTGGAATCGCTTGTAATTGTAGGCAACTTGCCCCTCGAATTACGCTATGAAAATATCAAGTGAGTATAGTAAATCAAAATGACCCCACCGAGTGGGATTCCAGTACGTGTTCCTACCGAGTAGGACCCTGATTTCCGATGCACACTCCCGTCAGGTAGAGTTCCAATGCAGCCCCTACCGAGTAGGTTCGCGATTTTTGATGGATACCCCGTGCGGAGTTCCAATGCAACCCCGTCGAGAAGGATCACGATTTTCGATAGAAAGTACTTTCCATATCTTCGACTTCAAAACAGATAAGACTACATATAGTATTTCTTCGCATATATCGTGCTTATATAAAATTCCATTTATATAAGTTTTTTATTCTTTCCAATTGGGATTCGGTCAAATCAGTAATATCAAATTCACTACATACTTATATAACTTCCAATTTTATATAAGAATCAAATTGTTCAATATCGAATCTTTGCTAAATACAAATATTTTAATTGTCATAGCTTTCAAAACTATTTCATTTCCACACCTATATAAATATAAGATTATCAATTTCCAGATTCTAACATTTTAGACTTTATCGTTTGGATTTGTTTCATGTTCGAATAACATTCATTCTTGATATTTTCAAATACCTCTTAGAAATCATTTTCCATATAACTCAGCAGGTAAATTTCAACATAACTCATACGAATTCCGTTTTATCAAGTCGTAATTTCGATTTTGACGCACTTACATAATAATCTGTATGATTCCTGAATTCCATGAAGCAAATTTCATTTATAAATGCTATTTCCACATCTTCATTTCAAAAACATGCATACTATATATAGTACTTCATTTCACGTTTCGCATATATCGCACTTACATAAATATCAAATTTCATAAGATTTTCTTTCCAAATCATGTTTTCAAACCTATCATTCTTATATAAATTCTATTATATAAGACAATTATTTTAACCAATTATCTTCCAGATTATTCGTTTTCGTATTAATCTCATACTTATATAAGTTATATAAGTTTCAAGCATTTCATATCGTAATATTCATAAGTAGATGATCTTCCAAAAATTTATTTCAATTTCGATTTAAATAAATTTCAAATTGGTTCGAGTATTCATGGTCATTTCTAAATCTAAATTCATATTTACAAATCAGTTCATTATCAAATATTCACGTTCGGTCTCATATTTTGATTATTGATTTTTAATCGATCTTTATATTCAATTACTTCGGACTAAATTGCTTAGACCGGAAATAAATAGCTTATCTCAAAATAGTTTTAAAATAGTAAGCTTGAAATAAAATAGGTTCGAATAAATAAGTCTTTAGAAAAATAGAATTTGAATAAATTAAATAAGTTATGATATAAAATAGTTCCAAGTAAATTAAATAGGTTTGACAAAATAGGCTTGAATAAATTAAATATATTTTAATACAAAATAGTTTGCAGAATAGTTCGAAAATCAAAATAGGGTTGGTAGATAATAATTTGTTAGAGAATATGCTACAGGATATAACAGGAAACCTATTATGACCTGGAGAATATGCTATGAAGGATATGCTATGGAGATATAACAGGAAACCTATCATGAAGATAAAACAGGAAACCAATTATGGAGATAAAACAGGAAACCTATTAGGATATATTTTATGGGATATCATAAATTCTGCCTTTAATGCTTTCCTTATATTTGATTGTAAAAACTTGTATAAAGGGAGAAGGATTTCTCTTGTAATGGACAACACAAAATTAATAAAATGTAGTCTGCAATTGTTCATTGCTTTGTCTCTCTCATCTCTTTGTGTCTGAATTCTAACATGGTATCAGAGCAGGTCAAAGGAAGGAGAGAGATATGTACATATATATTTTAAAAAAAAAATTGAGATATGTATATGTATATTAAAAAAAAGGGGTTCTTCATCCACAAACCCATCAATACCCAAATACGTCGTATTCCATCACAAACTGAAGCAGCGTGGATTGTTGAAGCTTGCGTGTGGAGTATGGGACGGTGATTTTTAGGAGTTGGGTGTCGGATTGGCTATTGGCTGAAGTCTTTGATTTCTGGTGAAGAAGCTGGTTTCGTTGTTTGTGGGTGTTTGCAATTTGATGAGGAGTTTTGGCAGTAGATGCGAATATGGTTTGTGATGGCTGAGTTGCTGCTTGGATCAGCGTGATGAAGGTATGGAGGGGTCTTAGAGATGTGGATGGCGATGCTTTGAAGCTGTTGCGTGGTATTGAAATTTAAAAAAAAAATGAACAATATCTTTTAGGTGACTCAGGTAGAATAGTCATCAATCTAATAAACTGAAAGTGCGGTTTGTTGAATACTTGAACGTGGTTGATGTGTGTACGTTGTTGTAATGGTGTTTGTGTAATTTACAAAAAAAAAAAAAAAAAATAGATGATGAGAGTCTGGATTGATTTTGTTTGAGGTGTATGTGGTTTTTGCGTTTGTAGATGAAGGACTGTGTTTTCTAGTAATAGTTTGGTGATTTATGTGAGAGTTGATGTGATGGACGTAGGGAGATGTGTTTTGTATGTATGGCGATGATGAAGGAGGGGTGTTTTGTATGGAGCAGTTTTGCTGTGTTGGTTGGATTGTTGTTTGTGATGATGATGGAGTTTGTTTTGTTATGGAGATGGAAATGGATGGTGTTGAATTGTGTGGGCCGTGTTGAAGGTGAAGCTTGTACTTGTGACATTTTGTTTGGAGGTGATTTGTCTGAAGTTTTGATTGAAGGAGGACTATGTTGAATTTGAAGAACTGAAGTGTTGTGTTTTGGGTATGCAATATACTCTAGTGGTTGGTCCACTTTAAAAACCAATATACTCTAGTGCTTGGTCCACTTTAAAAACCATTTTAAAAACCATTATTGAGTGTGGTCCACTTTAAAAACCATTTTGAAAACCATTATTGAGTGTGGTCCACTTTAAAAACCATTTTGAAAACCATTATTGAGTGTGGTCCACTTTAAAAACCATTTTTAAAAACCATTATTGAGTGTGGTCCACTTTAAAAACCATTTTGAAAACCATTATTGAGTGTGGTCCACTTTAAAAACCATTAATATTGAGTGTGGTCCACTTTAAAAACCATTAATATTGAGTGTGGTCCACTTTAAAAACCATTAATATTGAGTGTGGTCCACTTTAAAAACCATTATTGAGTGTGGTCCACTTTAAAAACCAGTTGAAGGCTTTGATTTGAATGACCAGTGCTTGGAGTTTGGAGCTTCTATTTGGGCCACTCATCGGTTTGGAGCTTCTATTTGGCAAACTCACAATTTTCAGCATCGTGAGTTTGAGGGGGGATGTTAGAGAATATGCTATAGGATATAACAGGAAACCTATTATGACCTGGAGAATATGCTATGAAGGATATGCTACGGAGATATAACAGGAAACCTATCATGAAGATAAAACAGGAAACCAGTTATGGAGATAAAACAGGAAACCTATTAGGATATATTTTATGGGATATCATAAATTCTGCCTTTAATGCTTTCCTTATATTTGATTGTAAAAACTTGTATAAAGGGAGAAGGATTTCTCTTGTAATGGACAACACAAAATTAATAAAATGTAGTCTGCAATTGTTCATTGCTTTGTCTCTCTCATCTCTTTGTGTCTGAATTCTAACATAATTAAATAAGATAGATAAAAGTTACACTTTAGTTCACATAAAACAATAATAAAACATATAACAGTTATAAAATATATAATACTAATTTTAGGAAATATTCCAATCCGAACTAAATTTCCCGAACTTTAAAAAATTTAGCTAACATCGATTTTAATGTAGAAATAAAACTCAAATTTAACTAAAATTTCAATTGAAAACATTTCGGTTTGAACCAAATGTTCAAATTAGATCACAACCCAAATTTCTCATTCAATTTCTCATTTCAATTTTCATGTGAAGTTTGAATTTTTCATTCATTCCATATTATTGGTTTAGACCAACCTTCAAATTTCTAACTATTATGTTCATCACTTAATCAATTCTTCACAAGTTAAAATTTTCTTTTAATCCATCAAAACCATTAAACTTAATAGAAATCTTAAGTTAACCAATTCAAATCGAACTTGTCCATAGATTCGTCCAAGCAAGGCAAAGATTAAGGGTTAATAATTTGACAATTTCAATAACTCAAGCACGAATCGTTCGAACAATAAGCGAAAGACACCAGCAGGTCAAGGCAAGGCAAACACAAACGAAGAGGCAAAATCATATTTTCAAAACATTCATTACAATTCAAATTATTTCAAATTTCATATTACCATTTGAAAGTTCAATTTATACTTTACAAACAATTCTCAAAAATGAAATTTTTATTTAAATTTCGCTTATCTATTCCAATTCATATTAACTTGTTAAAATATTTCATTAAAATTTATGTAAACAATTTCAAACACTTATTTACACAGTTTTAAGTATTTCTCGATGTTTCAATCGGAATCGTATAGTCATCCCACTTTTGAAACTCGAAAATAAATACTGATGATGATGCATCAATCACCAGAATCATCCCTGGGCGACTAAAGTGTGATTCTATATCTACCTAGCATATATTGGATTTCGTATATATGTTAGCTAGGTGTATATTCAAAATTCGTACATATTTGATAGTCCAACCTCGACGTCAGTAATATACTCAAAACTATTATCTCAAATAATTTATATTTTCAAAATACGCTCTCTCTACAGTGATTTTCGTGTTAATTCCACTCATTCTAGAGTATTGCTACTCTGTCTCTAATGAGCTTTTAAACCCGATAAGCTAAGCTTCGCCAACCAAAGCTCTGATACCAACTGTAACGACTCGCCATTTTTCACGTCTCGAATCGGTGATTAAACCAACTCCAGACGCTCAAAACGGCGAATCATCATTTAGCTTACAGGGTCTAACAGAAATAAACACAGAATCACAGTACACCATACTGACAGTGGATTTTTTTTTTTTTCATATCAGAGTTTTACTTAATTTTAGTATAGCAGAAGAATATAAAATGTGTACACAAATTTAAAAGAATAAATCTTTACGGTTTTGTCGAGCGTGCATGTATGCGCCTTCACGTCCTCTCCAGTTTTGAGAGCTAAAATCTTTAAGCCTGGAACATTTAGGACCTGACTCGGGCGTTCCATGCAAATTACACAAAACACCCGAGTCAGGATTAAACTTATTTCACGTTAGTAAACTTTGAAATAAACACATAAATATAATTGTTAACCATATACTTTTTCCCAAGTATAAAACCAGTGAACTGACACAATGAGACGGACAAATATGCATAATCGAGACGAGATTGTAAGTTCACATAGGCAGCCTAGCAAAGGAACAACATACGTGTAATTTACGTTATAGTGCTCAGGAAAATGGGTGCATTTTTATACAAGACTGCTGCATGTCAACGAGATTTTGAGAATACATATGAGTTGCAAGGGCCAAAAGGGCATGCATGGGGTAAGTTACCAAAATACTAAACATGCACATTTTATGGACTATAACAAGATGCACTTTGCAAGATAAATCAAGGGAATGCCACAAACCCAAAATAAAAGCATAAGGTAGTCAAAATAATACACGCATATTTGGCATATAGGGAGTAAACAGGGTTTTAAACACGCGTGTGTAGTTTTTAGCATTAACTTAATGGTAGCATGCTTGCAGTCCACTACAGTTATATTAAATAATCCTTAAGTCAAATATATGGCAATTCATTTTTATGTAAAGGATGTATATGCCCTTAGCTTATAAGCAAAGTATGGCAACAACAGGTTATATTCAACACGGAAATTGCACAATACAGGACATGTGCATTTACAGCATAATCAGGGAAAAACAGAGCACACAATAAAATGAAAAGTAAATGCCTATTTTTCTTCTTAAAAACCATAAGTTTAACAACAGTTGTTAAGGTTTTATATCTGTTTGTCATATATTACCTAATGGTGAAAGGGTTTATTAATGACATACGGGTCATTATTGAAACACACTTTTCTCAACCAAATCAATACAGAAATGAGATGCCTAATACAGTTTTTATTTTCTGAGACTTAACATCCTTGTAATCTTTAGAGTTACCTTATATCACTGTTTGACCATATTTATACTTTCGGGTTCACTTTCCAAGTTCATTTGCTGACGACAAATAGTATTAGAAGATAAAGGCCTTGGAGTAATAAAACTAGCCAAGATACTAAAGCTTCGCCAAATATCAACCAGAATGCCTTACAATCTTCTGTGGCAAAACAGTCCTTGACATGGTTTGGTTCATGCAAGAAATTCAGTTTACTATATGCAGAAGGAAATCCTTTATTGGGTCAGGTGTTCAAAAACGAGGGGTCTCCATCATAAACGTTTGTAACAAACCAACAATATACTTGGTAATAGGTCACCTCAAAACAGAACATGCAAGTTATATTTCTTTGCCAATACTAACAGAGCAGTGTAAGCAAACAATTCAACAGAAAATTCACCAGGTTAATCAACCAAACAATAGCCAAGAAAACCCAAACAATCAAGTTTAATGCTCTACGAAGTTGAAAGGCCTGAAATACATTTAATCGTAAGCTATGCTTACCTGAAACCGCGATCGAGGACAGCTGGGCGGAGGCTTGGATGAAGCAGTGAGGGTCATCAGTTCATGGTGGCACACTGTGACAAGCTACAGGTGGAGGAGCTGTCTCTAGGGTACAAAGAAGGAGCGGACTTCGGGAAACAGCAGCTTCAGGTGACGGTTTTGGTCAGTGGTGCTGGTCTTGAGGGAAATAGGGGTTCAAAAGGGTTCGATGCTGCGGACGTCGGAGAGGAGGAGCGGGAAAGGCACGGCTTTGACCGCAGCGGTGGCCAGAGATGACATGGCTTGAGCGGTGTCGGGTGGACTGAAACAAGAGGCGGAGCGGATCTGACTTTGATTGAGGAGTGACTGGCTTCGTGCGACGACGAGGCAAACTGAAAGGGGGATGGCGAACGGTGCCGAAGGACTGACGACGAAGCCAATTCGGTGGAGGCTGATTTGGGTACTGGAGCAATTTTCCGGTGGAAGCCATTTTCTTTTGATTTTGGGGAAAACTTATTTTGGTTGGTCAAATGAAAATAAAGAGGAAGAAAATGAAAGGGACGGTACAAATAAGAAGTGAAGAGAGAGCTTCATATCCAACATAACCGATGAACGGTGGAAAGGTGGAGCGACTGATTCAAACAGTGGTTTTGAAGTTTGAACGTGTACATGTTTCCCGAGTCCCTTGGGTACCAATTTTACTGGTTCAATACTGCTGTTTCTGAATTTACATTTTTTTTTCTTTCTTTCTTTTTTCATCGTGCAACCGAAAATTATCATTGCATTTTTTTTTTTTTTTTTTGAACTTGTAAACAAGGTTGAACTAAAGAAATATTTTTTATTTTTATAGAAGACGATATAACCATGCATGCATGGATGGATGAAACGCATGCATGCATGGATTATGTGAATTTGAAGTAATGCGTGCGTTGGGAAGAAACAACATTTAAAAGAGAAGATGGAAAGAAGTATCATGCATGCATGCTTAACAAATTATCCAAGAATGAAGAGGCAAAACCAAAAGAGAATGCATGCATATATGTAAGTGTTAACAAAGAATCGAGTTTGCAGATCGAAAATGACAAAAAAAAAATATGACAAACTCTAATAGGGACATGTCGAACTCAAATGACTCTGTTTTCAAAATGTAATACTCAAGCTATTTCGGAATTCTATGGCGTACGGAGCACCGAAAATGACAAATAAATATACTACGGTAATCAGCGCGCCGAGATGGTCGCAACGGCATAAAATTTGCAGTGTCATGACACTCTAAAAAGACGCATTACGGACCTCTTTTAACGTAAAAATCATATATACGGACATGCATACGGTGGTCCGTATGTCCGAATTTCACGAAACGAAAAATGACGTTCTCTTCAGAATACAGTCTAGTATTTTTAGTTCAAGTTCGCTCAAGTTCTGACAACGTTTCGTTCGTAGCAATTATTAATTGCTTAATTAAATTAACGCGAACGGTACAAACTTGCATATTTTCCAACGAAATTTATGACTGCGCTATGTTTAATTAGACGCATCTCAAATATATATTTTTTTTGATTTTTTTTATTTTGCATTTTTATTATTATTTGAGCTATATCGTCTGTCGCTACCGCAAATAATTGCCAATAACCAATTCAAACGGAGTGACTAAATTTTGGCGTTTTTAATATAAAATTATTTAAATCACTTCTAAAAGAAAATAACGAATTTTAAAGATCAATGACTCATTATAAAAATCGATTTCATATTTTAGTTTCTAAACAATTACGTTCTACGTTAAATTTAGCTTAGCTTTAATTTTAAAACCATTCTAAATCAATAATTAAATTCAATTCAATATTTAAATGGTCAAAATTTGCGGGATGTTACACTTACCCCTAGTACTCCTACAGGTACTCATCTGCAATGGTTCAAGAATGGATTAGAACGAAGATGGAGGTGCAAACTTAAAAAATCCAAATCAAAAGGAAACTGACCCGAAAGATTGATTTTGAAAAGAAGAAAATTTTGAAAAAATATTTAATTTATAAAACATTTATATGTTCAAAATATGCTCTCTCAAAAATGAGTCCATGATTAACTTCGTTCGTTAATTCTGGGATATTACTACCTTATATTTAATGATTTTTTACCCCATAGGATAAGGTTTTGCCTAAACAAAGATTTGATACCAACTATAACATCCCGGCATCTCACTATATCAAAACATTCTAGCCGACAATAAAATCATATATGTCCAACTTGAATCGTTCAAAACAACAAATTGTTAATAAATTTAGGGTAAAAGAAAATTCACATCACATAATGAAACAACATCTCACAGCAAAATAAATAAAATATACTAGTTCATGAAGCTACTAGAAAAAACACCATCTCAAAGAAGATATAGAATATCAGAGTCACAAAGCGGGTACAATAGAAATCCGAATACATACTGGAACAACAAATGTCTAAAACTGAAAATAACCGGAAATGGAAATGACTAGATAGCTAAATAGGTAAAACGATCTTTAATGAATCTCTAGATCTAATGATAAATCTCAATGCTGGAATACTCAGGCTGACCCAAGCATAAAGTAAAACAAAACACACCAGTCAGAACAAACATTTTTGTGCAAATAAATCAACTCAAGTGAAATATGTAGGTAACTCAAAAGATGTTTGGAATTTTCATCCTTTAACGATCTGTTAAACTATATACACCTAAGAGATTACATTACTATATAACGTCTATCAATAAAATATAGTATTGAAAATAGCGTTAAAGTGATACCCATATCCCCCTTAACACATTTATATAAGCATCATATTCTACATATTATCATAAATTCACCATAAACTAACGTTACAAAGTGTAACACCCCGTATTTTCTGAGAATATTAAAATAACAAATTAAAGAATAATTTATTTGAAAAAGAGGAATGAGAAAAGAATGATGTTTAGCATTGTTCTAAGGTTTGTAAGCAAAAGACTTAGTAGCTCATTTGGTTAGAACGTGTGACTTGCATACAAGAGGTACAGAGTTTGATCCCCGCCAGCGCCATATTTTTGTTTTAAGGGAATGACTAAAAAGTGGCTTAGTGTGAACGCAGTTCAAAAAGTGGATTAGTGTGAAAATGGTTAATTATGAAGAAGTTATTAAGCCATGAAGTTTGTATGCATGTGAGAGAAATATATATATATATATATATATATATAAATTAAATAAATAAATATTCAAAAAAAGTTCAAAACAACGAATCGGGAGGGGGAATAGCCGAACCGCACCATTTTTGGAGTCGACCCGAGCCTGGCTGGGTCGACTAGAGGTCAATCCAGGCTGTTTGGCCGCCAACTCGTGGCCCGATTCGCTCTAAGGGCTGATATGGCATCTGAGTGGTCCAGATCAGTTCTAGGGTTAATCCTAAGGCCTAAATAACTTCCTACACCTATATATACACCCTAAGACATAACCCTAATTCATAAATATTATCTATGACACCATTATGCTGTCAAATTCTCTCTTAAACCCTAGCCGCCGCCTCCAAATCAAATCTCAAGTGTTCAACTTCAACTCAAATTAAAGAATAGAGCTTTTACAACAATTCAAGAAGATAAATCAGCAACACCGCAACGTTTCTACACCAATTTCAGTGCATAATTCTATTCTTTAATCACAAAAGGTGAGTACGGTAATTTTCACAATATAATGGGATAAAAAGTAACATGATGAAGTTGTAAAGAGGATTCATATGTATATATGTAATTTAAATCTCATCCACGTCGTCACCTTTTTGATTCATGTCATCATATGCCTATGTTTCTATGTAAAGTTCATACCTTTATCAGTTTATTCATGTTGAATCTGTCATTATGCCTCTATGCTAGTTTACATGCCCCTTTATTTCATGATGTTATGTTAATTCCAATTTTCCGTGATTTGATTCTCTTTTCTTATCCCTATTCCTTTTATTTTTGGATCTAGGCTACCTTCGAGCCTGTTTTAAAAATACGCGCGAATGCAAATATGTGGGAACGATGGGAATATGTGAAATATGGAAAATTGGATATTATTGGATATTTTGGATAATTGGATAATATGTGAAATTGGCATATTTGGGTATGAATTACATGGAATTGATGAAATTGCCTATAATTGTAAATTTGTAATTGAGGCTAATTAATATGTAATTAGTGACAATTTGAAATAGGCAATATTATAAACATGATTATATGTTTAATTGGATATACATGACATGAAAATTGGATATGGGTGAAATACGATTATTAATAAACCTTTGACACGAGGTTAGGCGCAATTGTGGCATAAGACTGCCCGGAACCGCCCGGCAAATCCAGCTGCCACAATTGGACGTCTAATGTGAGAGGTCAAAGGAATGAATTGTAGGTGCAACGGTTAATGACACGAGGTTAGACCCGGTTTATGGCGTAAGACTGCCCGAAACCGCCCGGCAAATCCAGCGGCCACAAAGCGTTTGGTCTAATGTGGGAGGTCATGCACCGTTCGTCATAAGGAATGAATTAAGGAATACTAACCATAATAAGACATGGGTATGGTTAGAGGGTTAAGTGGGGTGACATGTAAATTATGACATGTAAATATGGACTTAACCGGTATAAGATAAGACATGTAAATTATGACATGTAAGTATGGACTTAACCATAGCATGTGCAAGACATGGACATTTAAATCAAAATGGTTAAGTGGGAGAAAAACCTAGTGGGGACCAAGCATAGATGAGAGGCTTGTGTCAGATGGGGGACCCATTTCAACCAGTAACCCGTTTGAGTATCTAATTGGGCCCGGTACTAGGCCGGGGTTGGGGCACGCTTACTGGACTTGAATGTAAGAGGTCAAAACGTGAATAGCGGTGGCAACGCGAGTCCAACGGGTTCATGTGCGTGCATGGGTTCGGGCTGGTAGGTAAGACGTTGTTACATCGTGTAGGTATGACCATGCATTTTATGTTGGTATCGGGGTTGCCACTTTGGGGAGCGATACACCCCACTGTGGGGCCAGCACGGGTGCCTACGGGGTTTAGGGAACCGATCGAATGGGTAGGGTAAGGGTACCTTAGCGGTGGTAGGAGCAAGCCGGCACCTACGATAGCAGCTAAGTACAAGTAACTACCAAGTTTGTCATGTGGATACAGTTAGTGGGAATGGATCAACCTTTAGTAAATAGAGACTAGTAAATGTGCGGTGTAATTAAGTAATGTGGTGTAACTTAGCAAAAGTGCGGTGTAACGAAATACATGTTGGTTGAGTTGGATAGTCCTTTGGGTGCTAGTCTGATGTTGACTTCGGTCTTCGGGGTTAGTACTTGGAGGGTTGTACGCATAGCCAAGGTGTAGGATTGTCTTAGTGCTCAGGAACGGAATCATCTTGTCCATCCTTTTTATCTACCTTATCTATGTTACAGCCATATCATGATGCCTATTTATGTCTTGATCATTTACCTTACCTATTATTTGTTAAAATTATTGGACTCGCCAGACTTTATGTCTGACCCGTTTTGTTTCCACCTCTTTTCTTTCCTTCCCTCCCCCCCCCCCCCCCCCCCGCCCCAGGTTTGCAAGGAGGGAATACCACAGCTTAGTGCCGATTTCTTTCAGTTGCTTGAATATAGTAGATGTATCGCTTTGGACTCTCTCATTTATATGGCATTGCTTATGCTCAGTGGGGATTTATGCATTTATGTTATTTAAGTATTTGCTTTTATATGTACTTTGAAGTTTTTGGAAAAGACAATTAATCATGTTATAATGGTTTTTGGAGACTACTTATGTAAGCTTGTTTTGAAGTTATGATGCTATGAAATAAGTTTTATCTTCCGCTGTGTTTTATTTATTTATTCTTGTAATTTATCTGTTCTATACTACTATAACGCTTCATGACATTAATGCATTCCCTTTGTGAGTGACATTAATGGCCATGGGGTGTTACACAAAGGGCACCCCATAAGTATAATACTTAAAATAAATCGTAGTGGACTCGATCATAATAATATGACAAGGCATATGAGAGGATACCCATGGTAGTATTCTATAGGACAGCTGAACCAGGCCGCTGGTAACACAGAGCCGCAGCTACGACCACTTCGAACAACAGTCCCGTAATCAAAGGTGTGCACCAATCAATCACAAAGCAAAAGATATGTTTTTCGAAGAAGCATGTCCGATTGGAGCAGCAACCTCACTTTCGAAATCGGGAAAACATGGGAACTTCGCAAAGTATTCAGGGTACGAAATTCCATTTCGTATTCCCACGCATTCGCTAAGTTGTCTTGTTTCTTAATTCAACTTCGAACTCCCAAAAAATTGGTAATTTTACCATGTTTCCATGTGGAGACAACGCCAACCCTTTGATGTGTAGGTGTTTGCCCCTGTCATGACTTCTGTTTTAGTCATTTTAATTATGATAGAAATGTCAAAGGTATCCATCATCATTTTCTTTATTTACTCCAGTAATCAAGCGTCAATCCATCCTACTTCGTTGTGGATTCTCCACCACATATACAGTTGTTAAAGTGGTTTTGGTATTGATAAAGAGCATGTCAATTTCGACTTTGGTCTCTTTAATAACCAAACGCTTATTTCACACTGTAGTCACTTTATAAAACATGCTTAATAATGTAAATTATTATTTAAATAAAATTCTAAAATACTGACTTCAAATATATATATATATATATATATATATATATCACTTGAAATCATGTTACTTAAATAATTCAATTTGTTTAATTTATTAAACCAAATTAAAAGTCAAGATTTAAATTATTAAGTTTTATCATTCAAATAAAATTTCAATTTCCATCATTACATCTTTAGGTGATCACTTAAACAAATTAAACTTAATAAATTTTATATCAATTAAATTAAATTCTGAAAATAAATCTTTAAACTAAATTAAATTATTATGTTAAATTAAAACTTTTTAAAATTAAATTATTGTACTAAACTAGATATTTATATAATATTAGAATTAAACTTTTTAAATTAAATTATTAAAGTTGAATAAAGTCTTAAGTTAAAATCTTAAGAAATTTCATATTATACTTGTAATGTCAAACTTCAAAACACCTAATTAAACATCAAAAATTACATTTTTACCTTTTATTAAGTCAAAATCAAATATAAGTTAGACTTGAATTTTTATAAAAATAAAATTTCAAAAAATAAAATTTATTAGAAAAATAATCTGAAATTAACCAATTATGTTCATATATAATTTTTTATTCCTTGGTCAAGATTCAGACATATATCATTTCAACCCATAGAGTTAAAATTTTGGTTGTGTACCATTTCAACTCGCATCCCAAATCAATGTAAAAATAGTTCATAAAAGTTTAATGGTTTAGGTATGTATCATTTAATCTTGTAATGGTTTCATAGGAAACTTTCAATGTAATTTCATATCCAATTTTAATATGGCATATTGTTTCAAGTCACATATCATAGCATACAAATTTGGGTGTCACATATCATGGCATACAAATTTGTGTGTCACATATCATAGCATACAAACTGTGTGCCATAGGTCATAACATATAAATTTTTATTTCATAGGTCATTACATATAAATTTGTGTGTCACATGTCATAGTATATAATTTTTTTCTGTTATAGGTCAACATATAAATTTGTGTGTCAAGCATATGAATTAGCGTGCCATGGGTCATAACATAGAAATTTGTTTGTCATAAGTCATGTCTTATAAATTGTGTGCACATGTCATAACTTATAAATTTGTGTGTCACGCATCATAGCATATCATGTAATAATATTCTAAAAATTTATAACAGTAATTAACATGTAAAAATAACAATTCATAAACAATAATCTTATTGTGATTTGTGATATAAAATCACATACATATTGAAGATAACAATGTGTGGAAGTAGCTTTGTGATAGATGAGGAACAACAGCAGCTAAAGGGGCAGGTTAAATACAGAGAAGCTGGTCAAACGTACGAGGCCCAAGCTCAGACATCTGACCTGAAGGGGAGTTGTTTCCTGAGATCGAGGTCAGATGTCTAATCCAATATTTTCCTGTTTTTGACCTTTTATTTCCATTATATATTTCTGAGGGCAAATTTAGATATTTGCCTATACCTTTTATTCTCTGATATAAGAAGCTTACGGGATTGAATCAAAGGATGATGGCTTGTGACCGAAATTAGTTGATCCTAGGGTTTGTCGTCGTTCTTCATTGCTCTTCTTCAACAATATTTTAGTCATGTATATATTCTTTCCCTTTCTCAATTAAGTTGTTGATTCAGTTATAATTTGTATATTTTGGGTATATTCCATAAGTGTAAACAAAAATCAATTTTGTGAATCAATAAAGAGGGTGGTTGGGTGGAATATCTTGTGTTTGTGTTCGTTTTCATATTCATGTTGTTTTCTATTAAAATTATTTCTCTGTAATTAGGTGAATAAGATCCTGGTGGGTAAACCGCTTCTGCAAAATATGAATATCTACATGAAAAACCTAACATATAAAATGACAATCCAAGTTATATTTATTTACTTATCATAAGAACATTTGTCTTGAATGATTGCTTCGGTTGATAAAATGACAATACCAAAAACAACGCAAATGTCATCTTAAGCTCCGGATCAAACAAAATGAATAAAACACTTCTTTTTTTTAAAAAAAAAAGAGAAGAGAGTTTCAGTTTTGGTGCTAGGGGAGATGGCCTGGTTTGGAGTACAACTGGAGATGGCAACACGACAAAGGCTCTAGGTGGTGGCAGTTCATGTGCTGGTGGTCAGTGGAGGGGTTGGCTAGCGTAGATCTTGGATTTGGATAGGATTTGTAGTGTTTTAGGGTGTGATCCAGGGTTTTCTAAGATTTGGAGATGTTTGGGGTATGGTGTTTTATAGAGGCCGTGAACTGATGGGTTTGGGGAGGAGCGACGACTATAGGTGGTGGTGGATGATCGATGGCTTGGTGGGTAGATGGTGGTGGCTGCTTAAGAGAGGCGGTAGGAAAAATTAGGTCTAGGAGAAGAAAATAAAATATATTTAGACTAAAATTAGATCTAGGGAGAAAGAGAGGAAAAAAGAAAAAAAAAAGGGCAGATAAAGAAATTCCGGTGAGTAGGGAACAGGGGATATGGAGAAATGTATGTATTTTATTCCTTAAGAGAATCTCTTTAAATATGGAAAGTTACATAAAACTAAAGTCTGGTCTGTCGACTCAGCGTGAGATGTTAGCTCAATACATTTTGTCTTTAAATTCAAAAACTATACACAAATACGGGGGGAAATAGAAGTGGTAAACTATACACAAATACATTCGTTTTTGGGTGTTTTTGCACTAAAAACGAAAATAAGTAGCTACATACATCCCATTTTTACGAAATGAAAAACGGTAATCTTCTTAGAAAATTATCTAGTATTTTAAAAAATGAATTTTTTTTTTAAAAGAATCAAATTTAGCAAAGTATCATAAACAACGGATTTTTCTAAGAAAGATTTATTTTGCTAATTTCAACATTGCTAACATCAAATTTCATTATTTAAATTTAAAATTTAAAATATTAATTAAATTCAATTAATAATATAAATTAAAATCGTTTGAATCTACAAGTCGTAACCATTTTGTAATAATCATAGTCCCTTTCAAATATGATTAAGTAAAAGCTATTATCCCTAAGTAAACATCCCATGATCCCCATAGGATTCCAAGCTTTTTAATATAAGTGTAAAAGTAGACAATGTATGGTTTTTGTTTTTTGCCTCCAATGTATGCGTAACTAGAATTTCTCCATATAGCCTTAGCTATAAGTATATACACATAATTTGAAAAATCATTTCAAAATTTTTTGAGCAACTTCTCCTAGTATGCTCTCTTAATACGCCCCTGGTCCATGAAAAATTCGGACTTGTCTCTCACACCAACCGTGACAACCCGCATCTTTCTTCGCACCGATTCAAAATCTGGATGACTTTCGAAATCATGTCGGTGCCTAAAGTACAAGTTATCGAGCTTATTCAACATGGCAACAATTAATTAAATACGTAAATGAACTAAGACGTTCTACACTTTCAAATCCCATGACGAAAGAAAAGAAATTATAAATACTAAAAATAGTCATCTTATTAAATATTTCAAAAACGAAGTATCATGAATATATGGTTTGATAAATACTAAGTTCGATAAATAATCATATGGCAAATGAATTGAAATACATAACAACTCCAACACCGAGCTTGACTCTCTGTGTAATAATCACGAGCCTATCACTTGTTCGATAAATACTAAGTCCAGTGAATGAGCATATCACTAATATGCGGTAATCACATGCAATTGAGTACTCAATGTGACCTAGGGTGTCTTGTGAGTGTTCGTTGATTACTGGTTCATTCGTCTGGAGGTATTGCTTTAAACACGGCTACACTGCAGCTTGTGAATGTTCACACTTATGATTGAACAACCAATCAAATATAGAAAACCCTAACGATCGACTAATAAGTTTCATGATTATTCTAACATTAGATTATCCTGTATTTTCTACCAAAGGACTATATCTCTCATATTATGACCACATATGTCCTAATTACGCATTGAGAGGAAGTTCGCAATGCAAACTCACAAAGATGTCTTATTGTTGTTGCATCCATGTACACCTCTAATGGTAATGTAACGTCTCTTATCGCACCATGCATGGATCCAACAATGACACGACATTGCGTTATGTGACCATGAACACCAAGGAACCATCTCGTGTTCGTCCAAACACCTCTCCGCACATCATCCACATGGAACCTTCTCCCTTTGTGAGTCAAACTTGTTGTAGAATCACCTTGATCGAATATCAATCTTGATAGAATTGTTGCTACATAGAAAGTCTCCTTTTAAACCTTTAACTGTATCCATTGTTAATTGTAAAGTACAACAGTTAAAGTCCTTCGTTCTAGATCATGCACAATGACAATGGGGGAAAGTGGGAACATAAATAAAAAAAACAGTAAAAAACACCCTTTATAAATTTCAAAT
The DNA here is from genome assembly GCA_030737875.1 of Allium sativum. Lineage (NCBI taxonomy): Eukaryota > Viridiplantae > Streptophyta > Magnoliopsida > Asparagales > Amaryllidaceae > Allium > Allium sativum. The sequence continues at coordinate 145,077,453 of CM060912.1, read as the reverse complement.
TTTGTTATCTTCCGTCAAAAACAAGCATCAAGAAAAACTCGAGTTGATGTTTTAACGAAAAGGCGCAGCCAATAGTGCACAATTTTGTAGAATATAGTGCAAACATATACATTAATAACTGCATATTTTTTAGAAAAATAAAATATAATTTGCAGTTTATGCCGTAGGTATTTGCATTGTACGCTGCATATATTCATAGCATATGCTTCATACATTCACAATATATCTGTGTGTGTATTTTTTTTTGTAACAAATACTTGTAGTTCACACTATAAAATTTCGCTGAATATAATGATATGGAAGTTCATGTTATTTGTTTTTGTAAAGAGTTTTTCACGCATTAAGTTTGAAAATAAGGGGTACATCCTAAATTATACTCAAAAAATTTCTTTCATCGTCTTCGCATTGAATCTCTATTTCGTGGTCTTGCGAGTCGCTTTGTCGTACTAAAACATGTTTGGTGCACTTTTGCTAAAAAAAAATAGGGATTGGCTCTTCTTTATGAATAACAATGTCATAATATATAAAAATTAATAAACAAGAACAGGATCACTATAATAATAACTGCATTAATATAGTTTAGCATGAATATTCTTTAAAAAATGTCATCGTCTTTCAATGCTTTTAAGTGCATTAAACTCAAACTGATTAGAATTTAGTAGTGTGAGCTTGACTATACTACATGATATTAATTTGACAAAGAGGTACAACAGAAACTCACAATGACATGACTGCAGTTAACAACGTTTTACATACAATCTAGTTGCATCTTGGTCTTTATATTGTCAAAGTACATTATTGAGCAGATGAAGTTATAAAGTGAGTAATATCGATAAAATATACAATAACAATGAATCACAAACATTGGTTAAGTCTCCTTTATCTATGCCATACTGAATAGACATAATGGTGATATCTTACTGTTTCATTCTGTGTCCACGAACCTGAAGTATTAGGGTTTATGAATTACAAATAACAAATAATTAGCGATTAGTTTCAGAAATCCAAATCAGAATTCCATATTATATACTGATTTATGAGTTACAAATAACAAATAACAATTCTATCAGGGTTTACTGAAATAATACAACTTAATTATGAATTACAAATCAGAAATTCATAATATATACTGATTTACAGTTGTATTAGAGTTTACTGAGTACAAACAACAGTTCTATTGATGAAATAACAATTCTATTCAAGAGGTAATCTGTAATATATACTGATTTACTTAGTAGAAACCTATATTTGTTCAAATATAAAACATCGACAGTTAAAAATGTTTAGATTAAGGGTTTTACCTGCGATTTGTGCTGATTTTACAGCGGATGGAGTTTGAAGATGATAAATGTCTGCGATTACCTTCGATTTGTGGCGATTTCTGCTTAGTTGCTGCGATTGTGCTGAGCAACTGCGATTACTGCTGATTTCTGATGATTTTTGATGAATTTTGCTGATTTGTGATGATTTGATTATTTTTTAAATCGAAATTTTAAAAGAATCAAATCGGACTGAGGAAATTTGAAGTCGAAGCGAAGGAGTCGCAGAAGTGGAGAAATTCGTAGGTTCTGGAAAAGATTTAGTTGGTCACGATGAAATAACGGATAGGGTAGCATCCTTAAAACTTAATTTTCTTTTTACGTGGCCTGAAAATTTATTAGATCCGGTAGTTTGCCACAACAACATAATTTCCTCTTACTTGTTTTTGCATGTGCTTTCCCCTCGTTCATGAATCATGAGTCTATGACTGGCTTTGTAACGCTGGCAAGGTTAGGGCGCTACTACAATCCATCACCCTCAGCTGGACATGTGTCTGTGTTCTATTGGTAGAAAGCACCATTTCGGGATCACCAATAGTAAGTTACCATCTCAGCCGTCCAGAATTCATCCATCGGCCGTATACAATTCAAAACGAAAACGAGGCGGGTGGACATCAAAATTTGCGCTCGAAAATTTCACCAAAATGAAAACTCCCTCCAAACTTAGGCCTTTGGCTTTAACTGAACCTCTACATAAGGAAGGAAGCATGGCTACTCCCACCAGGATCAATTGTAGCACGAATACCATCAATCAATTTCTCCGAGATCAGAATCCCTAATTCCGTCGTCAATGGCCCGAACAAAGCAAACCGCTCGCAAATCAACTGGAGGCAAGGCTCCAAGAAAGCAACTTGCAACCAAAGCCGCCCGTAAATCTGCTCCTGCCACCGGCGGTGTCAAGAAACCACACAGATTCAGGCCAGGAACCGTGGCCCTTCGTGAGATTCGCAAGTACCAGAAAAGCACCGAGCTTTTGATCAGGAAGCTTCCTTTCCAGAGACTGGTTCGTGAGATCGCCCAAGATTTCAAGACAGACTTAAGGTTTCAGAGCTCTGCTGTTTCCGCACTTCAAGAGGCGTCTGAATCCTATCTTGTTGCTCTGTTCGAAGATACCAATATTTGTGCGATTCACGCTAAGAGAGTCACAATCATGCCAAAGGATATGCAGCTCGCTAGGAGAATTAGAGGCGAGAGGGCCTAGGTTTGCTTTAAGGGTAAGGGTTTGATGCCGTATCTAGGGCTTTAATTCACAAGTGTTTTTAGTCTTGTTGTATCTAGGGCTTTAATTCAGTCTTTTGGTTTGTGGAAGATGGACCGTTACATGTAAAATGCTCTAATTCGGTTAATATATATGGGCTTGTTTTATGAATGAAATTTCGCTGTTTCTGATTACTTGCAGGTTTCAGTTGTTATTATATTTTTGCTGTGATCCTTGATTTTGGTCTAAATATGTTCCCATTTGAATAGGACTTGACAGTAGATTTGGGGGTTAACTGTAAATTTAATAAAGGCAGATGTTATAGGTTTACAATGGTTGATATGAGTATAGAAATCATTTTTCTTGTCATGGACATTTAATTCCTGGTTTACAATGGTAGATATGAGTATTGAAATGTTTAGCCTACTCAATATTGGTTTCTTCTTGCAGTTAAAACTAGGCAAACAAAATGTTGGTTCTCTTTTCATATAGATTCATTATATCTTTCATCTGTTGGTTGTTTTCATGTAATGTTTATCAAAGCTTCTACTTTACATTTGAGTCTAGTGTTGTCTGCTTTTCATTCATTGTCAGTGCTAATAATTTGTCAGATATTTCACTTTAGGAGTTAATATGCTTCAAGCACAGCGTTCGCCAATTCCTATTACTGTACCATTACCAGCATTACATCTATTTTGAACTGTCAACAGACCTAAGTATTGGGTGTAGAGTTACGCCCCGTGGTCCAAGAATGTTGAGGTAAACGAACAGGCGTTCTTAATATATCACGGTGATCTCTTCCTTGTTTGAGGTTTGGCTACGTTTGCTTGACACTGCTGAAGCCTCGACTGGTCTGGTGTTCTTGTCGGAATTGTTTTGGGTTGCTGGTAAGGTGAGGTAACTGTGGTCATTCACGTTTGCATTCAGGTCTTCTTTTCATGTCAACTGCTTTGTTCCATCTTGTTGTTGCTCTGTGCAACATGTTATAGACAGTTCTGTCAAGTTTGTTTTGAGGGTAAGGGTTTGATGCCTGTGTGTAGCTTGTGATTGATATTGCTGTCGGTGTAAGTAGTGATTTGTTGATCTGCCTGTTAGAGCACCTCCAACAGTGCATCTGGGGGAAAGTGGGAGAAATTGCCGTTTTTTCATCCTTTCTCGCGCTACAGCAATGCAGATTTGAACGCGGGGAAGGAGGAAGAGTGGGAAGTCCTCACACTTTTTTATCTCAGTGTGGATCACTAAATAGTGAACTGATCACCGTTTAGTGCCGTTCAGGAGAAAAAATAAAATTGTACGTTAAACGGAAAATTGATTCTCGTTTAATAATTTTTTTCATTTTTCTTTTTCCCTACTCACTCTCGTTGCTGGGTGAGTGGGGATTACTTGCGTTTTTTTTTTTCTTCTCATCCCAAAACTACCATGCTGCTGTAAGTACTCTTATCTCCGCTGCTTTGCATTTAAGTATTGTCAGTTATCAGTTTCTCAACACTTATCAAGGGGCAGCTAGTTGTTGTATTAGTAGGATTATTAGTGGTTGGAGGAATTGATCTTGTCCAGGATTGCTGGTGCAACGAATTGTCTTTGACTTCCTTGTGTTAGAGCAATCTCCAATGGTCATGAATTCAGTCTTAATATCACAAACCATACTTTTAAGGATTGGATTCAACCTTAATATTAAGGCTAACGTTCGAGATCCAATTCAGGATTCTGAACATGGTTTGGGCTCCCAGGAGCCCCCTCCAACACAGTTACAACCGCTATTAACAACTATTTTTGCACTGTATAACGATTATAAAAGGTCAGTTTTTGAAATTCAACGGCTATAAACATTAATAATTTGGATTATAATGGGTATAAACGATCATATTTCTGATCGTAGCTTATATATTGCTCTGAATTTCAAAGTGTAAAACATACCAACCTCCCTTCTTCTACTAAAATTATACATTCAATTCCATCATATTATGTCTCATCTATTTTAATCATATGGCAAAACGATTAATATGGATAATTGAGATTTTGATTTCCAACCTATTGAAGATTTTATATTACAAACTGCTCCACCACTTTCTTTTCATTCTTCTGCTACGTGCAGTGGCGATGAAGATAATGGATCTATGCCATATCTACCGTCTTTTTTTTAACGACTCGATCAAGAGAAATGACCAAAGTGGAGAGGCGTTTAGGAGAAAAATTATGATTGCATACAATAAAAAGCATGTTGAAAAGACGAGGTCATTGTCTGCACTTTCGGTCGTTGTGGAAAGGTTAACAGACAAACATAATTTTGTGAGTCTCAAGTTCACAAAATTTGAACCGCAAATTCAAGGAATGGACGGCGAAGCCGATTTGGTAAAAGTTTCAAATGTATTGATCATTATGTTTATTCTTCACTTATCCACGTTAAAATACCAATATATATTTGATGTTTATTTGCAGAAGAAACCGATGATCGTCCAATTCTTGAAATTATTTTCAAGAGAAAATAGTGCAAAAAACCGCATTATATGAGTTTGCTAATTATTTTCAAGAGAAAATAGTGCAAAAAATGGAGCTCTTGCAACACAAAGAGCTTAAGGGATGTTCAATCCAAGTCAAAAAGCAAAAAAAAAAAAAAAAAAAAAAAAAAAAAAAAAGCAAGTCAAAATCCTTATGGTTCTAGTTTCGGAGATTCTTACCATATTGATTCTAATATATATCTAGATATTGAAGCAGAAGAAGCACCACTCCAAGTTGATGGAGATGCTAGACTGATGGGGCAGCGAGAAATTAAAAAGAAAATTGCTGTTCAGACCCAGATTTATTATCAATTAGCCCATATGCATGAAAAACATGCGAGAGAAAATGCAGAACGACAAAAAAATAGTGTAGAAAAGCTTACCGTGTTAAAACAAGTGATCGATATTGAAATGGGTAGGTAAGAGAGGAGCGACAACAATAGACTTTAGTGATGAAAAAGGATGTCACAATAATGGATCCATTGACAATGCAACACTGGATGGATTACAAACAACGAATTGTTGATAGTCGATCAGGATCTGGACATATGTAGTTGAGTTATCGAGAAATGTATCCTCTTTTATTATTTCCAGTCATGTATTATTTTCTAGTTTGAAGTATTCAATGGTATGCCATTTTGTTCAATGCATGTTTCATTTAGCAATTATTGTTTACTGCACCAAACAAATAAACCTACTACATAACGATAATCATAGTACTCTAATAGTCGACACGACAAAAGAAACGCAAACATACATACTAAAATGTAAACATGCATAATGAAATGGAAACATACATAATAAAACATAGATCCATAATAAAAAAACTACTGATTTACATAAGAGTTTTAAATATTATCCATTAAATCTTTTTATAGCCTGTTATGAATCGCTGCATTACGATATATTTCATGTTGATGGAGTTGAAACATATTGCACTGTCTTTCAGTTTGTAAATTGGCAGCGCGGAATGTTTGATGTGGCTGTCTTGCTCCTTCGTACGCGAAATCTGAGTAGTCCATGTCATGTTCATCTTCTGTAACGACCCGGTAGGGATTCGATGCACGAGTTATGACAATAATACATAAACCCGTATTACTTGCAAAAACTCAAGTATCGAAAACACCAAATAGTTAACAGAAAGAAATTAGAGGGTGAGAAAAGAAAGAAATATTAGTATAAAAGAAGAAGAAGAACCAACACAAAATCAGAGTCTCACATAGCAGTGGAACAAAATATAATATAGAATTAAATCTTTATTGAGAGCTTGAAATATACTTACAATCATTAGAGTACATTAATACATCTGGCAATCATAATAACCTGTCCTCAAATAAAACACACAGTGGAACAATAATTATATAATCATACGTCTGATCTCCTCCAGATTGTTTCTTCACAACATCCGATAACCTGAACCCGTAAAACTCGTTCTGACCCGAGCATTGCGAACGCCAGGATCAGTCCGGTTAAACAGAGTGAGAAAACTCACTAAGTTTATGGGTATCATCCAACTTGATTTTAAAGTTAATATATTTTCAAAAGAAAAGGATAATCATAAGACCAAATCCACACATTAAAACAAACGGTTTTTACCTTACGATAACCCAAAACATTTTGGAATCATATCTTTTATGATATTATAATAGTGCCTAAATCAAGTAAATAACAATCTAGCAGAACGCTTGCATATCACGCTCCACATATATAGTATACAATCAAAAATCACGGGCTCTGCGAATGGATTTCCAACTATGGCAAGGAATACGACCACCTTCCGACATTGTACCTCTAGAGAAAATACAATAGGGTTCGACAAGAACATCTTGCAACCCTGGCTAAACATGACCGGTCATTCACTACTCTTGAATGTTCCGAATATATTGTCACCTACGATTGGATCCAACATAACAGTTCCTGGAAAATACATAAGCGAAAAGAAGAACAAATGAAATTTCTCTACATGGAAACAATACATCCTAATTGGGAGCGACCCACTTAGCCATGCGACCTACCCGATTTTATACCATTTCCCAGTTGATGAGGCTTGAGGTTCTCCTTTTTAGAACATCTGGCCATCCTTCACTTTGAATGTCACATCGTCAAATCCATCAAATCACTAATTAATGTATACTAAAATACTCTGGGTGTCTAAGCAGTAAGAACGAATTCCTCTACCACCAACAGAAGTATGTTTGTAGAAATCTATGTACGCGATCCTTTGGAAATACTCTGTCACATATTCATCCATACAAGTTGTCCTGAGACTGGACAAACCGAAGGCACCCTCCTATTACATCCTAGATATTATCCTATGGATCAGCAGTAATCCTTCCGTTTATGAAGATCCTCGGTCTTCAACTATTCCATCTTCAATCAATATCTTCATGTATTTACTGGTTCAGAACGGTTTTCGAATATAAATCCAATCCCGGACTTTCCATACCAACAAGCGTATAAGTCAGATTTAATAGTCAGTTATTTAACTATCAAATAAATAATCATGAAAATAAAATGAGTTCACTGGTTCAGCACTCAACATTACTTGGCCTTTTTAATTAAAAATAATTAACGAATGGTCAATTTAAAACTTAAAAATCTTTTCAATATTTCAACGTAGCATCTCACTTCTTGTTTAACATAAGATTATTTTCAAAACTATTTTATTTTAATACTTATGAAAATATCCTATAATCATATCCAATTTTCTATTCTACTATCATTTTACAAAACATTTGCTACATCATTTCTCATTATCTATAAATGGGGAAATCAATTCAAATTATCATTCGTAAAATCACTCAACCCAGCCAATCTCCAGTTAGGTTCCAATTCTTAAATTTCTTATCTTAACTCCTTATCACTCCACATTATTCCACTTCTAATCCATTCAATCCATTTCCCGCTTTGAAAATCTCGTTTCTATTCCATTCATTTCACTTAATTTTATTATTAAGTAGCGTTAATTTAAAATCAACGCTTTAACTACAAAGCCTTTTTTTATAAACCTTATTTAATATAAACCCCTTTCTATCTCGATTTTTTTTTTACTTAATTCGAATGTTAAATAAAATTTTATTTTAAGTTAACGTATTCACTTAAAATCTCTTTTATAACTTCGGTATAAAAACTCGGGTTAATACAAAACCCCTTCATAAACTCCTATCAAAATTTATCTAAATTCCAGTTCAACTTCGATTACTTACTCTTGCTGCTTATAAAACATAAGAATTTGCTTTATAAATTCATTCTATAATTAATTATAAACTTAAATAATCAGTAATAAATATTAATTTTCATTTTAATCAACTTTAATCCAAAATAATAGATTTTAAAATCTATCTTCAATTATAAAATAAATTTTAAAACTTCATTGCTGTCAATTCTCTGACTATAAATCAATATTTATAAAACGGTTCATTTATAGCCATATGTTGCCAATTACTCCACCAATACTGCCCATTGGTTAAAACAAAACAATTGTTCAATTTTGAGTCAACGATCAACAACCAAATCAATCATCCAATCAGAACGGTTCATATAATGGTAATATTAAAATAAATAACATTTAATATATTTGAGGAATCAAGTTGGATCCCTCCAAATTGTTTTTTCCTACATCCAAATAGGTTATCTCAAATAAAATCATTCAATTCAATATTCAGATAAAATTTTCAGTAATCAACCAATAATAGTAATTTAAGCGTCTAATTATAAATTTTATACGTTTACATTATTATAAACATGATGCACAAGATAAGTTACCTCGATTGGTTACAATCGTTAAAAATAATGATTGGTTTTAATTAAATTAAACGAACGTTTAATTTAATCAGTTCAGTCAATATATCATATATATTCAGTAAACATCCAACAATAAACAATCATAACACACAAATATTTAACCCGACTTATATATAATATAAGTGGGAGAAAACTGATTGAGCTGAAGTCACCTTGATTCCTTTTATCGTTGAAGCGTTATGGTTAAATTAAACATGCGTTTAATGTAAGAAATATTTCCAGTTGCTTCTGAATTTGTCCAATTGAACTTCTAGAATATTTTGCTCGTCATCACGATCCCATTGCAATATGTTTCATTAAATTCTGTTCACAGGACAAAAGTTATTCAAGTTGTAATTTATATGATTTAATTAAACCTTGACTTCTTAATTAACTTAATTAAATAATTTAAATATTAATTATATTTTTAAACCATGTGGCTCGATTAATACCCTATAAATTCGTTGCAATTATCAAGCCGAAGTCTATAATAATTTTATTTAGGCATACCTTATCACTCAGTCAGGTGTATTAAACAGGTTTAATATTATAGTATTCGTTTGGTAACAATACCCAAATCTTTACAATATCAAAACCTTAATAATAATTTAATTAACCTAATCATTAATTATGTGCAATCAACCATAATTAGGCATCATAACCATAATTTGGCATGCACATTTTATACCCAAGCTGATGCTATATATACTATAATGTTTGGCTACGTCACCCTCTAAAGAAAAGATTAGGCAGTTTAATTTTATCATTAGGCACTTATAAGATACACAGTTTAATCATACAGTTGGACACATTTAAATAATCGTGCACGTATACTCTTATACGTAAATCACGTTGTAATGTAGTATAAGGGTCAGGCACGATATATATATAATTATGCATATGATAATTAAAATTAGGCATGTTATCTTCACCTGCTCCTATGTATTTTTGAACCCATCCACTTGCTCTTTAGCCAAACCCACGTTCCACCGCCATTCCCTCCAACCTTCCACACTTCCACATTCGATGTTGGAGCTCCACTACTCCCTCACCAACGATGCCCCTCCCAGCTTCACGATGACCACCAAAACACGCACAGTCTCCACCTTAATCTCGAAACCCATCACCCACACACCTGTAGCTTCATCTACCAAGGAACACCCTGAATTCAGTACGCCACCGCCACAAAAACGTGTGTGCTAATCTCCTCCGACCATCCGCATGGCCCTCTCCAGTTCGACTTCGAACCAGACCTTCCACTTCCATCTTGACTGGCATCACAACCACACCCAAAACCGAGCAGCACTCCCCTCTTTAAGTTTTTTGTTACCTACACTAGCTAACACAAATGTTTTAGAAGGTCTGATTTGTTTTGGAAGGAGGAGTTAGGCATTCTTTTAATTTTATATTTTGCTAAAACAAAGAAATGGAGCCATATATATATATATATATATATATATATATATATATATATATATATATATAGGTGAGTACGACTGGATGAGAACAATGTCCATTCGTTGGGTATGAAGTAGACTAGGGTAGCTGCAACTGCGTGATCCAGCACGTTAAGGCTCAGGCATGTGCTGATGCAGACTAAACAAAAACTAGTCACATATATTTAATTTAAACTAGGCATTTGCTTCATTTTCTTAGGCCTGCGTATGTTCGGTAGTTGCATCAGTTTAGCCTTAGCCATTTAGAAAAGTTTTAGAGTAGGAAATAACATGTGATGGGTAGGCTTGTGGAGAAATTAGGGTGTGTTCATTTTCCATTGCAAGCGTATTTATTTTATTAGGCTTTACATGTGCTAGGTCAGTTGAAAAGAAAAGGGAATTGGGTTGGCTGTTCTAAATGGAAATATGTTAGAAAATAGGTAGGCTTGTACATTATTTAGGGTGGGGTATGTACGGTTTTAGTTTACTTAGGGTGGAAGTAATGTATATATAATATTATTTTATACGGTTAATTAAATTATACAGCTATTTACAGGCACATCCTACATTCGTACCATCACTAACGACACCCAAATGCAATGGAAATGAACGTACCGCTACGTCTTGATGTTTTGATTCCAATGAAATTTGTTTCGTTGAAAACCGACTTCATTTGTACAACGACACTATTCTAATTCCAATTTATTTATCATCCACCCTTAAATTGCATGCACAATTGAAACAACTCAGACTGGTTCCAACCTGGAAATCTAGTAGTAACTAGTTACACGTATTCCAATAAAATTTGTTTCGTCGAAAAAAGAGGCTGTTAGAAAATACTATTTCTAAGGCCTATATAATATCGATAAAATATAATTAAACCCCTGAGAAATTAAATTTAAATAATAAAAAATTATTATTATATATCTTCAAACGAAATCTTATACAACTTAAACCGTTATAGATTTTAAATCAACATTTAAATTCCAGTTAAGCGATATTCAAATTATATAAAAATCCTTTATATTTATTAAATAAACATTATAATTTATAAATGATACCATAACGACTATTTGAAAATTTGAATTGGACATAACTCACAATCAACAAGTTGACATCTCCATTTTTCTCTTACATTAGAGAAATATAATCAAATATATTCAAATGTTTTATTGTTTCATAAAATTCCAACTTAAAATGGATTCTGTATATTCAGTTGAAGTTTAAATCGTAAATTATGAGCTAACACGACGTTGCAAGTTCGTTGTATAATTAAATATAAATTCAGGATCTGAACATTCGAGATCCAATTCAGGATTCTGAACGTGGCTTGGGCTCCCAAGAGCCCCCTCCAATACAGTTACAACCGCTATTAACAACTATTTTTGCACTGTATAACGACTATAAAAGGTCAGTTTTTGAAATTCAACGGCTATTAACAGTAGTCATTTGGATTATAATGGGTATAAACGATCATATTTCTGATTGTAGCTTATATATTGCTCTGAATTTCAAAGTGTAAAACATACCAACCTCTCTTCTTCTACTAAAATTATACACTCAATTTCATCATATTATGTCCCATTCGTTTTAATCATATGGCAAAATGATTAATATGGATAATTGAGATTTTGATTCCCAACCCATTGAAGATTTTATATTACAAACTGCTCCACTACTTTCTTTTCATTCTTCTGCTCCGTGGAGTGGAGATGAACATAATGGATCTGTGCCATATCTACTGTTATTTTTTTAACGATTCGATCAAGAGAAATGACCAAAGTGGAGAGGCGTTTAGGAGAAAAGTTATGATTGCGTACAATAAAAAGCATGTTGAAAAGATGAGGTCCTTGTCTGCACTTTCAGTCGTGGTGGAAAGATTAACCGATAAACATAATTCTATGAGTCTCAAGTTCACAAAATTTGAACCGTAGATTCAAGGAATGGATGGCGAAGATGATTTGGTAAAAGTTTGAAATGTATTGATCAATATGTTTATTCATCACTTATCCACCGTAAATTACCAATATATATTTGATGTTTATTTGCAGAAGAAAACGACTGTAACAACCCGAAATTTTGGAACCAATTTAAAATTTTTGTTTTAGAAATTTTAATGGATTTTGATTATTTAAAATGATTTATTTTAAATAACAACGATTAAAAATTTATTCTAATTGAAGTTAAAACGAATAAATTTAATTAGAAAAGGAGTTAGAAATGGCGCGATAGTTCGAAAATTCGATTTCTAATTTCAATTGACTATAATGAATTCATTTTAAATCAGAATTGAGCGAAATAAGAAATATTTAAATCTGTTTAACCATATCTTTCTAATGAATCTAGAAAATTCAAATTTCATTTTATAAATAAAAAGTTATGGCCTGTTCAAAATTTAGAAAAGTCGCTGTAGAATTTATATATATTTTAATATAATATATAACCCTTAAAAATAGACATTTTGCAAACGACCTCCATTTTCGATGAAACCACTTTTATTGGAACCAAATATCAAATTATTGCTAGGTTTCAATTTTCATAATTTTTAGAATTAATATGTGAGCGTGGCAAAAGAAAATGTGTTTTGTCAGTTTCAGTCAAATCAGATCGACCAGAAAATGGCCAATTTTCATATTGTCTCCGAATTTGACGAAATTAGTTTTGTTAGAACCATACCGTCAAAACAAAGCTAGAAATATTTTTCCTGCAATTTTTAGAATCCGTATGTGGCCCCTGTGAATTTAAATGTAAGATTGAATTAATTAAATAAATGATTTAAATATTAAATTAAATAAAACAGACCAAAGACGTACGTTTGGGCTGACGGGACCTAGCCCATTGCGTCCGTAATGTGGGTATTTCCCTAGGGACAATTCTGGTTGGGCTGGATTTGGAGTCTATACAGATTAATGGGCTATTTTCTAAATTAGATAATTAATAAATATAAATTATACTATATATATACTGTTGGAATACGCAAACCCTAGTTTTCACTAGTACACCAGCCGCAGAACATGAAATTGACGGACATAATCCTCCCCTTTTCTTTTGATTAATTCTTCCAATCCCTTAAGCGAATTCCAAATCTTCTAGAGATAAAACGATAGAGCTCATTAAGATCTATGATGCCAACAGTCGAGATTGATTTTCGTTGAATGGAGCGTGAGAATTTTACGCCCAAAGCGATGCTGCTTGGAGTGGTTTCCAGACCGCCGGAGGGGGGGGGGGGGGGAGCTGTCCGTGCTCGCTGGAGGAGGAAGGTGACGCTGTGGCTATCGGAGTGGCATGTTTTGGGGAGGTTCTGGTGCCTCGTATGGAGTGCACGGTGGTTCCCTAATCGTTAAGCGATGGGTTCTTTTATCTGAGAGACGGGAGGAAGAAGGATTGGAAAGATGATTAAGGTTAAGGCGTAACTAAAGTTTAATTATAAATTATTTATTTATTAATGTAATCAAATCTTAAAACGATCGTATCTGATTCAAATAAAATCATAATTTGACAATTCTGGACTCTATGGAATTGTATGAACAAGATCTACATGATTGTGCAAACTAGGACTGTAACAGAGCAAATCAAAATTCAGAGCAAATTCAGATCTGAACTGTACAGAATTAAAATCATGGTGAGAATTCTTTATTTTTAATAATAAAAATTTATTCATTTATGATCATGTTAGAAAGCAGATCCGTTGTTAAGTTCAGTTTGATATTAAACGAGATTTGATGTAGATTGATTGATGCTGTTTGGTAAAATTGTATATAATGGAATTGTGGAGACTTGTTAGCAAATATAGAAATATCATCTTTATGTTAAATTAGAATTGTTACATAAAAACATTACTTTTATTAGGGAATGTCATGTTAATTAAAAACATCAATTTTGTTAAGAAATGTCATGTAAAATAAAAATAACATTTTAGTTATAAAATGTTAAGATTGATAAAAATAACATTTTAGTTATAAAATGTTAAGATTGATAAAAATAACATTTTGGTTATAAAATGTTGAATTGATAAAAATATCACTCTTTATATGTTTTGTTGAATTAGAGTTGTCGACAAACCAAATATATCACTTTTATATGTTTTGTTGAATTAGAGTTGTTGACAAAACAAATATATCACTTTTATATGTTTTTACTGAAATAGAGTTGTCGACAAAACAAATATATTTACTTTTATATGTTTTTGTTGAAATAGAACTGTCGACAAAAACAAAGTTATTTTTTTTATTTGTTTTTGTTGAAATGTTCACTACAACAAAAAACACATTTCGCAACAGGCAAAATCTGTTGCAGTAGGCCTATTGCAACAGGCCAGGGCCCGTTTGCATAGTCGAAGTTGCTAAAGGTCTGCAAGAGTTTTAGCCCGTTGCAATAGAACGTTGCAGTAAACCTTTTTGCAACAGACTGTTGTTGTTGCAATATCTCCTTTTGCAACAACAAATGACCGTTGCATAGTCCATATTAGGTATCAACAAACAAGATATCACAACTATTTTTGACAGTTGCAGTAAGTCAAATTACAACAGTTAATAACCGTTGCAATAGGTAATTTTAATTTTTAAAGGACAATGATACCACAACAGTTTTTGACCGTTGCAATAAGTTCAAGTACAACTGCTATTTACTGTTGCTAATGACTCACCTGCAACTGACAGTTGCAGTTACTACATTCAATTCATCAATATCTAAATTCAATAATTTACTGTAGTAACGATAAGACATTACAAATAAATACACGTGCATTCGAAAAGACATTGACAAAACAATAGATTCACTATCTTTAGAACATTCCAAAAGATTAGTTGAAGTTACATTCCAAAATTAGCATAGTAACAAACGCGATCCATACATAATATAAATGCATACCGTTACACCGTACCAACAAGTCCAAAATATAGCATAGCATAACATCTAAAAGCTAAGCAGCACATATTACTCTAGTGAAATGAACTCTTTGTGCCACGCCACGGTTGTTCCAACGGCCTCTTTAATGGTGTACATCTCTGAATTAGGCCTTAGTAGAAAAGCTTCAGGATCCACGGCTACGTTAACCCATACCTTTTAAAAGCAATACAGTACACATTAAAACTCTAATTTTAACGCAAATAGTGAAAGAAAAGACCAACATACTGAAAAAGCGTGCATTAGAAAGATATTAACCCATACCTTCCAGAAGTCCTGCCCAAGTTTCATAAAGTGTACCACGGCATTTGGATCGGTGCTTGCAATCGTTCCTTCTGCAACTATGTTCTTGTTCAAACCCAATAGCTTGCACTTCCTTTTAAGTAAACTTACGGGACTTTTGCTATTTTGACGATCTTCAATTTGCACATTATTACTTTCACGGTGCGACTACAAAAAAATATAAAATGGCTGAAACAGAAAGAGAGTTGAAACAGAGCCTGCACTATGCTGTAACAGTGCCTGCACTATGCTGTAATGCACTATTTCATAAACTAAATTAAATTTGCTAACGGTAAAAAAATAAAATGTTATTGCTAGATAAAACAATATAAATAACAATTACACCTCCTTACGAGTCACACGTAATTCAGTTATTTTATTTTGGAAAACATTTAGAAATGTGTAACTTGCATTTTCTATTTGGAAAACGCAATAGAGACCTAATTTACATAGTACTTTCCATAGACAACTTTTTTCCCCATCTACAATATGATACGAGCCACGGATGGTGTGCTGCTAACATTCAATCTGTTTCTTAGTAATTATTTACATGAATCTTGTATAAAAAAAAAACCTTGTACAAGGCGCGTCTCTGATAAATGTATAATATATGGATGGAAATGGCTTTTTTGAAATTAGGCACTTTAGATGACAGTAGGTATTAGTACTACAAGTCAATACGGTATATACCTTAATAATTGACACTATACATTCCAATATGCAAATTTTGAATCTGTGACCCCAAGCACCAAGGTCGAGAGATCTACCCATTTCGACAGTGGTGCCGGTCAAAGATGGAAATGATTGTACATATTCTGAAAATTATATCACTATGACCTGGTATGTATCACTGGTGATATATTAATATTTCCGAATACAGATCGCTAGTGAGGAGTCAAAGTTGGTGGACACATCCAAACTCCAAAGTGCCTTTGAATCTGTGAAAGCCGAACTGGATGCTGCCAGATTAACTTACAGTCAAGAATGTGTGCCTTACTTTCGGATCAGATAGACTTATCATCCAAAGAAAGTGCCACATTGCGGAGTACTCTTGAAGAAACGACCAAGGAAAAATTAATTCTTAAGGTATTGATTTTTTTTCCCATGCGTTTGGAATTATCAGCATCGTAAATTTGCTTTTATACAAATTTATATGTTGTAGGTGCAGATAGGTTATAGGGCTGCTCTTAAATTAACTGAACTGTTGTTATATTTATGTAGAATTCATTGGAAGCCGCTGTCAAGAAAAATGCCGAAATGGAGCAAGAACTTTTGAAGATGCAAAATGGAAGTCATGACACCGTGGACAAGTTGCATAATGCTGAATCAAAATATTTGCAAGTCCAACAAAATTTGCACAAGTATTTTCTTTGTTCGTTTTGGAAAATTATATTATGACACACAAACTTTATTCTGTGGAACTATTTAAAATCTTAATTAGCTCTCTTCCTCACCTGAGTTAGATTCAGTTCTAGCGGTCAAAAAATTTCTGAACGTGACTTTCACAATTGTCTGAATTTAGTTGAGCGATGTTATTGTAGTGTTTTTTGTCTGTGCATAACTAAATTTGAACACGAAATACTCCACTATAAATATCAGTTTTCTTTATATTGTCACACCTTTCAGATTTTGAAGTCGATATTCATAAAATTTATTCATGTATCCCAACTCACTGACCATCAATTAACCACAGAAATGCAAAGTTATACGATGTTTTATGTTCTATTTATATCATCTTTCAATTATCATTTCGTGACCTGATCATGATTGTGCCATTCGTTCAATCATCTAGATTGGAGAAGAAACTTACAAGTTTAGAAGATGAAAATGTTATCTTAAAACAGAAGGCATATCATTTATCATCTAGGGGCAACCATGGAACTTCTAAATCTTTCTCTGAGGTAAATCATTTCTTCTTGTCCATATTGATTTACACATTCCACCAAATCAATTGCTGATTAGTAGACTGTTACACATTTAAGTATCCAATGTACATCACACAAATAATAGTAAAGGAATTCAGTATTGTACATGCAGAGTCATCCTAATTTACCTATGCTTGCAAGTATGAGCCAGCGACCTAACCTGGTATGCTATTTAATTATTTTACTCAAATCAGATATACTCCACTATTTGGCTACTGGTCACATTTTGATATAACTCAACAAAATAAAAGTATAAAACCATCAGTAGCAAAACTTCAAGTTTATGACTGACAGGTCCATTCCAAGGTTATAATCATAACCAAATAGGTTTTGCTATGAAACCGGCTTATATTAGAGTTCACTGAAGCTAAGTAAAACTGCGGAACAAGGCAAAAATATCATATATTACCTGTGGCGTATGAGTAAGAGGAGTCTCTGATTGTGGTGCATTATCGATCCTCTTTTCATTCGTGTTCTGTAAAATGTATAATGTTACTATAACTTACTGTAACATATCATATATTCATAAATAGGGCTAACTATCTATAACTTACTGTAATGACCAATTTAGTTAACTCTTCTACTTTAGCCATCAAGCTAGCAACTTGGTTTTCCAATACAGACACCTTTTTTGAATTGCTTACATGAATACCAATTCGAGATGGTACAATGCCAAAGCCTAGTCCTCTCACTCTTCCCTTATGCTCGGTGCCAAAAACCTTCGACACTCCATCTTCACCTATTGATGACATTCCCTGAGAGCTATGAGTGCTACTCTTATGCTCTTCTATCTTAGCCTGCAGATTTTTGTAAAAAAAAAAATAGAAATGAATTTTTATAAACAAAATTAAAATGTACATCAGTTGATAACTAAAGCATATATGTAACAAAATTAGATGACAGTTACATATTACTATGTTATTACAGAGATTTTGCAAGTTGTATGATGCATGTGCCAACGGGAGAAACCTTAACATGTGCTATATGCTCATATCCCCATCAACTAAAAATTATACTCTAAATATCTGCTTTGTTTTTCCACTAATTAACATATGTTGTTTAGTGCCAACAAACACACGTTAATTAGAAGAAGTTGTCATTTGTTTTGTGACAAAAAAGAGAAATAATGTAAATTGGCTTCCCTGGCGGTGGCTGAAAGGTCGATGGTCAGATATTCGGCATCATAAAAGCAAGTTTTAAGTATTTGTAAACTTGAGCTGAAGACTCTACCGTTTTCTCGAACTGAAAGGCATACAACAAACGACCAATCGACCAAAGGTTTTAAAGAAAAAAATCATCATAATGCAGATTCTTGAAGATCACGTACAAATCATGAAATTAGTAAACCAAAAAATTATTCAACATTGCATATACACGAAGAATGAAGATTCAAACTTCCAGAAGTGTTAATTAATTTCAAATGTACCAGATTGAACAAAATTAGAAAAACTGTTCAGACGAGCGCATCATCCATTTGTAACTCATATCATAAATACATATTACTAAAGTAAAGAGTAAACCAATCAATTTAACATTCATGGAAGTAATAAAATATTCTTGATTCAGTTAGAAACCAGGCATAAGAAAATAGATAAACGAAACTGAAACTAGAAGGAGTCAAGTCAAAATTTTAGGATAGAACATAAGGTATTAAAGTTATTAGCTATTTTATTTTAGTTTTTGTTTTTCAGCTTTGATAACGCATTTTTTTTCAAGTTTATTTCTTTATATTTACTTTTTTTAAAATTCTCGACAACATGTTTATTTGTTTTTTTTTCTTTGGAGATTTTTTAGACATATTGCAGATTTGCTGTCAACAGACGTGTTAGCCCTTGATTAAAATATTGCAGACAACTTGTCATTCAGTTCTCAATATCAAGGAATTGACCATTTAGGGTTGTTGATCTTATGCCACAAGTTTAGACCAAGAAACAGCTGGAACGCGGCTTCTAAGTTCTGACACAGTCCCTAGCTATTTTGAAATAAAACTGCCTAGTTACGCCACAATAAGCATATATGCAAAAATGATATGAATTTTTTTGAATTTTCTAAACTGACTGATTAATTAAAGTTGTTTCATCTAATAACCTCCAGAATCATCATCTTCATGACAAAAAAAGGAAACAGAAGCATATATGTAACAAAATTACAATATTAATATAAATAAATTCTTACAATGCAGTTAGCCACAATAGAATTCGGCGGCTTTCCATCTTTTTTGATGTGGGCTTTGCACCATAGCTCGTCTCGGCTAACATCCGATATTCCACTTTCCATTTTCTACCCAAAAAAAAAAGTAAGAAACGAAGAAAAAATATATATATAATGGATGTAAACATAACCCAAACATGCATTTTCTTACCATTTCTTCTACTAACCTTGCGTAACCCTTTCTACCCATTGTGTGTGGAGTTTTGTTCTTTTCTCTAAGTGCTTTGAATTTATTGCTGGTTTGCTACACAAGACAATTTCATTAGTAAAATGTAATTTACATTTGAATTTATAACCGATAAAGCTCTTATTACCTCAAAGTTTTCTGACAGTTTTTCCTTTATAAAGTCATTCCACTCTTCATCACTCTTTATGTTTACTGGTTTTAGCATGGCTAACCTAGAAGAAGAATCGGGAGAAGCAGACGCCGATTTAATAGCAAAAACCAATCTTGATTTTGACTCTTTCCATCGTGCTCCCATCATCTGAAACAGCAAGTCCTTGTAAACTGCATCTACCTTGAATCTCGTCTGCACAGCAGAAACAGCAATAAAACAGCATCATATGTTTAGAAACAGCAATAAAATAGCAATAATCTTACCATTTAAATCTGTTTTGAAAACCCTTCCCAAAAATCTGTTTTGAATTTGAAGCTCGCTCTTGTAAAAGCATCAATTTTTTTAAACATTTTTTGTCGGAAAATCAAATCTGCACTTATTAACAGGTTTTTATAATTAAAGTAATTTTTTTTCTTTCTTTTGAAAAGTGCAAATATTCAAGAAATTGGAAATAAAGTAGAAATGCAAATACTTGCAGTTTCATAAATTGCAAATGCTTGCAGTTTGGCTGAAACAAAAAAATAGGAGTTGTGATTTAAATACGTCATGCTGTGATTTACTTTGTAATCACTGATGCTAGTATCTGACAAATTGAGCCTAGATAATAATCATTAGATATACCACAGTTTTGATTAACTCAACTCTAGTTGCATCTTTCATCATCCTATTTTCCCTGTTCTTGAGATTCTTGTTCCTTTTTTTTTGGATTTTGTAATTAACTGTAAGACAGAGGTATTCCTAGGTATATAACTAGGAGTTAACTACACTGAACATACAATTAGTTGGTATTTTGGCTTTTGAATTAAACCGTTTGGACTGGGAAAACAACTATCATCAATACTAAATATTATACAAAACAATCATTTATTGTTAGTATGGTTAATCTTGATTATTTAATTTTTAAATCGTTAGCTGTCCTCTCAAGAAATACTGATTTAAATGGTAAGATTACCATGGTTGGGTCTTCAGTTTTGGATCCGAACTCATCTTCGTTTTTTTATAATAAAATAGGTTCAATGGCTAACATTACGTAATTTTTATTTTTAAGAAAATAGCAATAATTGTTTAGAATTTTCGATTTAATGGTTTATCTAACATAGTTTCTACAAAAAGAAATCAATTAAGGTAAAATACGAAAACTTGACAGAAACCAATAAAAATATAAAAACAGAAATCACGATGGTCATACCTGTATACAAGTCCATAAATCATCCTTTAGGTGCTTGTCGACTTTTTTCCACTCACTAACGGTCATAGGAACCATTTCTCTTACTAATATACCGATGTAAGATGACAAGTGACGAGAATTGACACCTACTGGTTGACCTAAATCATTGAATTCCACTTCAGGCTTCTCGTCAGGAATCAAGGAAAATTTCTTCATCGTCGTCCTTCCTCTTTTTTTCTTGGCCGGCTCTAGTCGACAATCTTCATTGCATACATCCGGGTCCATGGCAGTAGGCGTGTCAGCTGAATTTGGAGTAATATTCGGAGATGGGTTTGAATTAGGGCCAGGAGAAATAGAAAAAGGCTGAATTTCCTCGGGTTGACGCTGAATTTCCTCGGGTTGATGCTGAATTTCCTCGGGTTGAGGCTGAACAGGACGCTTGCGAGGAGATCTTCTAACATTAGTGTTTAAAATCTGAGCAGCTTCAACTTCAACATCACAAGGCTGAAAAGGACGCTTGCGAGGAGATCTTCTAACATTAGTCTTTAAAATCTGAGCAGCTTCAACTTGAACATCACCCTTTTCTTTTATTCTTACACCACTGTTCTTAACTTTATTATCGTTGATTGCACGCGAAGCTATAAGTGCAGCTAAACACTGCCTTTTTTATCGTGTTAGTGCTGCAATTGAACTCTGAAATTAGCATACAACAAACGAGATTAGCTAAAAGGAATATAAATACTAAGCTGTAGCATAAATTCTAAGCTCTCTTCATTTTAGCAAAAGCTATCTTCATTTTAGCAATATCTATTTCAGCAAACACGTGCGCACATACCATGCCAGCATAACAAAACCATACATGTATATGCGTCAACTTGTTCACAATTATAAAATGATTATGTATATTATGCGAATTTGTCACAAACATCTTTTATTTATAAGCAGTTGACCTCTGCATGTTATGATGACTCTGCATGTTATGATGATGATGATACATTATTGGAATTATCAGTCAAGAGCACGCATATCATCACTTGCGCTTAGGAATAAATAAAAGGCAGTTACAAACATATACAATTGTCAAACTAGAAGCAACTGCAAACAATAACATACACAACATCAGGTTAGATGTTAGTGCAAAATAAACCTAACTATATGTAAAACAGTTTACCCTTTTTCTGTTTTTTTCAATCCAAGCAAGGTCTATCAACAGTTCAATACGTAACAACTAAGCAGCCTGGATTTTGCATATTTCCAAATAAAAGCTTATTTGAGACAAAGGTATGTACATAAATCATTTTTTTGCCAACTCAAGCTGGATCAAGAATATGCTTGGGAATGGATTTTGCATATTTCCAAATGAAAACGAGTCTCGCCATATTGTGCAGGTTTTTTACCTTCAAATTGGTTCCAAATCATCCAGTTTATTATACAATGATGACTATATCATCCATGGTGCATGGATTGAAGCTAACTGTCACTCGAAGAATTTTATATGAATGACAAACATTTTGCTAGCTGCTGCTGTTAGCAGCAAAGCAGGCTGTAATAGTAAGAGCATAATTGAAATGCTCAGTTTATAATGGCGCTGGTATACTTATTGGAGACGTTGTTGTTGCAAGAGAGTTTTCCATTATTGGTAAGCCTTCTTAGTTTGTTCAACTAACCAATATGTCAAATAGATAAATTACGACGCAAATAGCTAAATTACGACGTAGGCTTCAGCCTTAGCTATTAAGTTAAATTTGTTGATATGATCTTTACAGTAGATGTTTTTTTTCAATAATGGGTTATAATCGAATTTGAGATTTTTTTTTTTTTAAGAAACTGAGAAATCTCATAACCATTAAATATCAGCTCCTTCCTCTAACAATCGGTACATACTTATGCCTTGGCCTTAGCATTTAATTTTTTCCCCTTATTTCTTCATCTATGCTAAATTTGGATCAGCTTTTTTTTGCAATATTCGCAAGTGCAAGAGCGTTCACCGCTATTGCTTACCTTTTATTTTAGAACAAATCGCTATTATTATTATTATTATTATTATTATTATTATTATTATTATTTTATTTTGGTCAGTCTTGAATTTTTATATTTATTTGTTTTTACAGATTTAAAAGTTTGTAATTTCTAATTGAAAGTACAATCATGAGTATATATAATAAAATATTTTGAATAAGTTGATTGGTGAATTCATTAATTACATTTCATTTTCGTACCATCTTTCGTTTACATTGAAATCGCTTCACATACTTGCACCATTTCATTTACATTGAAAGAATCACCTAAATCGATTTTTGCGAAAGGTCTTAAGTCAGTACAAGCAATAAAAAAGTCTGTTATCTCTTTATTTTTGTTTGTGCCACCCTTCCTTTTTCCCTGCGCTCTGCATCAATGTCTGTCTCATCATTTTTCCGCCTTGTTTCTCCAATATATTCAATAAATGAAAAACTTTATATAGTGATAGTAATAGTTTGTGTATTAATTTAGTCCATTTGATCTAAAGGTGCATATACCATTTTTATATATTATTAAATGGAAAAGAAAATCTGAATAGCTTGTTTGTTCAACCAACTATTGTTTTTCAGTGAAATCGAAAGATCAGATTTGAAAATCATTAGTCAAATTTAGTAGCTTGTTACATCTCAGTTGTTACATATTGGCGGTTTTAATATTCCTTGGGTTTTTCTTCTGTTGTTAATTTGCAATATTCTGAATTTGCAGTATTCATGACAACATTCCAAACTTGTGCTTCATTTGTTTTGGACAATGCAATCTAAGCAGCCTCATCTAGCAAGGTTTTGTCAATATTTTAAAAGTTGAAGCTAATTTTGTTTGTATGCACACTGTATCACGTAATAAAAGACATAAATGATAAAAAGAAAAAGCGCACATAACATCATTTGACAGGAATTCCTACATAAAAATTGATTACTTGCATGTTTCTAAATATCTTACCTCTGTTAAGTCTTGGTCCTTTTTCCCCATTGATACTTCTTCTTCAGTTATCTTCAACCTAAAAAAAAGAAAAAGAAAAATCAGTATACAAAGTGTTAGAAATAGCATATTACCAGTACGGAAGAATTTATCTGAAATACACAAACGGTTTAATAAACAACAATAAAAAATATCAGTATACATATTGCCACAAATAACAATAAAAGGAGAAAACGTGTTATGCCATATAACAATTAGAAGCTAAATAGAATACAACATGCAAATGTCAGCTAAGTGACGGTACTTGGATTTTCACGTCAAAATAGAATCCAACATGCATGTCAGATAAATAGAATACAGCATGCAAATGTCATAAATAGAATACACGTCAAAATAGCATGCCTTGTCTATTTACTAGTGCCTAATCCGTTGAAAAAAGGTGACACAAAAAGGATTTTCATGTCTAGGTCTAGTTGCATATCAGTGTAAGTTCAATCCCAAATTTTGAATCTTATATATAAAAATCATATATAATGGTAATTATTGAAAATAATAAATAGAAATACTTTTCTAGAATTGACAATGGTTATATGACAAAAAGCAATAAAAGATGTTTATTTCATACCAAAATGCCCTCACAATCCTTTCTTATGTAACTTTCGTCTCCATTGTCTACATCTCTATCAACAATTTGTGACTCGTCTACAGGTTTACTAGTTGGTCCTTCATCCTCATCATAGTTTTCTAACTCATGAAAACCTCGAGGTGGTGCTTTCAATACAACATACCAATTTGATGAGTTGCTTTCTTTACAAAAAAATACTTGTGTAGCTTGCGTAGCTAAAATGAAAGGATCACTTGCAAATTGATTTTGGAACTGATGTAAATTGACTAATGTGAATCCATCTTCAACCTTCACTCCCCGATTAATATTTGCCCAGTCACACTTAAACAGGACAAGTTGAAATCGGCGGTAGTCTAGTAATAAAATCTCACGTAAAACCCCATAGTAAATTATTTTCTCAATGGACCCATCTTCATGAATAGTACTTGCCTCGATAGAAACACCACTATTTTGTGTAGACTTCTCATAGTCTTTTGTATGAAAACGTCGACCGTTAATAACATAGCCGGTATAAGATATTATTTGATGGCGAGGTCCATACGAAAGCCAATTTACTATTTCGCTAACATTCGATGTTTGTCTATCATCTTTAACCTGAAAAAAACATAATAGTATATAAAAAATACTTCTGCCTCAAAGTTATCTATCTCAAAACAAAATTTATAACACTTTCAACCTTTTTTTCAAACCAATCGCTAAATGTCTTTGAATGCAACTTTGAAAGTTCTACATCATCTCGTGAAAGCCGAGGATGCAAACGTTTTAGCTCTTCCTTGTGCATTCTGTACACGAAAATGCATGAATCAAAAATTAAGTTGTTTCAAATATAATAGTTATATTAACTTTATACTTACTCTATATACGACTCCACTTCTTCGGTATTGAACAACACATATCGATGAGCAACATTAATCACATCCTTGGTGACTACCATAGGTTTTCCTTTGGAAATAGGGCGTCCCTCAAGTATGGAATCACTTTGTTGCACTTCATTTCTATTTCTTCTTTTCCCAATTTCTAACCCATCTTTAATATATTCAGCACAATATTTCATGCATTCTTCGGAAGAATAGCGCTCAGCTATGCACCCTTCGGCCCGAGCTTGATTTTTAACATATGCTTTCAATGTTTTCATATACCTATAATCAAGATGCATACATAAAATGCCCCCATAAATACATACACCGTTAACTACTTTATATACTCATGTTAAAAATTTACCTCTCAAACGGATACATCCAACGATATTGTACTGGACCACAAATTCTTGCTTCTCTGCCTAAATGTACCGTCAAGTGAACCATGATATCAAAAAAGGAAGGAGGGAAGAATCTCTCAAGATCGCATACTGTTACCGCAACCTGATTCTCAACGAATTCTAATTTATCTCTATCAATCACTCTTTGACAAATGTCGTTGTAAAAAGAACACAATCGGAGTAATGCATTCCTTGTTGCTTTGGGTAGAAGTCCTCGCAGTGATACAGATAATAGTTGTTGCATCAAAACATGATAATCATGAGACTTCAGATTTGAAATTTTATCTTGTTTTGCAAAGCAATTTCCAATATTGGAGCTATATCCATCAGGAACTTTTAAGTTACTCATTCTATAGTAAAATATCTCTTTTTCTTGGTCAGTTAAAGTGCATGGTGCAGCTGGAAGTAACACTTTGCTTCCTATATCTATGGGATGCAACTTTTTTCTAATACCCATTACTTCTAGATCTCTACGTGCATTGATGTCATCTTTTGTTTTTCCTTTAATATCAAGCAACGTGCTAAGAAAGCTCTCACCAATATTTTTTTCAACATGCATTACATCTAGATTGTGACGCAAAGGAAGTGCCTGAAAAAATAAAAATAATTTCATGTAAATACCTAACGATAAAGTACTAGATACTTTGATAGATAAAAATTTTAAATTAAAATTTACCTCCCAATAAGGCAAATCAAAAAATATCGACTTCTTCTTCCATATTTGACTTCGGTTTTTCTTCCCATCTCCCCTTTTCCTTTTCTTTATTTCTTTCCCTTTCTTTTCCTCCTTTGGCTTTTTTCCCCATTCATTACAAATATCTTTAATACAATCGAAGATTTGAGTACCGGTTTGAACTGGAGGCTTTTGTCTATTCTCTACAGTTCCATCAAACAAGTTTTTCCGTTGACGATACTCATGATTAGGGTCAAGGAATCTCCTATGACCCAAGTAAGCACACTTCCTACTAAAAGGCAACCATGTCGAGCAGGTATTGACGCCACAAACAGGACATGCTTTCTTACCCTTTACTGTGCAACCTGCTAGATTTCCATAAGCTGGAAAATCACTTATTGTCCACATTAAAATGGCTTTTAATTTGAATTCACTACGACTATACGCATCATAAGTCTTTACCCCTTTGTCCC
The DNA here is from genome assembly GCA_030737875.1 of Allium sativum. NCBI lineage: Eukaryota > Viridiplantae > Streptophyta > Magnoliopsida > Asparagales > Amaryllidaceae > Allium > Allium sativum. Next base: position 145,050,424 of record CM060912.1, on the reverse strand, counting down.
ATAATTTTTTTAGATCATCAATAAGTGGTTGCAGATACACATCGATGTCATTTCCTGGTTGTCGTGGCCCAGGAATTAATAAGGATAACATCAGATTGTCTTTGTGCATACAAAGCCATGGAGGAAAGTTGTACGCAACAAGAAACACAGGCCAACAACTATATTTACTGTTCCAATTGCCAAAGGGATTAAAGCCATCACTTGCAAGACCAAGCCTTAAATTTCGTGAATCAGATGCAAAAGATGGATACATTCTATCAATTGTAGCCCACTGAGAAGAATCCACTGGATGACGTAATTTATCATCTTCACTCTTGTGGTTGCTATGCCATCTCAATTGCTCTGATGTTTCTGAAGACGTGAACATTCTTTTCAATCTAGGTATTATTGGAAAGTATCTCAAAATCTTCATAGGTATTTTGGCATCCTTTCCGTCTGTCTTTGTCTTGCTTTTTTTCCAACGAGACTTACCACATTTAGGACAAAAATCACTATGTGCAAGCTCTTTTCGAAATAGACAACAATCATTCACACGTGCATGTATTTTCTTATAGCCTAAACCAAATGATTTAAGCAGCTTCTTTGTTTCATACGTGGAATCAGGAAGCGTGTTTTCTACAGGCAACATATCCTTCAAAAGTTTAAGAAGTTCCGTAAATGCTGTGTCAGTTAAACCGTTTCGAGCTTTGTGTTTATAAAGAAGTATTGTAGCTGATAGCTTTGTGTAGCTTTCACACCCGGGATACAAAGGAATTTCAACATTCTTCAGGATCTCATTAATCCCTTCTCCATGTCTTACATTAGCATGACCTTCCATCTCCTCATTACATATTTGTGTATCCAAGTACATTCTATATGCATCTGACACTTCATTACCTTGATCATCTTCATTTTGTGAAGGACGTTCTTCCCCGTGAAAAATCCAAACATCATATGTTGGGTCAAATCCATAACAAATCAAGTGTGACACGACATTCCTTGGCGATTCCCTGTTAAGATTCCGACATTCTAAGCAAGGACAAATAATTTTCTCCGGATTTCCCTCCCTTTCTGCATGCCCATAAACAAAATTCCAAACAGCTTGCTTATATTCTTCTGTCATTCTATAAAACATGAAGATATTGGTAACCAATCTTAAATAATTGCTACTATGAAATTAATAACCAAAACTAACTAAACCTTGGTAGATAGATCCATGTTTTGTCCATCTTGACGATCCTCTAATATCTTAGCCTTTCCTAAAAACCTGAAATTCCCAAAATCAATCAATGGTGTGAGTGATAAGTGGGTAATCGAAACCTAAAACCCTTTCAACCCCTAAAATGAGCCATGTTTTTGCCTACAGTCTAGAATGTTTATATTTTGTACTTGAAACCTAATTCGACTAAATAAAAAAAAACTAATTCTTGGTTTCTAACTAAAGAATATCGGACTTTGATTTAGTTGATTATGCACGTAAGCAAACTACGTACAATTTTTTTTTTTCATCTTTATGGAAAGCCTCCTATGCTAGTTGAATTCACTTCAAGTCATAGCCTCTTGGAATACTACTTATATTAGGGAGACCAGTAGAACTTGCGCATTATGTATTTATGTTGACTTCTGGTGCATAAACACGCAAACTGTGCACATGATGCACACACATAATCTCTTTGATGTTTTCCATTTGATGTTCAAGCGGGATTGAAATAAAGATTGGAAAAGTATAAGTATTAATTTATACCATGATCACATAATTAATTTTTCATTTTTACCTGGGTTAGGTCGCTGCTTAGATATATAGTTTCACCTCTCCTTATATAACATTTTTTTCATTTTAATTTATAAATTAATAGTTGAATAATATACACTCACCCACATTAGCAACTGAAGATACAAGCAGACATGTTTGATGCAGCTGTGATAATCTTTACAAAATGTAGCAAAATTAAAGATGTGTTGTGAACAGAAGAGTGGTTCAAACTGATAGTTAAATGTGCATCGAGTATATTCAAGTCATAGTTGATATAAGATGTATCAAGCTCATGTATAAAGATTAAGATGGTAACAATTTATTTTAAGCTACATAAGATAGAACAATGGAGAAAGATACACATAAAACTCAAATTTACATGCACGGATGCTATTTTTAATTTTAGAATGTGATTTTAAATTTACATAATTTTGTAGTCGTTAAAGAATATTTACAACTATTAACTAAAATGTCTCAAAAAATGACATAAATTCAAGGTGGAGAATATATATTGGAGTGTGTTATGATAATAGTGTATTATTGGAAAGAAAAATGGTTACAGTGTTTTATTTGATTCTGGGAAGACAAGTCTAAGTTAAAATAGTAGTAGTACAATAACCAGCTAGCAATGTTTCAGTTTGCATTTTGGCAGGCCTGCATTTCAGTGAAATTAGTTTCTCATACGGACTAACTGTCATGCCTCCCAAAGATTATCTTGTTGAACAAAGTCAAGAACAAAAAGGCTTGACTAGATAAAGATGATACTAGACCTTTGTGGTCTGCTCGCATTGGGGCAGCTTATGAAATTAGGAGTTGATAAATGGTGAGTTATATAAATTAGTTTCTCATACGGACTAACTTTTCTCTCTTTCGTGTTGCAAGGTGACGATAATTTGATTTTGCTATTTATTCAAGTTCACATACAACTACAAGAGACCAAAAGATCCCAAGCACGCACAGTTGCCCACTATTTTAAAAGTTGGGATCGGGAATAACATTCTCCATTTTATAAAACTGTAGCATATGTCAAAGTAGGTGAAAAATATAAAGAAGCTTTCGTACTATTTGTTCTTTATTCTTTATTTCATTTTTCTTTTCTAAAGGTAGGTGTGAGGATCCATTGGGCTATGTTCATATCTAATATCTATACACAAGTGATTGGATAATTCCAAGTCCTCGAGTTGATGCAGCAACTGAGACAGAGCAAAACTCACTGACACTTAATTGTGGTGGAAAAGTTGGCATGAGAGTTGTGGTGCAAGCAGAGTTCAAAACTTACACTTAATTATTTTTATTTTTATTTTCTTGCCACTTAATTATCATCAGGTGTGCTGCTAAAGGAAGATTCGATTATATCCCTTGCAACAAGAACCTCTGTCATATTTGCTATGAAATATAGATGTTCTGTCTGAATTATAAATTCAACTGCGGAGAAAGAGAACTACTTGGAATTCAACTAACATGAGTTGATAAATGTTAGTTGTTTTAATAACATGGGTTTACTTGATAGACTACCAAATTATTGAACTTTTTTGTGTGTTCAACAGATACAACGCATACAACAGTACCAAAAATTTACAGTCATCCATAATTATAATGCCAAAATTCAAGGAATCCATCACTGAATTTATTTCTTCTCGATGAAACAGATAATAGTTTCATCACAGTTTCATACATAAAAGTTTCATACTGATTTGAGAACAGCTTCTACAGTAAAATAAAATAAAATAAAAAATTGAATCTTAAATTCGTTTCATCACAGATTTGAACAGGATGGGGATTAATCGAAATCGAGAAAAAAATTACAACGAAGGAAACGTAGGGTTTGAATTTTACCTGATACCAGAACGCCGACACGAAGTGGATCGATTTTGAGACTGGAGATTGAACGTTGGCACGAATTGAGAGATCCTGGACGGATCTATTGAACGAGATGTCAAATAGCGGCAGATCGATTGAAGACGGAGGAAACGTGGGATGGCAAACTAGGGTTACGAAGTGGAATGCGAGGAAAGGAGATTGATAAAGTTTCACGCAACAGAAGGGTTAAAAACTTATACGCGTTATTACTTGGTGAGAGTGCTCCTGGACAGATGACTAATTGCATACGTGTTAAGTATACGTATTATATAATTTTCATACATTACCAAATTATGATTAAACTATTATGCTAATTACTTAATAAATATTATGCTAATTATATAATACCAAATTATATAATTTTCATACATTACCAAATTATGATTAAACTATTATGCTAATTACTTAATAAATATTATACCAAATTATATAATTTTCATTAATTAAACTATTATATAATTACTTATTAATTAAACTTATTAATTAAACTATTATATAATTACTTATTAATTAAACTATTAAACTATTAATTAAACTAAATTATGATTATCAAATATCATACATTAACAAATATCATACATTAATTAAACTATTAATAAATATCATACATTACCAAATGTTAATCATATAATTTTCAGATATATAAATATATAAACTATTATACTTATAATTCTTATATTACAAAACAGGATTTTACTTGGAGAAAAAATAATTTTCAAAAGTACGTTATTCGCAACAGGCTTTACCACTTGCAAAAAAATTACAGTTTTCGCAACTGGTAAAGACAGTTGCTAAATCTATATTTCTTGCAAATAGTTTAAAGGTGTAGTTGCAAATAATATTTCTATTGCAACAGGAATGGAGGTCCAGTTGCTAAAAGTATGTTTTTGCAACAGGCCCGAAATCACTGTTGCGAAAAATATGCTTTTCGCAACAGGAAGAATAAGCCTGTTGTTAAATGTTATCTATTGCAACAGCAACAAAAGGCCTGTTGCTAAATATCATTTACTGCAACTGTCATTTGAAGCCTGTTGCAAATAGCTAGTTGCAATAGGGTATTTTTCTTGTAGTGGTTAGAATTGATTTAACATAAAATATTCTTTTTAGGTAAATATGAAAGGTTAGAAAAAATGTTAACATATAAAATATTCTTTTATATGATATTAGAATTCATAGAAAAATGTAAGCATATAAAATATTCTTTATATGATATTATAATTCATAGAAAAATGTAAACATATAAAATATTCTTTTATATGATATTAGAATTCATAGAAAAATGTTAACATATAAAATATTCATTTATATGATATTAGAATTCATAGGAAAATGTTAACATATAAAATATTCTTTTATATGTTATTAGAATACATAGGAAAATGTAACACATAAAATATTCTTTTATATAGAGCACGTAGAAAAGTTAAACAGATAAAATATTATTTTATTTGTCATCGGAGTACATAGGAAAAGTATAGAAATAAATATGTCATACTTGTTGAAATAAGAATTGACAAAGTAAAATTGTCATTTCGTGGAAGTTAGAGCTGACAAAATAAAATTGTCATTTCGTTGAAGTTAGAATCGACGATATAAAATTGTCATTTTGTCGGGTTAGAAATGTAAATATAAAAATGTTTTTTGTGAATTAAAAATGTCAAATATAAAAGATTTTATTTTTTATTGTCAATTTGTTACAATAAAAAGAGTCGAAATAAAAGGTTATATATTTTTAAGGTAGTTTAGTTTTCAATAAGAAGACTTCACATTAAAAATCACATTTTTAATGTAGTTTAGTTTTAAATGAAAAGATTAGGTATTAAAGATCATGTTTTATTTTCACTTTGTTTAAATAAAAAGACGTAACATGAAAGATTATATTTTTACGGTTCATAGTTTTAAATAAAAAGATTGAACATAACAAAAATCACATTTTGTTAGAAAAGATTAGAGTTAATACATTTTTGTTAAATAAATGTGAGTTATAACAAAATTTACATTTTTGTTAAGTACAATGGAGTTGTAACAAAAATGACATTTTTGGTTAAATAGACTTGAGTTGAGCAAAATATGAAATTTGTCAAACTAGAATTGTCGACATGAATGCCACTATCACTTGTAATCATTTTGTTAAACGAGATTTGTTAACGAAATGAAATTGTCACTTTTATCGAATTATAATAGTTGAAACTAAGATTGTCACTTTTATCAAGTTATAAAAGTTAAAACCAATTTTGTCACTTTTTTCGAAGTTAATAGTTGAAAACAAAATTGAACTTTTTGTCAAATTAGAATTGTTGATACCAGAATGAACATTTTTGACCCAAAAAAAAAAAGAATGGAACCAAAGATTACATTTTTGTTCATTTAAAAATGATTAAACAAAAAAATACATCTTTGTTCATTGAACAGAAGGAGACGTTTTTGTCCATTCGAAAGAAAGTACACAATTTTGTTCATTAACAAGAAAGAGACATTTTTGTTTCACTGAAAACAGAGAGACATTTTTGTTCATTAAACAAAAATAGACGTTTTTGTTCATTTAAAAGGATTAAACAAAAATAGACATTTTTTGTTCATTTAAAAGGATTAAACAAAAATAGAAATTTTTGCTCATTTAAAAAGGTTTATAAAAAAATAGACTTGTTCATTTAAAAAGGATTAAATAAAAATAGTCATTCTTGTTCATTTAAAAGGATTAAACAAAAATAGAATTTTTGTTCATTAAAAAGGATTAAACAAAAATAGACATTTTTTGTTCATTTAGAAAGGATGAAACAAGAATATACATTTTGTCAATTAAAAAGGATTAAACAAAAATAAACTAGAATTGTCATCAAAAGTAAAAGAATCACTTTTCTTGTAAATGCATATATTAGGATTTATATGCAAGTATAAAATATCACTTTTATTGTAAATGCATATATTATAATTTACTATAAAGATAAAATGTTTGAAACATTAAAAATTACATTTTTAATGTAAAGATTAAATATATGTAAATATTCATTGTATAGATAAAACGGTTGAAACATTAAAATTCACACTTTTAATGTAACGAAGGAATTATGTGAAGTATTCATAGTTTGGGTAATAATGTGGAAACATTAAAATCTACATTTTTAATGTAAAGTGTGATCCATGTAAAATGATCACTGGTTGAAATAGGAAAGTTTAACAATAAAAATTTACATTTTTATTGTATATAGAAATGATGAGAAATATGCATAGTTGTAATAAATTATTTAATCAATAAAAATTACATTTTTATTGAATGTATGATTCGCTAGAACAATGCACAGTAGAAATAAATTAGTCAGTCAATTAATGGTTTTGAAGTTGTCGAGCGAATTATATATATATATATATATATAAATATAAATATAAATATAAATATAAATATAAATTAAATGAATCGCGCACGATAGTTTGCGTTTCGAAATCTTAATTTTAAACGATTATACCGAATGATCCTACCGTCAGATTTTCCCAAAACTGGAACCGTTAGGACCGCTTTGGGAAGATCTTAAAATTTGTTAAAATCCAATGGTTAGATTTCGGGGAATGTGTAAATCAAATTATGATAAAAACAGCACTAGGGCTGCATAGCGACCTGAAGCGCCGTTAAATTAAATTGAGCTATTTTTACATAAATAAAAATAGTGATAAATCGTTATAAAATAATATTAACGATATAAAATGGTTTTAAATTATATATATGCGAAAATCATTTGAAAAGACCGAGTTCAATCTCATTTCAAATGATTATACGACGATTTAAGTCGAAGATATTGAAGACGGTGATTGAAGGCCAACGATCTTCACATCAATGGACGACTACTGATGCTCGACATTGGCTAGCTACAAGTAAAGGGCTAAAGTGGTAGTTGTCCGAACGTACTTGTTGATTGTCCGGATATGCGAGCGCCTCTCCTTCGTATTGGATATACAGGGAGGAATAAGGTGACTCCAGTTTCGTTCAGACCCAGAACGAACTTGTAAATGGATGCGTGTCTGACATTGGATTTCATTCCATGTAAATTAAATTGATTTCTATTAATATATATCCGTTTGGTGGCGGAGAATTTATTCTCTTGCTTAACACCCTCAGAGGGTATATATTGATAGTGATTGATCGCATGGCGTGGATTGTCAATGTGCCACGCCAAGATGCAAATGATCAAGTCTTTTGTTGAAAAGCAGGGCCTTCTGGTAGATGATCAAAGCATAGCATGTTTAGGCGTAGCTTTGTGTATAGCATGACTTCGCGAACCTCACACCCCGGTATGAGTCAAAAATGGGATTAGGACTGCAGGGAGTGCACACGTTTCTTTCTAGCTAAGAAGTGGTGTTAGTGACTTACCAGCCCTGACATTTTTACTTATGTGGATGATGGATAATGAGGTACCTCGGGTTTTATAGGTTGTTAGTGGCTATATTAGAGGTTCAAAAGAACCGAGAAGCGTGTGTTCAGGAATTGCCAATCCACTAACGTTATGTGTGGACCGGCCCTGAAGATCCAAGGATTCACCGCGGGGAATCCTGAGGCATTTGCTAGAGTATCTCGAATCGGGGAGGACGATCCCTAACCTCGACTCGTGATGGAAACCCAATTTCAAATACAACACCATGCGGTTTTGATTGTAGATCTAGTATGGCGACATAGTAGGATGGGGTACTATGCCGTCTATGATTGATACATTATGATTGAAATTGTTTTTGAAAACACATATACACTAATAATAATATCAAATCCAATTTTAACGTATCAAGCATTTTTGACTATTATAAGGTAAAACTCCGGTTTGCGTTGCATTGTGTGATGGGACTTGAGTCTTATAATGATTTCATTTTTCTAAAAAGCATTGCGTTGTTTAACGATTTATTTTATTTTATGCACTGGCAATCCAATGGAGTAAACCCCGTTTCGTGTTACTGGCGTGGTCCTGTGATTAGCCTTATTATTAGATTAGTTGAGTTAGATATCTCATACCAGTCTCATGACTGACCTGTAGTTTGTTTCACTGACAAACCCGGGTGCCCATATTTTCCACACATGCAGTCGAGTAGCTTGTTTTGTAGATATTTATCTCTTGAGTAGGATTTTGGATTGAAGCTTAAAGCAGCGTCCAAAGCATTTATAGTCTTCCGCCGCAATGTATTGAATTTATTGTAATTTATCTTCTGTTGTATTTTATTCAATGTACTCCTATATACTGTACTCTGATGTAACATTATTATGTTTTATAAAAGTTTTCTGTTGTTATTCTGATGTGTTGTATTCCCAAAGTTAACGTATGCGAGATTTGAATGGTCTTAGTTGATTTAGCAATCGGTTAGGTCCGAGTAAAATCCATATCGTTACAGTTAGTATTAGAGCACTGGTTAGCTCAAATCTTTGGGGTACAACTCATTAGAACTAAACAAAAGACTCATCACATGTAGGATTAGTAATATCCTATAAAAGAATACTCATTAGAGATAGGATCAGTCGTATCCTAGAATGAGAAAACTCATTAGAGGTGGGATTAATAATGCCCTAGAATGAGTTGAGAGTGCCAAGTCTATAATTAACGTATTTGTGATTATATATATAATCTGATTTTAGAAAATATGATTTTTGAATATATAAAAGTTATATATATTTGAGAAGTTAATCAACTAATAAGATTAATGAAAACAATATAAAATGAAAGTTGAGTTGGTTAATTAAACAACTTTTATCTTCGTTCCTTTTTGAGGACGAAAATATTTTAAGTGGGGAGATTGTAACAACCCGGAATTTTGGAACCAATTCAAAATTTTTATTTTAGAAATTTTAATGGATTTTGATCATTTAAATGATTTATTTTAAACAATAATGATTAAAAATTTATTTTAATCGAAGTTAAAAAGAATAAATTCAATTTAATTAGAAAAGGAGTTAGAAATGGCGTGGCAGTTCGAAAATTCGATTTCTAATTTCAATTGACTATACAGAATTCATTTTAACTCAGAATTGAGTGAAATAAGAAATATTTAAATCTATTTAACCATATCTTTCAAAAGAATCTGGAAAATTGAAATTTCGTTTTATAAATAAAAGGTTATGGCCAGTTTAAAATTTAGAAAAGTCGTTGTAGAATTTATATATATTTTAATATAATATATAGCCCTTAAAAATAGTCATTTTGCAAACGACCTCCGTTTTCGACGAAACCAATTTTGTTGGTACTGGAATGTCAAATTATTGCTGCGTTCCAATTTTCATAATTTTCAGGATTAATATGCGAGCGTGGCAAAAAAATGTGTTTTGTCAGTTTTAGTCAAATCGGATCGACCAGAAAATGGCCAATTTTCAAACGGTCTCGGAATTCAAAGAAATTAGTTTTGTTAGAACCGTATCGTCAAAACAAAGCTAGAAATATTTTTTCTGTAATTTTTAGAGTCCGTATGTGGCCCCGATGAATTTAAATGTAAGATTGAATTAATTAAATAATTTAAATATTAAATTAAATAAAACAGGCCAAAGACATTCGTTTGGGCTGACGGGACCTAGCCCATTGCGTCCGGAACATGATTATTTGTCTAGGGATAATTCTTATTGGGCTGGATTTGGAGTCTGTACAAATTAACGGGCTATTTTCTTAATTAGATAATTAATTAATATAAATTATACTGTATATATATACTGTTGGAATACACAAACCCTAGTTTTCACTAATACACCAGCCGCCAGAACATGAAATTGACGGATATAATCCTCCCCTTTTCTTTCGATTAATTCTTCCAATCCCTCAAGAAATTTCCAAATCTTCTAGAGATAAAACGATAGAGCTCATTAAGATCTATGATGCCAACGGTCGAGATTGATTTTCATTGAATGGAGCATGAGAATTTTACGCCCAAAGCGCTACTGCTCGCAGCGGTTTCCAGACCGCCATGGGAGGGCCAGCTGGCCGTACTCGCTGGAGGGGGAAGGTGACGATGTGGCGATCAGAGTGGCGTGTTTTGAGGAGGTTCTGGTGCCTCTATGGAGTGCGCGGTGGTTCCCTAATCGTTGAGCGATGGGTTCTCTTATCTGAGAGACGGGAGGAAGAAGTATTGGACAGATGATTAAGGTTAAGGCTTAATTAAAGTTTAATTATAAATTATTTATTTATTAATGTAATCAAATCTTAAAACGATCGTATATGATTCAAATAAAATCATAATTTGACAATTCTGGACTCTATGGAATCGTATGAACAAGATCTACATGATGGTACAAACTAGGACTATAATAAAGCAAATCAAAATTTAGAGCAAATTCAGATCTGAACTGTACAGAATTAAAATCATGGTGAGAATACTTTATTTTTAATAATTAAAATATATTCATTTATGATCATGTTAGAAAGCAGATCCGCTGTTAAGTTCAGTTTGATATTAAACAGATTTGATGTAGATTGATTGATGCTGTTTGGTATGATTTGTTTGGTAAAATTGTATATAATGGAATTGTGGAGACTTGTTAGCAAATATAGAAATATAATCTTTATGTTAAATTAGAATTGTTACATAAAAACATCACTTTTATTAGGGAATGTCATGTTAATTTAAAACATCAATTTTGTTAAGAAATGTCATGTAAAATAAAAATAACATTTTAGTTATAAAATGTTAAGATTGATAAAATTAACATTTTAGTTATAAAATGTTAAGATTGATAAAAATAACATTTTAGTAATAAAATATTGAGTTGATAAAAATATCACTCTTTATACGTTTTGTTGAATTAGAGTTGTCGACAAACCAAATATATCACTTTTATATGTTTAGTTGAATAAGAGTTGTCGACAAGACAAATATATCTCTTTTATATGTTTTTGTTGAAATAGAGTTGTTGATAAAACAAATATATCACTTTTGTATGTTTTTGTTGAAATAGAATTTTCAAAAAAAACAAATTTATTTATTTTATTAGTTTTTGTTGAAATGTTAGAATTGATTTAACATAAAAATATTCTTTTTAGGTAAATATGAAAGGTTAGAAAAAATGTTAACATATAAAATATTCTTTTATATGATATTAGAATTTATAGAAAAATGTAAACATATAAAATATTCTTTTATATGTTATTAGAAGTCATAAAAAAATGTAAACATATAAAATATTCTTTTATATGATATTAGAATTCATAGAAAAATGTTAACATATAAAATATTCTTTCATATGATATTAGAATTCATAGAAAAATGTTAACATATAAAATATTCTTTTATATGATATTAAAATTCATAGGAAAATGTTATCATATAAAATATTCTTTTATATGTTATTAGAATACATAGGAAAATGTAAACACATACAATATTCTTTAATATAGAACACATAGAAAAGGTAAACATATAAAACATTCTTTCATTTGTCATTGGAGCACATAGGAAAAGTATAGAAATAAATATGTCATATTTGTTGAAATAAGAATTGACAAAGTAAAATTGTCATTTCGTTGAAGTTAGAATAGACAAAATAAAATTGTCATTTCGTTGAAGTTAGAATCGACGATATAAAATTGTCATTTTGTCGGATTAGAAATGTAAATACAAAAATGTCGTTTGTGAATTAAAAATGTCAAATATAAAAGATTTTATTTTTATTGTCAATTTGTTACAATAAAAAGAGTCGAAATAAAAGGTTATATTTTTAAGGTAGTTTAGTTTTCAATAAGAAGACTTCATTTTAAAAACCACATTTTTAATGTAGTTTAGTTTTAAATGAAAAAATTAGGTATTAAAGATAATGTTTTATTTTCACTTTGTTTAAATAAAAAGACGTAACATGAAAGATTATATTTTTACGGTTCATAGTTTTAAATAAAAAATTGAACATAACCAAAATCACATTTTCATAGAAAAGATTAGACTTAATCAAAAATTTACATTTTTGTTAAATAAATGTGAGTTATAAAAAAATTTACATTTTTGTTAAATAGAATGGAGTTGTAACAAAAATGACATTTTTGGTTAAATAGACTTGAGTTGAGCAAAATATGAAATTTGTCAAACTAGAATTGTCGACATGAATGCCACTATCACTTGTAATCATTTTGTTAAATTAGATTTGTTAACGAAATGAAATTGTCGCTTTTATCGAATTATAATAGTTGAAACTAAGATTGTCACTTTTATCAAGTTATAAAAGTTAAAACCAAATTTGTCACTTTTATCGAAGGTAATAGTTGAAAACAAAATTGACCTTTTTGTCAAATTAGAATTCTTGATACCAAAATGAACATTTTTGACCAAAAAAAAAAAAAAAAAAAAATTAAACCAAAGATTACATTTTTGTTCATTTAAAAATGATTAAACAAAAAGATACATCTTTGTTCATTGAAAAGAAGGAGACGTTTTTGTCCATTCAAAAGAAAGTATACATTTTTGTTCATTCACAAGAAAGAGGCATTTTTGGTTAATTTAAAAGAGAGAGACATTTTTTGTTCATTAAACAAAAATAGACATTTTTGTTCATTTAAAAGGATTAAACAAAAATAGACATTTTTGTTCATTTAAAAGGATTAAACAAAAATAGGCATTTTTGTTCATTTAAAAAGGATCAAACAAAATAAGGCATTTTTGTTCATTAAATAGGATTAAACAAAAATAGACATTTTTTGTTCATTTAAAAAGGATGAAACAAGAATTTACATTTTTGTCAATTAAAAAGAATTAAACAAAAATAAACTAGAATTTTCATCAAAAGTAAAAGTATCACTTTTATTGTAAATGCATATATTAGGATTTATATGCAAGTATAAAATATCGCTTTTATTGTAAATGCATATATTAGAATTTATTGTAAAGACAAAATGTTTGAAACATTAAAAATTACATTTTTAATGTAAAGATAAAATATATGTAAATATCCATTGTATAGATAAAATGGTTGAAACATTAAAATTCACACTTTTTATGTAAAGAAGGAATTATGTGAAGTATTCATAGTTTGGGTAATAATGTGGAAACATTAAAATTTACATTTTTAATGTAAAGCATGATCCGTGTAAAATGATCACTGGTTGAAATAAGAAAGTTTAACAATAAAATTTTACATTTTTATTGTATATAGAAATGATGAGAAATATGCATAATTGTAATAAATTAGTTAATCAATAAAAAATACATTTTTATTGAATGTATGATTCGCTAGAACAATGCATAGTAGAAATAAATTGGTCAATCAATTAATGGTTTTGAAGTTGTCAAGCGAATTATAGATATATATATTTATATACATAAATTAAAATTAAAATTAAACGAATCGCGCACAGTAGTTCGCGTTTCGAAATCGTAACTTTAAATGATTATACCGAATTATCCGACCGTCGGATTTTCCCAAAACTGGAACCATTAGGACCGCTTTGGGAAGATCTTTCTGATGATATAAATTTTGTTAAAATCCAATGGTTAGAATTCGGGGAATGTGTAAATCAAATTCTGATAAAAACAACGCTAGGGCTGCATAGCAACCTGAAGCGTCGTTAAATTTAATCGAGCTAAATATAAATAAAAATAGCGATAAATCATTATAAAATAATATTAACGATATAAAATGGTTTTAAATTATATATATATGCGAAAATCATTTGAAAAGACCGAGTTCAATCTCATTTCAAATGATTATACGATGATTTAAGTCGAAGATATTGAAGACGGTGATTGAAGACCGGCGATCTTCACATCGAATGGACAACTACTGATGCCCGACATTGGCTAGCTACCAGTAAAGGGCTAAAGTGGTAGTTGTCCGGACGTACTTGTTGATTGTACGGATATGCGAGCGCCTCTCCTTCATATTGGACATACGGGGAGGAATAAGGTGACTCCGATTTCGTTCAGACCCAGAACGGACTTGTAAATGGATGCGTGTCTGACATTGGATTTCATTCCATGTAAATTAAATTGATTACTATTAATATATATCCGTTTGGTGGCGGAGAATTTATTCTCTTGCTTAACACCCTCAGAGGGTATATATTGATAGTGATTGATCGCATGGCATGGATTGTCAATGTGGCACGCCAAGATGCAAATGATCAAGGCTTTTGTTGAAAAGCAGAGCCTTGTGGTAGATGATCAAAGCTTAATCTATTTAGGCATAGCTTTGTGTATAGCATGACTTCGCGAACCTCACACCCCGGTATGAGTCAAAAACGGGATTAGGACTGCAGGGAGTGCACACGTTTCTTTCTAGCTAAGAAGTGGTGTTAATGACTTACCGGCCCTGACATTTTTACTTATGTGGATGATGGATTATGAGGTACCTCGGGTTTTATAGGTTGTTAGTGGCCATATTAGAGGTTCAAAAGAACCGGGAAGCGTGTGTTCAGGAATTGCCAATCCACTAATGTTATGTGTGGACTGGCCCTGAAGATCCAAGGGTTCACTACGGGGAATCCTGAGGCATTTGCTAGAGTGTCTCGAATCGGAGAGGATGATCCCTAGCCTCGACTCATGATGGAAACCCAATTTCCAATACGATACCATGCGGTTTTGGTTGTAGAACTAGTATGGCGACATAGTAGGATGGGGTACTATGCCGTTATGATTGATACATTATGACTGAAATTGTTTTTGAAAACACATATACACTAATAATAGTATCAAATCTGTTTTTATCGTATCAAGCAGTTTTGACCATTATAAGGTAAAACTCTATCCTCTGGTTTGCGTTGCATTGTGTAATGGGACTTGAGTCTTATAATGGTTTCATTTTTCTTAAAAGCATTGCGTTGTTTAGCGATTTACTTTATTTTATGCACTGACAATCCAATGGAGTAACCCTTCCACGTTAGCGGTGCGGTCCTGTCATTAGCCTTATTATTAGGTTAGTTGAGTTAGATTTCTCATACCAGTCCCCTGACTGACCTGCAGTTTGTTTCACTGGAAAACTTGGGTGCCTATATTTTCCACACGAGTAGTCGAGTAGCTTGTTTAGCAGATATTTATCTCTTGAGCAGGATTCTGGATTGAAGCTTAAAGCTATGTCCAGAGCATTTATAGTCTTCCGCTGCAATGTATTGAATTATTGTAATTTATCTTCCGTTGTATTTTATTCAATGTACTCTGATATTCTGTACTCTGATGTAACATTATTATGTTTTATAAAAGTCTTCTGTTGTCGTTCAGATGTGTTGTATTCCCAAAGTTAACGTATGCGGGATTTGAAAGGTCTTGGTCGATTTAGCAATCGATTTAGTCTGGGTAAAATCCGTATCATTACAATGACGCTCGTCCAATTCTTGAAATTATATCCAAGAGAAAATAGTGCAAAAAACCGCATTCTATGAGTTCGCTAATTGTTATGATTTACTTGTCATTCATCAAAAATGGAGCTCTAGCAACACATAGAGCTTAAGGGATGTTCAATACAAGTCAAAAAGCAAGAAAAAAGCAAGTCGAAATGCTTATGGTTCTAGTTTCGGAGATTCTTACCATATTGATTCTAATATATATCTAGATATTAAAGCTGAAGAAGCACTGCTCCAAGTTGATGGAGATGCTAGACCGATGGGGCAACGAGCAACTAAGAAGAAAATTGTTGTTCATACCTAGATTTATTATCAATTAGCCCATATACATGAAAAACATGCGAGAGAGAATGCAGAACGACAAAAAAAAAATAGTGCAGAAATCCTTACCATGTTAAAACAAGTGACCAATATTGAAATAGGTAGGTAAGAGAGGAGCGACAACAATAGACTTTAGTGATGAAAAAGGATGACACAAGAATGGATCCATTAACAATGCAACACTGGACGGATTACAAACAACGAATTGTTGATAGTCAATCAGATCTAGACAAATGTAGTTAAGTTATTGAGAAATGTATCCTCTTTTATTGTTTCCAATCATGTATTATTTTCTAGTTTGAAGTATTCAATGGTATGCCATTTTGTTCAATGCATGTTTCATTTAGCAATTATTGTTTACTGCACCAAACAAATAAACCTTTTACATGACGATAATCATAGTACTCTACCAGTCGATACAACAAAAGAAATGCAAACATACATACTAAAATGCAAACATACATAATGAAATGGAAACATACATAATAAAACATAGATCCATAGTAAAAAAAACTACTGATTTACATAAGAGTTTTAAATATTATCCATTAAATTTTTTTGTAGCCTGTTATGAATCGTTGCATTACAATATATTTCATGTTGATGGAGTTGAAACATATCGCACTGTCTTTCAGTTTGTAAATTGGCAGCGCAGAATATTTGGTGTTGCTGTCTTGCTCCTTCGTACACGAAATCTGAGTAGTCCATGTCCTTTTAATCCTCTGTAACGACCAGGTAGGGATTCGATGAATGAGTTATGACAATAATACATAAACCCGTATTACTTGCCAAAACTCAAGTATCGAAAACACCAGATAGTTAATAGAAAAAATTTAGATGGTGAGAAAAGAAAGAAAGAAATATTATAATAAAATAAGAAGAAGAACCAACACAAAATCAGAGTCTTACATCGCAGTGGAACAAAATATAATATAGAATTAAATCTTTATTGAGATCTTGAAATATACTTACAATCATTAGAGTACATTAATACATCTGGCAATCATAATAACCTATCCTCAAATAAAACACACAGCGGAACAACAATTATATGATCATACGTCTGATCTCCTCCAGTTTGTTTCTTCACAACATCCGATAACCTGAACCTGTAAAACTCGGTCTAACCCGAGCATTGCAAACGCCAGGATCATTCTGGTGAAACATAGTGAGAAAACTCACTAAGTTTATAGGTATCATCCAACTTGATTTTAAAGTTAATATCTTTTCGAAAGAAAAGGATAATCATAAGACCAAATCCACACATAAACACAGATGGTTTTTACCTTACGATAACCCAAAACATTTTGGAATCATATCTTTTCTGATATTATAATAGTGTCTAACTCAAGTAAGTAACAATCTAGCAGAACGCTTGCATATCACGCTCCACATATATAGTATACAATCAAAAATCGCGGGCTCTTATTGGCGAATGGATTTCCAACTATGGCAAGAAATAGGACCACCTTCCGACATTGTAACTCTTGAGAAAATACAATAGGGTTCGACAAGAACATCTTGCAAGCCTTGTTAAACATGACCGGTCATTCAATTCTCTTGAATGTTCCGAATATATTGTCACCTACGGTTGGATCCAACATAATAGTTTCTGGGAGATACATAAGCGAAAAGAAGAACAAATGAAATTTCTCTAGATGGTGACAATACACCCTAATTGGGAGCGACCCACTTAGCCATGCGACCTACCCGATTTTATATCATTTCCCGGTTGATGAGGCTTGTGGTTTAAATCTTCTTTCTAGAACATCTGGCCATCCTTCACTTTGAATGTTACATCGTCAAATCCATCAAATCACTAATTAATGTATACAAAAATACTCTGGGTGACTAAGAAGTAAGAACGAATTCCTCAACCACCAACAGAAGTATTTTTATAGAAATCTATGTACGCAATCCTTTGGAAATAATTTGTCAGATATTCATCCATACAAGTTGTCCTGAGACTGGACAAACCGAAGGCACCCTCCTATTACATCCTAGGTATTATCCTATGGATCAACAACGGGTAGTCTTTGCAATCCGCAAATTCCAACCACAATAGAATCACCTACCAAATAACTCTAGTTGCAAGCCGGAGAAATTTGACAAGTAATCCTTCCGTTTATGAAGATCCACGGTCTTCAACTATTCCATCTTCAATCAATATCTTCACATATTTGCTAGTTCGGAATGGTTTTCGAATATAAATCCAATCCCGGTCTTTCCATACCAACAAACGTATAGGTCAAATTTAATAGTCGGTTATTTAACTATCAAATAAATAATCATGAAAATAAAATGAGCTCATTAGTTCAGTACTCAACATTACTTGGCCTTTTTAATTAAAAATAATTAACGAATGGTCAATTTAAAACTTAAAAATCTTTTCAATATTTCAACATAGCATCTCACTTCTTGTTTAACGTAAGATTATTTTCAAAACTATTTTTTTAATACTTAGCTAAATATCCTATAATCATATCCAATTTTGTATTCAACTATCATTTTACAAAATATTTGCTACATCATTTTTCATTATCTTTAATTGGGAAAATCAATTCAACTTATCATTCATAAAATAACGTTACGAATTATGAAAACCACTCAACCAAGCCAATCTCCAGTAGGTTCCAATTCTTAAATTTCTTATCTTAACTCCTTATCACCCCATATTATTCCACTTATAATCCATTCAATCCATTTCCCGCTTTGAAAATCTCCTTTCAATTCCATTCATTTCACTTAATTTTATTATTAAGTAACGTTAATTTAAAATCAACGCTTTAACTACACAGCCTTTTTATAAACCTTATTTAATATAAACCCCTTTCTATCTCGATTTCTTTTTTACTTAATTCGAATGTTAAATAAAAATTTATTTTAAGCTATCGTATTCACTTAAAATCCCTTTTATAACTTCGTTATAAAAACTCGGGTTAATATAAAACCCCTTCATAAACACCTATCAAAATTTAACTAAATTCCATTTCAACTTCGAGTACTTACTCTTGCTTGCTTATAAAACATAAGAATTTTCTTTATAAATTCATTCTATAATTATTTATAAACTTAAATAATCAATAATAAATATTAATTTTCCTCTTAATAAACATTTATCTGAAACAATAGATTTCAAAATCTATCTTTAGCTATAAAATAAATTTTATAACTTCATTTCTGTCGATTCATCTGACTGTAGATCAATATTTATAAAACGGTTCGTTTATAGCCATATGCTGCCAATTACTCCACCAATACTGCCTATTGGTTAAAACAAAACAATTGTTCAATTTCTAGTCAACGATCAACAACCAAATCAATCATCCAATCAGAATGGTTCATATAACGATAATATGAAAATAAATAACATTTAATATATTTAAGGAATCAAGTTGAATCCCTCCAACTTGTTTTTTCCTGCATCCAAATAGGTTATCTCAAATAAAATCATTCAACTCAATATTCAAATAAAATTTTGAATAATTAACCAATAATGGTAATTTAACCATCCAATTATAAATTTTATATGTTTATATTATTATAAACATGACGCATAAGGTAAGTTACCTCGATTGGTTACAATCGTTAAAAATAATGATTGGTTTCAATTAAATTAAACGAACGTTTAATTTAATCAGTTCGATCAATATATCATAATGTATTCAGTAAATATCCAACAATAAACAATCATAACACACAAATATTTAACCCGACTTATATAAAATATAAGTGGGTGAAAATCGAGCGAGTTGAACTCGCCTTGATTCCTTTTATCGTTGAAGCGTTATGGTTAAATTAAACATGCGTTTAATGCAAGCAATATTTCCAGTTGCTTCCGAATCTATCCAATTGAACTTCTAGAATATTTTGCTCGTCATCATGATCCCATTGCAATTTGTTTCATTAAATTCTGTTCATAGGACAAAAGTTATTCAAGTTGTAATTTATATGATTTAATTAAACCTTAACCTTCTTAATTAAATTAATTAAATAATTTAAATATTAATTACATTTTAAACCATGCGTCTCGATTAATACCCTATAAATTCATTGCAATTGTCAAGCCAAAGTCTATAATAATTTTATTTAGGCATACCTTGTCACTCAGTCAGGTGTATTAAATAGGTTCAATATTATAGTATTCATTTGGTAACAATACCCAAAATCTTTACAATATCAAAACCTTAATAATAATTTAATTAACCTAATTACTAATTATGTGCAATCAACCATAATTAGGCATCATAACCATAATTAGGCATGCACATTTCACACCCAGGCCGGTGTTATGTATACTATAATGTTTGGCCACGTCACCATCTAAAGAAAAGATTAGGCAGTTTAACTTCATCATTAGGAACTTATAAGATACACGGTATAATCATACAATTGGAGACATTTAAATAACCGGGCGCGTATACTCTTATACGTAAATCATGTTGTAATGTAGTATAGGGGTCAGGCACGCTATATATAATTAGGCATGTTATCTTCACCTGCTCCTATGTATTTTCGAACCCATTCACCTGCTCTTCAGCCAAACCCACGCGCCACCACCATTCCACCCACCTTCCACACTGCCACATTCAACATCGGAGCTTCACCACTCCCTCACCAGCGACGCCCCCCCTGCTTCACGATGGCCACCAAAACACGCACAGTCTCCACTTAATCTCGAAACCCATCACCCACACACCTGTAGCTTCATCTACCATGCAACACCCTGAATTCAGTACGCCACTAGAACGTGCGCGCTAATCTCCTCCAACCATCCGCATGCCCCTCTCCGTTTCGACTTCGAACCAGACCTTCCACTTCCATCTTGACTGGCATCACAGCCACACCCAAAACTGAGCATCACTTCCCTCTTCAAGTTCACTGTTGTCTACACTAGCTAATATGCATGTTTAAGAAGGACTGATTTGTTTTGGAAGGAGGAGTTTGGCATTCTTTTTTTTTTTGCCGAAACAAAGAAATGGAACGAAAGAGATGCATACACACACACACACACACACACACACACATATATATATATATATATATATATATATGAGTACGAGTGGATAAGAACAATGTCCATTTGTTTGGTACGAGGAAGACTAGGGTAGCTGCAACTGCGTGATCCAGCCATGTTAAGGCTCAAGCATGTGCTGATGCAGACTAAACAAAAACTAGCCATATATATTTAATTTAAACTAGGCATTTGCTTCATTTTCTTAGGTCTGCGTATGTTTGGTAGCTGCATCAGTTTAGCCTTAGCCATTTAGAAAAGTTTTAGAGTAGGAAATAACATGTGATGGGTAGGCTTGTGGAGAAATTAGGGTGTGTTCATTTTTCATTGCAAGCGCATTTATTTTATTAGGCTTTACATGTGCTAGGTCAGTTGAAAAGAAAAGGGAATTGGGTTGGCTATTCTAAATGGAAATATGTTAGAAAATAGGTAGGCTTGTACATTATTTAGGGTGGGTATGTACGGTTTTAATTTACTTAGGGTGGAAGTAATATATATATATATAATTATTTTATATGGTTAATTAAATTATACCGCTATTAACATGGCACATCCTACATTCGTACTATCACTAATGACACCAAATGCAATGGAAATGGACGCACCGCTACGTCTTGATGTTTCGATTCCAATGAAATTTGTTTCGTTGAAAACCGACTTCATTTCACAACTACGCTATTTTAATTCCAATTTATTTATCAGTCCACCCTTAAATTGCACGCACACAAATGAAACAACTCAGATTGGCTCCAATTGGAAATCTATTAATAATTAGTTATACGTATTTCAATAAAATTTGTTTCGTCGAAAACAGAGATTGTTAGAAAAATACTATTTCTAAGGCCTATATAATATCGATAAAATATAATTAAACTCCCAAACAATTCAATTTAAATAATAATAAATTATTATTATCATATATCTTTAAAAAAAATCGTATACAACTTAAGCCATTATAGATTTTAAAATCAACATTCAAAATTCTAGGTTAAACGATATTCAAATTATATAAAAATCCTTTATATTTATTAAATGAACGTTATAATTTATACAAGATTCCATAACGACTATTTGAAAATTTGAATTGGACATAACTCACAATCAACAAGTTGACATCTCCATTTTTCTCTTACATTAGAGAAATATTATCAAATAGATTCAAACGTTTTTCTTGTTTCATAGAATTCCAACTTAAAATGGATTCTGTATATTCAATTGAAGTTTAAATCATAAATTATGAGCTAACACGTCGTTGCAAGTTCGTTGTATAATTAAATATAAATTTAACGATCAAATCTTGTCATATAAATGATTTGTATATTATAAACAGGAAAAAAATTGTGAAGGACAAAAAATCCAAAAATATTGCCCAAAAGGACAAGGAGCAAAAAACTTGTCCAAAAGGACAAGTTTTAGTGCAAAGTGGAAAAACATGGGACCCCCCTGAAATTCACCATTTGCACTAAAACTTGTCCTTTTGGGCAAGTTTTTTGATGGTTTTCCTTTTGGGCAAATAATTTGGGGAGTTTGTCCTTGAGGGAAAAATCCCCTATTATAAATGCATTTATAATTCCAAATAAATATTTAAAATAATAAATTAAATTAAATATCTGACTACCAAAAATACGGGACGTTACATCTTCAATGATCATGTTATCCATAATGATGCAATAGAACATAATTTTTGTCATTTGTGACGGACTACTTACCATTGCAAATCTAGATTGGAGGACCCCAAATGCCCTTTCTACATCTTTCCTTTATCCTTGCATTATGGCAATTTTTTTCTAATTGCATATATTGGATTTACAAAAGACTGTACAAACGTATCTGATACCTAGGTGCACCGAAACATCCAACTCAAAAAGCATAAAAACCTGACCACCAGTCTCCCATCATACCTGAATGTGAGCCCAGTGAGGCTACACTCAACAAAGCCATGTTTTTCACAAAGTTACACTTTGTTCTTTCATCAACATATTCCACTTAGAATGTCACAGTGTCATTTCACAACACATAATTGATGTCTACCAATATATAACCTTTGAGCTCGTACGTCTCAGCGAAGGGTGTTAAGCTAAGAGAAGTAGTTCCTCCGCTACCAACAAATATATATTTAGTAAAGACTAATTGCTATGCTATAAACACAACGTCAAACATTCAATCCATACAAGTTCGCTTTGGGACTGAACAAAACCCAAGGCATTCTCCTACTACCATTAGTAGCGAAAATCCTTGCAATCCACTATTTCCAAATATGTCCGAACCACTATTTTTAAAAGGTCGATATTCATCTCTATACTGGTGATCAACCAATGAAATGAAAATCAACAAGCGACCCTTTCGATTCTAAAGTATCCGATCTTCATTTTCTTCACTTCGTCATAGATTGTTCGAAGTGGATTTGGATAGGTATCACCCAAATCTGATCCCGGTTTCTTGGAATCAATCATCGTTATTCGAAAACAAAATGGATATACAAGATTCAAGTTAACTCTCTTTCATCATAATTTAGTTGTTTTAACCATTCATTTGACTTAATATAATCCTTAATCATTTATTCCTTAAAGTAGGAAATTATCCATAAAACATTTCTTCTTTGAATAAGGATTCATTTATTATTCCCTTTTATCTTTAAGCAAAGATTCATTATTCACCTATCTTTAACCAAAGATATATCATTTGCTTATCTTTAAACAAAGATTTATGTTTCCTTTAATCTTTAAACAAATATTTATATTTATCATTAATCTTTACTTTTATAAACTATTATCCAAAAAAACTTAGAATTATCAAATTTCCTTTCAATACTTGGAAATCTAAATTCGATCACATGATTTTCTGTCTTCCAAAACAAGTATTATACAAATTCAAGCTTTCCAAATTCCAAATCAAAAGATTTAGAAAATTGTTTATAATTCATAAATCATATAAACTCATTTAGATCAAATTCCATTTCAAATATTTTCGTTTATCCAAACAAATTTTATATCATAATATAGGATCTTTCAAGAGCTTTAAATCGGTATCCTAAAAAATCATTTACAATTCATATTATCGAATACTTTTCCTTCTTCAAAACACATCCCATTCAAAATCCTTTGCACAAAATATAGGACTTCTATTCATTTTTGTTTCCAATATTAAATCTCGTTTGAAAAAAGTTAAATCATTTTAGTAGTATAAAAAAAAATCTCTTGAAAAAACAATTTTATTCAAAATATCATCATGCTTTTGATGCGCTACTCTATTGTAGCATGTACATGTTTCAAACTAGTATTGTTTCAAAAATGCTTATTCAAAACATAGAAATTCCACAATTTCAGAACCAAATTCTTAAATAAAATTTTCCAAAATCCAGTTCCCTTGCACAAGTTGGATTCAATATTTCAAAACATTTTCAATTACTATGTAAATAACATTTGTCAATGTATTTGTTAACATAGTATCTTGGATCAAATCAATCCTTCGAGAATTCATTCGTTGATTGTTGCAAAACTCAAAGTTAACTAGTTCAAACTCAATCTTGGTTCCTTTCGATAAATGGCACAAACGGGTATACAAACATAGATAAAGTCAAATTTCATGTGCTCGAGTCAAGCGAAGATAAGCTAAGGGATTCAGTGTCAAAATAAGTTCACAAGATAAAAGGGCACGTATGGTACTACTCAAGAACAAACAGTTCGGGTTCGATCGTCTGAGTGATGCACCCAACATAGACCAAAATAGAAAAGTTAGGTAAATATAAGGATATAAGTATAGGCAGTTCAATCATTGGGTACTAGAATAAAATTCAATTCTTCTATATCTTATAAGTGATTACTTATTAAGAAATTTCCATTCGATTCATTAATGTTTCAAGTGGGGAAAATCAGTCTTCTCCCCCACTCAGACATTTGTTATAATTTGATCCAAAATCTGAAATAGGGAGTGATATCCTCAAGCACATCTTGTATAAGATTTCTTAAAAAAATAAGCTCACTCAATTTTGCATTTAAGAATTCGTTTCTCCTGCTACAATATATCCTTTTAAGCTTTTGGACAAATTGTTCAATTTATGCTTATCACTCATTATCCTAGTTATATACGTGTTCAACTTAACTACCTTATAATACATTCATTAACATTTCGAACCATTTATCGAAATAGCTTAAGTATTTTTCAACGTTTCAATCATAATCATATAGTTATCCCACCTTCGAAACTCAAAATTAAATATTGATGATGTTGCAATCATCAACAAACCATCTTCAAGTGACTAGAGTGTGATCCCATATCTATCTAGTATATACAAGACTTTGTATATGCGATAGCTAGGCATATATTCAAAATCTTCACATATTTGACAGTCTAACCTTGACGTCAAATAAATACTCAAAACTCTTACTATAGGATATTTTATTTCCATTTCACATTGATTACCTTTCAACTATATAGTTGAATTAACCTTATTCTTATATAAATCTTTCACATATAAGTTTCGAAAAGGAACCTTAAATTTCAAAATACTTTATGTTTCAAAATACGCTCTCTCCATAGTAATTCTAGTGATGATTCCACTCATTCTAGGGTACTGCCACCCCATTTCTGATGAGTTTTAAACCCGATAAGCTAAGCTTTGTCAAACCAAATCTCTGATACCAAATGTAACGATCTATCTTTTTGACCGCTTCAACTCAGTAATTAAACCAACTCGAACCATTCAAAAACAACAGCTTGTTATTGCTTATCAGGTTTAAACACAATCAATCGAACAATGACAACACAAAATAATAGACATTATCTCACAACGAAACTTTTATTACAAAAATATCAGAGTTTACAAAATTCATTATACAGTGGAAGATTTAATACATGCAATTTAAATCTGAACAGAATTACAGATTTGACAAACCCAAAGCGAGCGTCTTCACCACTCTCTAACTTCGATAGCTGAAGTCTTTAAATCTGCAACACTCAGATCCGACCCGAGCGTTCCATGCAAAACATTAAATACTCTAGTCAGAATTAACTTTATTCAAGTAAGACAACTTTAATAAACACTAAAATAAAATAGGTAATCCCAACAAATTATTAAATATTCGTGTATATCAAAGATCCCAATTAAACTGCCCAACACATTTGACATAATCAAGCATCTAGGAATAGCAGAATCAAAATTTAGTTCAACAAGAAAGGATGCACCACAATGCACGGCTATAGGGGAATGCTGAAAAAAGGAAATTCGTAAAATTTCAAGGCAAGGACAAAGAAACAAAGTAAGGATGCTTTAGTATTAAATTAAATAATGCTTCTAGATGCAAATAAAAGATGCAAGTCATTGGCAAACATGAATTAGTAGCCTAACACATGAACTCGTTTAAAACTCAAAAGCCACTATAGAAGCATGACTATTAGTAGCATATAGGTTCAAAATAAGTACATGAATCAAAAAGAGGGAAGATGCACATGAAATTCCAATTAAATGGGTAACTACGAAGGTTCGCGGTCTGTCAAAAGAAAGTAAGCTTTATAGGTAAACACAAAATCAAATAGAGCAGGATCCGCACCCTTGCATATGTACACAAGAAGAAATGGCAGTATTATGTATATTAAGAGACCCCACAAATAAATCGTAGGCAAGGACAAATGAAGTCAAGAACAAAATGCCTAGGTGCATTAATATATTTCAATGCAAAATTATGACAATTAAATATGGGTGCGTGCCCCTATTTTACTTTATGGAAGTACAGCCAGGGCAAACCAAACATGAAGCAGTGCAAGAGTACAAGCCCAAGCGAATAAATGCATCAGCACAATACTCAAAACCGA
The DNA here is from genome assembly GCA_030737875.1 of Allium sativum. Taxonomy (NCBI): domain Eukaryota; kingdom Viridiplantae; phylum Streptophyta; class Magnoliopsida; order Asparagales; family Amaryllidaceae; genus Allium; species Allium sativum. The sequence continues at coordinate 145,023,414 of CM060912.1, read as the reverse complement.
CTGGCTCAATGGATGCACAAGTGCACTATCAACATGAAATCAAACTTGCATGGGTCTGACATGCAACGAACTAATGGACAAAGCCATGGCAGTCAAGTGTAGCAAGGTAGAGGATCAAGAGCGTAAACAACTGCCTCAAGTGATGCAACAATGGCAAAGTCACATTCTACGGCACATGTATAAAACTGAGCCAACCACAAGAAAACCTAGGCCAGGTGGAGCAATTCAAATCTCAATACAACACATGCAAAAGAACAATGTGATAGCAACAAGAGTAAGGTAAAACAGTAAATATTGGCAGCAAATATCAATTGGCTACAAGAAGTTTCGAAGGTCACATAAGGTAACATCAGTACACAATGTTAAGATGGAAAACACTTAACAGGTCAGATCCCGAACATGAAATACAAACTGCAAAATTGTATAGATATGGAAACTAGGGTAGTAAATGTCAAAGGGCATAATGCTACAACAGGTCAGATTCTTTTAAACAAGGCAGGAATTAAATTGGCTTAAGGCCATCACCTACGAGCACTTGTCGACAAGCACTAAATAGAGAAGCATAAAAATCAGGTTTAAAGGGTACACATGTGTGGGTGTGTGTGTATATATATATATCCAAAATTTTCAACAGTGTAACAAGGCATGAGCTGAAACTAGGCAGCATATGTTTTAAGTTTTCTAACATACATGTGGCCTCAAGTTTGAAAACAAAGTACCCAAGTGAACAAACAAAGATAACCTAGCATATAATTCGGGTTTACAAGGTAAAGCGCCCAGTTTATATATTTCCAGGTTCCATAACGCGACAGTAAAATATGAATGCGCAGCCCATGTCAAAATATAGGGAAGGCAAGGGATAAGAACGCCTACTACACACACATATATACAGATAAATATGCATATACACATGCAGATTTTAATTTCAAAGCAAACAAAATATATAGGATTAGGTTAGTATTGCAACAATAGCTCATGCAACACTAAGGGAACATATTTATCTATGTATATACGTATGTCGGTGATATGTATATTCACACACGCACGCGCGCGCACGCACGCGCGCGCGCACGCACGCACGCACGCACACACACACACACACACACACACACACACACACACACACCGACCACCACATATATATAGAAATCAAGTTTCCAGACGTCCAATTGACAGAGGAATGGCAAAATAGCAAGTACCCAAACAAAAAATATATAATTTTCAAATGTGCCGACAAAAGATGACTAATAAGCCACAAATAAATCAAGGCAGGGCTGTCATAGCAAGACAAGAAGCAACACAAGCATGCACAATATGGCACACAAAGCAATAGGTAAATGATATGATATAGCTTATTCAATGTTTGAATATGGCTTTAATTCTCCAAATAATTAAGGGCAGCATGACCTGGTTTCAACACAAGAAGCAAGTATACATTGTATGTACCGAAATAGACTTATATACATATTATAACTACAACATGTATTTTGGAAAAAAACTGGAAAAATAAAATAAGATAGGCCAAGTAGATAAATATTTAGCTAATGCAGGCTGAAATAGGCAGCCCTTATTAAACAGTCTCATATAAGTTCGCTTGACCCCAACATTAAGATAAAACCCACCAAATGACTATACTTCCGAATTAACCAAGGTAGGGTACATCATTTAAAATAAAAGCACATCCAATTTTAGGTAGCAACAGTGTGTGTACTGGGCATAGAGGACAAGGCACGATAATATATAAGTGCATCACGAATATAGGCAGCAAGATATAAGCAAATCAAACAAAAAGACATCAATTATTATAATTTAGTTTGTATTGATGTTGAAGTGCTTGAAGTAAATAAAAATGTGAGCTAATAACTCACCTTAAATTAGAAGTTCAACGAGACAGGCGGTGGCTGGTGCGAACTTGGTGACTGGCTTAGTGGCTTCGATTGCGGAGCTTCTGGTCGACACAACGAAGGCTGCAGGCTTCGCGGTGGCTGCTCGAAACGCTGATGGATGCAATGAAGTAAAAAGGAGAACTTGGGCGAATCGATTTGATTTTGAGGAGGGGAAACCTATTTGGGGAAAAGAATTTTTATTCGGAGGAGGATTAGTCGATTTCTTTGTTGCCATTAACGAAGGAGAAGGAGACAATGGCCATTACTAAAATTTTGGGAAATGGTGATTTTTTCTCTTCGGTTGAAATAAGGAGGGAAGAAAGGGAGGAAATAAAAGCAGAAGAAAAGGAATGGGTGTGAACAACAAGGACACGTGTTTGAGTGTTCTATAAATTTTTAACAAGTGTACAAGTCGATATGTCCGTATTAAAGCCTAACGCAATCATAGGCTCGCAACTTATCCCATCTAAGTCAATATGTCACTAAAGCCTAATCCCATAATTATAGTTTTAAGAGCGTAACTTAACATTTTAAAGTCAATACTTTCGTATTAAAGTCTAACACTAAATTTTAGGCTCGTAACTTAACCTTTTTAGATCAATATGTCTATATTAAAGCTAAACTGTTCTTTTAACCATTTCTTGTCATATTCATATATTTGCAATATGTTTGTCTTATAATGATTTTCCCCATTTATCATATTTATGCAATTTTAAGTTACAATCACAATTTCTATCATGTTCCGTTCCATATCCTATTCACAATCCATATCAAGTCCGTCTATTATGTAATCCAATTATTCCCTTTTTGTTACAACTTATAATTTATCAGTTTACCCCCAAATTCAATATTCCAACCAAATATGATTTTTCCCAAATATATACAGAATAAAAGAATAATAATCAGTCGTCATGCGTAAAATAAAAGAACAACAATCCATCATAGGAAATAAGCATTCAGATTTATGCCTAAATTTGTCGTATTCATGTCTTTTTGGCATATTTGGGCATAACCAAAATAAAATTAAAAAAAAAAAAAAAACAGAATAAGAAAAGGGGAAAAGGAATCCGAGAATAACAATTTACAATATTCTAAATACTCAAATAGAAACTATAGATATAGATAGAAAGAAAAATTATTACGAAAAGGAATTATAAACAACATGAATAAACTAAAATAATAAATAGATCTGTAAGGATCAGATCTGAAAACTACAACCACCATTGCTCCAATCTACCCTAAGTTATTCAAAAATATGAAATAATCACAAAAGCTCACAAAACAATTGCTTCCCCTATGGCCCCAGTATATATATATATATATATATATATATATATATATATATATATATATATATATATATATATATATATATATAAATCCTCCAAAATATGTTTATAAAATCTTTTATTTTAAAACTCCATTTCTCTCAGAAAGAAAATTAGCACAGAGGAGGCATAGAAATAAGGAATGAGTTGTGAGAAAAGGGGAGTGGGTGGAGGTTTATTCATAGTTGGAGTACAAGACCCTCAATCATTATATTTTAAGTATTTATTCTAAGCCAGCCAAGCCACATCATATCCAAGGTTTGAAAATAGTCCAATCGAGATGTGCCAAGTCAACAAACACTTTTAAAATTAACATCACTAATTATTCTAGAAAATAAGTTTCTATTAAACCTATTGATTGACCTATATGCCGATCAACTTCCAATTAATTCGTAACGTGCATAATTAGTTTTCCATGGTATATGAACTTAAAGACTTCTCTATATATACATATTTAAGGCAATTAAAATGCATACTAATTAATTGCAAGAATGTGCCTTACAATATATATATGTGTGTATATATATATTAAAATAGAAATATTCCATAATTGTGTAATAAGTAAAAACATTAAATACATAATTTATTTTTTCAAAAGACATATAATCTATGCACAATTGAGTTATATATATATATCATTTTCAATATATATATATATATATATATATATATATATATATATATATATATATATATATATAGGATTTGAAAAGCATGTTAACAAGTATCCAATTAATCCATAATTTATGCAATAAAAGTGTGATTAATTCATAATGTACGAAAATAATGCATTGCAACATATATCCCAAATATGTATACACTCAAGGGTTATATTTATTTATATCTATATTTTGTTATATTCTTTTCCTGTTTTGTCATGCGTTTAAATTCCATATTCAAACGCGTAATTAATATGCGTGTATACTTTGAAATTATATATATATATATATATATATATATATTTACATAATATTTCAATAGTTATTTTTAACATTATATTTATTTTCTGTTTTATTCCTTGCGCATTAATTTTCTTCCATTTTCAACACATGTTTAATTTTAGTTTCAAACGCTTACCATTTCTAGAATTAATACGTGCATACACATTTTAAATTAGAATGTTACTTAACGTTATTAAATACATATACACACTCACATGCATATATGTATATTGTTGGATCTAAATTAACCATAGAGCGCGCGCGGGGGGGGGGGGGGGGGGGGGTGAATAGTGTTTATTGGATTTTTACGAGATATTAAAATTATTACAACATAGATTTCAGCAGAGAAAAAAATGTATAAATAAAATAACATAGATTTCACTCAGCTTCGGCAAACCCTGCCAACTGCTGCATTTCTAAGATTTCTACTAGTTATTAAAACAAATCCTGCTTACAAAACTGTGTAAACTCGCAAACCCTGCTCATGTTCAAATTTTACGCTCAAAACCCTAGACTGATCTTTATCCCCAAGATTTATTTTCCCAAGTTACAAATCCGTAACTCGTAAACCCTATAACTAGTAACCCTAGTTTTATAGACACTAGGAAACCGATGACGATTTACAAAAGAAAATAAAAAAAACTATTCAAAATAAAACTAAATAAAAAATCCCCTTTTTCTAAATAAAAACAAAGCTGACCATTTTCTTTATAACACAAAAATCGGCTTCCTTCCTTTGTTGATGGCCGACCCAATTAGGGTTTTTCTCCTTGCTCCAAATCACGACTTGTTTGTTGATGAATTTTGATTCTCTGCTGAACTTTGAGTGTAGTTGTCCTTGGTCGGTTGATTTGGCTTGGGCTTCCCGATCGAAAACTATTGTGAGTACTCTAATTTGATTTATCTATTTGCTCTTCGGACTGTTGCCTTGATTTTTGATACCTGTATTGCCGATGATGAATTGGTATTTATAGGATTATAAAACCCTATATGCTCCTCTGATTTCAAGAATATGCCTTGGTTTGATTTGTTGCATGATGTTTCCTTTATATTTCCACGTCTTTGATGACTGTTATGTGACTAACTTGCTTGATTTATTGCTATGAATATGTGATTGAATTCTTGGAATAAATGCCACGAAAAACATGTTGATTTCTGAAAATTTTGGAAACATTTCGACTATTTTCCCCCCATAGTTGATTGCGTATTTCTGGAAAATTAATTGATGATTTCTTACCATGTCTGATTTGCTGATTCTTATGTGACCCAATCTTTGCTATATATATATATATATATATATATATATATATATATATATATATATATATATATAAATTCATTTGAATTTCCATGCTCTAAAAATGATTCTTCGATTTGACCACTTTCCAAAAATATTCTGATTACTGGAAACAATATAAAAAATGTTGAATTCGACTTTGCTAATTCTGGAAACAATAAAAAACTTGAATTGCAATCTTTCCAAATATTGATTCCTGGTATCTGCCAAAAATGTAAATCAAAGAATTTTTTTTTGTTTATTCCTTGAATGTAGTATTTTGACTTGCCAAAAAATATTCCCCATTGTAAATCTTGTGACATGATTGGATAAAACTAATTTCCAAATATAACACACGCCAGTAGTGCAAATTGATAATCTTCCTAAAAGAAATTTCCTCTTCTATTTTTTCCATCAACATTTGCCTGTTGTATTGATTTTGGCACTTAAATTCTCTAGAAGTCATGTTCATTTTAGCACATGCAACACGCATATATATATATATATATATATATATATATATATATGTATATGTATATGTATATGTATCTATATACACAATTGTGTGTAAATACATATTTATGTAGCATACCATATTATTGGTCTGTTCACTGAATATGTTTTTCATTTTCCTGCTGATGCATGTCATTTGTAGGGCCGGTCCTAAGACTTTTGATACCTAAAGCGAAAAGTGAAAACAAGGCCCTTATACTTAGCTCAAAACAATTATATTGTTCAAAAATAACAAAAAGAGAAAAGATAACTTCATTCATAATAATAATTCAAGTTATGTAACAAAATAAATATTAATAACTTTATACTAATTATTTTATTCTTCCTCAAGGTTGCATGCTAATTCTTCGTTAATGACCAGAGGCAAAAGCCTAAAACAATTCTGCTAAGCACTGCGTTAATGAAATAATTTGACTAATTATCCCATCAAACCCATAACAATAACAAAGTTGAAAAGGTTGAATGGGTTGCAAAAACATAACAGAACTTTGTTGGATAAATTGCTAAAAAATAACCAGAATTTTGAACAAATATTCAAACAAATGTACGAAGTACTGCACACTTACGTTCAACTACAATTACCAATCACCCAACCAAGCTTGAACTAAATCACAAAGTAAATGTGATAATTGATTAACTCAAAAAGTTAAAATCTTAAATTACACAATTGTAAACAGATTCAAATTAACAAAGTAGTACCTTCAACCTATTAGTTGAATTATTGCGTTTGTTTCCTGTTATGCACTAGTAGTTCATGTAGCCGCAATTCTTGGTTTCTGCCCTGGAGTTGAAGAGTTAGCGTCGCTGCTACGCTGCTCCCACAACGCCCGTCGAAGGCGTAGCCTCATAGGTGGAGAAGAGTTACGAAGTCTGAATTCGATTTCGTTGAAATTGGGGTCCCAGATGAAAGAGCCAAAACCGATAAATGAATAGTTGCCTAGATGGAGAAGCTCGTGGCTTATCTGTGCTTGTATGCTTGCATCGTCAGCAATTTAGGGTTTTTCTTCCTCTATTGTGCGATGATGAACGGATTTGTGCCCTGAGAATTTTGGGGCCCTAAGCGGTTGCTTCTTCCGCTTTGGGGAAGGGCCAGGCCTGGTCATTTGCATTTGTTGTGTGATGACCAATTGCTTGACCTGGCTTGGGTATACTGGAATTCGTATTCTACCATGCTTCAAATGCATGTGGTTTTGTGTCCTTTTGAATCTGCCTCGAGCCATCATGCTTGTTCTTGAACCTGGTCTTGATTTTGCTATTCCAGTTTATGTCTTGTGCAAGCCTGAACTTGTGCATGATAAATGTACAAAGTATGGTGCACCATTACATGCTTCAGTGTACATGCATTGTATTTCTTTGATGCTGTTTCACATTGGCTTGAACTGTTTGTCTTGCATTTGACATTCTTGCATTTAAGCATTGTCCTTCACTACTGTTTGATGCCTGTAGTCTTGTGTTTGTTGCACACTGGTTCAAGCTTCATTGTATATATGTATGTAACATGTGTACATATACATAATTGTGTGTACATAAGTTTTTGTTTCCCCTTGTCAATGCATACTTTCTCTTGTATTTTAAACTAGCTTGACTTGGTTCATTTGCACTTTGCATAGGTTTGTGAAATTTCTTTTCGAGCTATTCAGAGTTGAAACGCTTTTACTTGTCAACAATAAAAAACTTGGTTTTGAGATTGCTGTAACCAAATACTGGACTGTAATGCATTTTACTTTGTCAATTGCATGTGCATGTATATTACTCTATTATGATAGTTTTGCATATGCATTCAAGCTTGTGCCATGTTTAACTCTTTCCATGACCCGCCTTCACTGGTTTGTATTATTTCCCTTGAAGTTTGTACTTTTGCCTCAATACTAAGTATTCATGCCACATATATACATGCATATATATATATTTATATATATACACACATACAGTTATGTATATGTATATGTATATGTGTGTTTGGATTTGGTGAACTTTGCGCTTCATCATTCATTTGCATTGATGTAGCTTGGCAGTGATCAATACGACATACATATATGGTGTGTGTGTATATATAGATATATATGTGTGTATATATATATATATATGCACAAATGTGTGTATATGTAAATATTCATATTTCCTGCTGTTATACCATTGTACATATATGTTTGGCACCATTTGTTTGAACTCATGAGTTTGCACTTGAGTTGCATACACTTGCGTGTCCATGCTGAATTTGAATTTTTTGACCAAATTTCCCTTGTATGCCTGAAAAGAAATATGTGTATATACATACATGTATGTGCAGAATACACACACACACACACACACACACACACACACACACACACACACACACACATATATATATATATATATATATATATGTGTGTGTGTGTGTGTGTATGTGTGTGTGAGCACTAGAGACACTGTCTAACTTGTGGTATTTACAATGAATCACTGTGAATATCACAAGCTGTCTAGACACAGATGGATGATTATATAAATTAGAACAAGTCATGAAATATGATGAGAAACACACCAAAATTCCAGACAAATAAATTTTAAAATTAAAATTATATCTACTAGATTTTTTTTCATGTCAACTTTGTGTGTTTCTGTGATAAGTATGCAGGTGGCTGGACCGACCAAGAAGAAGGCTGAAGACAGACAGAGTGAGAGTGAGGAAATGTATGTATGAGAGTGTTTGTACAAAAGGGTCTATAATTGAAATGTAACTTGAGTAACTGAGTGTGATACTGAGGAACTGTGTATATGAAATTGAATGTGAAAATGAATTACAGGGAGATGTACAAATAATGGAGTTATAAATATGTACTATTGAAATATAGAAATAAAATATTACATTTCAATAAAATACTGTTTGAATATTTGAATTCTTTTGCAATAATATTTTATTTAAATATAAATATTTAATTTTGTCTATGATGTAGTAGAATAGTACAACTGCAAACACATTCATAATAATATACATACGTTTGTTATCATCAAACAAAAATCATATAATAGTTATATACAACAATCTCCCTCTTTTGATGATGACAAACATATAATAAGATTTTGAATGTAATAAATGTGTTTGATAGTGAATTGTTGAACTCCCCCTATATGTATTCTCACCCTACAAGAAAACTCCCTAGCTCTGATACCATGATTGAAAATAATAATAATAATTGAAACTTCAATATTAAAATATTGAAGGAATATTCACTCATCGATCAAAATCTTAACCATTCTCCTCCTTTTGTTATCATCAAATAAAGACATAAATCAAAATAGTGATGCAAATCTGAATAGAAATATAACATCAGCTTAAGAGAGAATATTCGTCATAAATCTCAATCAATCAAACAAAAATCATAATATTCTAAAAACTAGAAGTAAATTTCACATTCTAGAAAGATCGATTTACGATGAATTCTATAAAAATGGAGATAGTTTTAAAAACATACGGATTTCAATTATTTTCATTCTTTTTAAATTAAGCACAAAAGAGTGATGGATTTGGACTAAGATTATAACTTCAAATTGAGTGATAAAATTAATAATCTCAAGTCTCAAAGACTATCGATCAACAAATCATAATACATCGTAAAATATTAACACTTTTCACAAATTAGAAAATGGATCGATAGGCTAGTTTTTACACACCATGGAGAATTTCATATATATTTTTATTTATATCAAATTATTTTATTTTCTTTTTCTTTTTATTTAAGAGCACACTGACCACGCGCAACCAGATCTTAGATTTTTAAATGAAGTCAGTTGCAGCTTAAATTATAAGTAATCTCTTAACCATGCATGACTGGATCTTGGATTTTTAAATGAGGTTAGAGAAACAATTATGTATATTATATATTTATCGTTTTCTTTTTCAAAAATACCTCAGCATATAAAACCAAGATGGAAGATAGAAATATGGTAGGTACAAAAATAGTTGTGATTTTTTTTCTAAATTAATCATATTATGAAATATGCTCAAATGTACCGAGATTTAAATTTTCTATTAATTTTTTTTTCTAAAAAATAATATAATCACATTTCGATCACAAATTTTGTCACTATAAATTTAAGATTATTTTAAAAAAATAAACTCTCCACATTAATATAAAATCAAGATGGATGACAGAATGATGGTAGATAAAGAAAATGTTCGTGAAATGAGTACCAATTCAAAGATATTATAAAAATTGTTCAAACGTCATGAGAATTAAATAAAATTTCCTCTTATTGTGAATAATACTATAGTCACAACTCACCATAATTTCAAAATTCTGATAATAATTTTGATGAGTTATAAATACAGTTCAATTTGGTTATTGATTTCAATTTCTGAATAAATAATCAGTAAATGATTTTAAAATTGAAAAAATCAATTACAAGAGGGGTTTAAAAGATATATACAAGATAAGACCCTGATTTAAAATTCAACCAGTTGAATGACAAATTTTCAAAGCATATAAGACTGATACCACTTGAGGCTCCTAATTATCCATTGTGGTCAATGAAAACAAAGCACATAATTTTCAGCTTAATCACCATGCCCAAGTAGACAAATCTAACAATTCAGACCTTTTTATCATAGCAACAGTTAATCAAATTTTAGAACAAGATTTACAAGAGAATTTTTAAAACAATTGTAACAGGCACAAGAGATGGTTCATGATCTAGTATCGAAAGCAGTTCATTTGAAATCACCTGAAGAAATGTGTAAATTTTGAGATTTAATGAATCAATCACACAGGATTATTAATTTCAAATCTAAGAAGTGTCTGAGATTCAATAAATAAAAAAATTCAAATGATTTCAGACAAATCAAACATTCAATCCAAATGATCATGAATTAAAAAAGAATTTTAAGATGATTTCAATGATTCAAGCCAAATATTTTTCAATTCAGAAAAATCCAAACCAATCCAAAAACTAATGAAATTATCACTACTGAGTAATAGTAGTGTGCTATAATGAGTATAAATCTTCCAATCTTTTCAAAATGAATTTGTGTGAAATTTCATTAGTTTTTCAGATCTTCAAAAATATATAACTCAAATTAATAGTGTTCAAGATATGATAAGAATGCTTCAGCAATGTTAGGAATTCAAAAAAAAAAAAAAAACTTCAAAACAATTCTCGATGATTACAAATTTGAATTCAAGATCTGGAAATCATTAAAACATCAAAGTTTTATATGAATGAAGCAAATTTCTAGATGAACAAGAATTCTGCAATTTGAAGTTAAGAAGCTCAATAAAAAATGTGGCAGTGACAAATCAAATAACAATAATCAAAAGGAAGAAATAGAAGGGGTAGAAGGAAGAAAATAAATATAAATAGAGAATATAAACAAAAAAGATTTTAGAGATCATACATGTAATCAACGTGAACCAATGAATCTCTAACTCGACAATCTTGGCTAAGGAACAAATATTGAATAGCTTCAATTCAAATATGGAACAGTCATTGATTCTTCTAAAAGGTCATTCCTCAGCCAGCCTTTGGTACCTAAGAATTTATAGGATTGAGTGGTCTAAAAAAAAATTATTTTACCACTCACAGTTTCATTTACACATTTTGGTACCCAAACTAGTTTGTACAACAATCCATTCGAATTTACCTTTGCTGCTTTAGGAACCCAAATCTGTTTAAATTTAGTCAAAAACTTTTTATTTCCTTTTGGGGTCCAAAGATGTTAAACTGGATTGTTATAGACCAAGTTCACATCGCGATTGTGATTTAAAAATCCTTTTAAATTTTCAAACTTTAGATTTTCAAGACGATTCTTTTCAAAGTGATTTGTAGGATTTTTAAAACCGTTAGAGTTCAACTTTTCAAAAACATTATTTTTCCCAAAGCCAAGACCGCATTTATTTCCAACAAAACCTTGGTTTTGCAACAACATATTCAATGATTTTTCCCTACTAGAGATTTTTTCCAAAGTTGATTCATGTCGTTGAATTTTAAGTTTAAGATCACCGTTTTCTTTTATTAAATCTGAACAACGATTATAGTGATCCTTCTTTCAACATCTGTTTGTTTCAAAACCAAATTTTTATATTCAAGCAATTTAATTTTGGCTTGGGACTCTGAAATTTCATTTTCAAAACATTTTTGTTTTTCAGTTTCAAGTTTTTCAAAATTCTTGAATTTTTCAACCTCGATTTCAAGCTTATTCAAAATAAATGTAGTTTTCACCAAATTTTCCTTTTTAAGAATTTCAAGTTTGGAATTTTCAAATGTCCAAAAATTATTCAACTCTTTTTGTAAAAAAATGTTTGTACTTACAAGCTCAATCTTGTTTTCTTTTAAGATCAGAATTTTATTCTCAAGCTTTTGAATATTTTTATTGAGATGAACAAGATTGATTTTCAAATTCAAACAATCATTACAATCAGAGTTTAAATAATTTTTAGATTATTTAAGTTTTAAATCCACGTCATTAATTTTGCTAGTCAATTCATGATTTTTAGATTTCAGGGATTTGTTTTTCCGCTGGATTTTATCAACAGATTTAGTTAAATCAGTACAAATATAAACTAAATTTTCATATGGGAAATTACCTTTTTCTTCGTTTGTTGAGTCTCCATCGTTTGATCTATTTGAATTTTCATCTATTTCTCCTTTCAAGCATAGATCTGAATCTGAGTTTACCTTCTGGGGTTTTGAGCTGCTATTGTCAATTCTTCCATACATTGTATTGAGAGTACTTCAGATTTCCTGTGCAGTCAAACAATAGAAGATATGATTATATTGGTCATCATCGATATAATAAAATAAAATATAAGTAGCGAGAGAATTAAATGCAATGTCATTCCTATCGACAATATCATACCTATTAATAACAATATCCTAACATTCAACATTAACATATTTTAAATAGGATTTCATTTCTAATTTCCAATTTGAATAATCTGTACCATTGAACATAGTTGGAATATGATCGGACTAACCCTCACTGGATTGACAACTAGGGAACACCATGACTCTAGAGATAATGAAACACCTGCTCTGATACCACTTATTGGATCAAGATTAACCTTAGAAGGGGGTGAATAGAGTTTATTGGATTTTTACGAGATATTAAAATTATTACAGCATAGATTTTAGCAGAGAAAATAAATGCAGAAATAAAATAATGTAGATTTTGCCTAGCTTCGGCAAACCTTGCCTACTGCTGCATTCCCAAGGTTTATACTAGGTATTAAAATAGATCCCGTGTACAAAACCCTGTAAACTCGCAAACCCAGCTCTGGTTCTAATCCTACGCTAAAAACCCTAGACTGGTCTTTATCCCCAAAATCAGATTTTCCCCGAATTATAAGCCTGTAATTCGTAAACCCTAGTTATAAACCATATAACTAGTAACCCTAGTTTTACAAAAACTAGAAAACTGATGACGATTTACAAAAGAAAATAAAAAACAATTCAAAATAAAACTAAATAAAAAAAATTCCTTTTTCTAAATAAAAACAAAGCCGATCATTTTCTCTGTGACACAAAAATCGGCTTCCTTCATTTGTTGATGGCCGACCCTAGAAATTATGGTTTTTCTCCTTGCTCCAAATTGCGACTTAATTGTTGATGATTTTTGATTCTCTAATGAATTTCGAGTGTAGTTGTCCTTGGTCGGTTGATTTGGCTTGAGCTTCCCGATCGAAATCAGTTGCGAGTACTCTAATTTGATTTCTCTATTTGCTCTTCGAATTATTGCTTTGATTTTCGATACCTGTATTGCCAATAATGAATTAGTATTTATAGGATTATAAACCCTATATGCTTCTCTGATTTCACGCATGTGCCTTGGTTTGATTAGTTGCGTGATTTTCCCTTTCTATTTCCATGGCTTTGATGACTTTGCGTGATTGACTTGCTTGATTTTTATCATGAATATGTGATTGAATTCTTGGAATACATGCCGTGAAAAACATGTTGATTTTTGGAAAATTTGGAAACAATTCGATTGTTTTTCTCCCTATAGTTGATTGCGTATTTCTGGAAATCTGATTGACGATTTCTTGCCATGTTTGATTTGGTGATTCTTGCGTGATCCAATGTTTGCTGTGTATATATATATATATATATATTCATTTGAATTTGCGTGCCCCAAAAATGATTCTTCGATTTGACCACTTTCCAAAAATATTGTGATTACTGAAAAAAAATTAAAAAATGCTGAATTCGACTTTGCCAATTCTAGAAACATTTAAACACTTGAATTGCAATCTTGCCAAATATTGATTCCTGGTATTTGCCAAAAGCGTAAATCAACAAAAACATTTCTGTTTATTAAAACATTTATGTTTATTCTTTGCAATGCAGTATTTTGACTTACCAATTTTTTTTTTTTGCCACACTGTAATTCTAGTTATATGATTTGCAAAAACCGATTTCCAAATATAAACTCGCCAGCAGTGCAAATTGATTTTCTTCCCAAAAGGAAATTCCTCTTTAATTTTTTCCATTAACATTTGCCTGTTGTATTATTTTGGCACTTATATTCTCTGGCAAGTCATGTTCATTTTAGCACATGCATTTGGTACACACATATATATGTATCTATATACATAATTGTATGTAAATACATATTTATGTAACATGCCATATTATTGATCTATTCACTGAATATGTTTTTCATTTGCCTGCTGATGCATGCCATTTGCATTTTTTGTGTGATGACCCATTGCTTGGCCTGTCTTGTGTACTGGAATTTTTATTCTGCTATGCTTCAAATGCATGTTGTTTTGTGTCCTTTTGAATCCGCTTCGAACCATTGTGCTTGTTCTTGAACTTGGTCTTGATTTTGTTATTCCAGTTTATGTCTTGTGCAAGCCTGAACTTGTGCATGATAAATGCACAAAGTATGCTGCACCATTACATGCTTCAAAGTACATGCATTGTATTTCTTTGATGCTTCTTTACATCGGCTTGAACTGTTTGTCTTGCATTTGACATTCTTGCATTTGAGCACTACTGTTTCATACCCGTAGTCTTGTGTTTGTTGCAGACTGGTTTGAGCTTCATTGCATACATGTATGTAACATGTATACATATGCACAATTGTGTGTGTGTGTACATAAGTTGTTGCTTCCCCTTGTCAATGCATAATTGATCTTGTATTTTAAACTGGCTCGACTTGGTTCGTTTGCACTTTGCACAGGTTTGTGCAATTTCTTTTCGAGCTGTTCAAAGTTGAAAAGATTTTACTTGTCAACAAAAAAAAACTTGGTTTTGATATTACTGTAATCAAATACTGGACTGTCATGTACTTTACTTCGTAATTTGCATGTGCATGTATATATTGCTCTGTTATGATAGTTTTGCATATGCGTTCGAGCTTATGCCATATTTTACACTTGCTTTGACTTGCCTTCACTGTTCTGTATTCTTTCCATTAAAGGTTGTACTTTTTCCTCGGTACTGAGTATATGTGCCATGTGTATACATGCATATCTATTATATTATATGAAAGCACAATCTTTCTCAAAAGACCTTTCGGTTCCAATTCTTTTCAAAAATCCAGGATGCTTCCACGTGTACAATCTTCAGATTCAGCGGCTCCCATTTCACTTTCCATGCATTAACCCTAGCCTACTGTTTCCCCTTTTCCAGTATGTCCCGAGAGATCACTGCGCTACCAAGCCGCTGCTTCCTTCTCCATCATCCTTATCTTCTCCGTTATTTTTGTTTCCATCCCCACCCATCTCTACAACCATCGCTATTCTTCCCTGTAGATTTTCATTTCAACCCTGCCTTTTATTACCCATCCACCTTAACATTCCTTCTTTCGCTTAGACTCTCCACTTGAGAAGTTATCCCCGATTGAAACCACTATTCGATTGCGATTCCAGTTCAACACTTACGCATGTTCTACCTTAGACGGATTTCGATGCCTGAGCCATCATCTGATTGCGGTCCCAACTCCACATGTTTCTGATTGGTATGCCTTTCAATTCATACAGTTCCATTGATTATATGCTTCCATCGATTTTTACGAATGTTAGGGTTTGTTTACTGTAATTTTCAATTGACTGCTATCTTGGGTTATACAAATCTGACTTTTACCTCTGTTTGCCAGGATAAAATTACTGTATTCATCTTCAGCCGTCGATTGTGCGTGTAATAGAAGAATCTCCGGTTGCAATGCCAGTGATTTGCTACATGGGTTCTACATGCTCTTGACCAACTGTGATTTGTGAGCAATTGTCATTAGTTTTACTTACTTCGCTTTTTTTTTATACATTCTGCGATTTAGATTAATTGTATGTTGGTCACATAAATCATATGTACTTCACTATTTTTGTTTTTTTGTTAATAAACTGGTAAATTACAACACAGGATTTCAATTATTTAAATATTTCGAGTATGCAAATTCAACTTCCTTCATTTTACAACCCTACTACCAATCGTCTCGGACACCTACGCATCGGCTACACAGTCAATTCGCGTCCCACAATTTTCTAAGCCACAATAATATTTTCCTTCCTCCTTTTTGCCACCTGCACTGGTGCCAATCAGCAACTGATTCTGATATTATTCCTGTGCCATCACTCTGACTATGCAGTCAACTGGCACCCCCATTGGATGAGACAGGTAACTTTCCCTTTTCTCTCTTCGTCGCTTTTCATTTTCATTCTTCTTCCTGTTGATCCTAACATTTTACCATTGACCCAGTGTTATGTCTTCTCTATCCTGGTGCAGCCGAGTTTTGCTGCAAGCAACAACAACTCAGTACCGCTTTTCCCTATGTCGTTTTCAACTGAACTGGATTTGAATAGGTTAAATAATTTCAAGCACTTATTTTGATTTCCTTCAGTTCAAGTCAAACTTTGCACACTTTCTATTACCTTCCTAATTATCTCCTTTGTAATTTCAAAACGTTGATGTTAATTAAATTGAAGTTGTTCCCCTTATCGATCAGCACATCTAGGAAGTTTGTTGCATTTGTTCATGCAGAATTTTTGACTACTACATTTGTTTATGTTATATTTCTTTGCCAGGACCACTAATTGTTTTGCTCCTTTATTTATGAGTTAACCATAATATATTTTAATGTCCACTTATAGAAATAATATACTTATCCATTTTGGGCTCTAAGAGGAAACATGCTTTCGCTTTTTTGCTCATTTCTTATAGGCCTTTTTGATCTGTTTTTATTTATCCACTTTAACTTTCGTTTAATCTGTGTTTTTATGTCTCCCTAATAGAGGTTTAAACATTGCATTTTCCTACATTTTTTATAAGAAATATCAAACATTGCATTTGACTATATTTTTTATAAGAAATATCATATGCACGGTATATCAATGCATCATTAATTCATTTTAGTGTCCTGTTAGTTTGTCATTGCTGAATTATAATGTAAGTTTATGTAAACACTGTGTTTAGAAGCTATAACATGTTTACCGCTTTTGGATTTGTTTTACCCCTATGCCAATGGGTTTTTAATTGCATTCATATCTGTTGTATACTTAATTTCAGTTATTTCCCCTTCTGATGTCTCAAGTATGCTGTCTAAAACGTGGTTCAAAGGCATGCATTGCATTATCCACAAAATCAATTTTGTTTTACGAAGAAAAAAGCATGCCAAATAATTAAAAATAGGCTCATCAAAAATAATTTCGAAAAAAATATAATGTTACATTCTTATCTATATCAGAATAAATTTTTTGATATCAAAAATTTATCCTCTTTGCTTAAACTGATAAATTCAAAAAAAAAATGAACTTTTTTGGCCCAACACAAATCGGTAATAATGCAAATATACATACATGAAATAAATTATAAGATGATAATAAAGAATTGTTTTAGATAAAATATACTTATTTATAGACTAATAATATTAAATGTATACTGATAAAACGTAAATATCATTATTTTGTGTACTATAACATACACAATATTAACCACTATCTTGATAAAAGTTGAACAGATAATTTTCTATTGCAATTATTACCATAAACATATTTTTATGTATAGTTCAGATTTTTGGTGTTTTTTCCTTCAGCTGCGGATGTGATAGGATTTTGCGTTTTTCAGGTATTCACAAAAACTCTACTCAAAAGGTATTATGACAAGACTATGGCGATAATTGCACATCATACTAAAACAAGCATAATTGGAATATATAAATAGTTTTTTGTATTGGGACAATGACTATCAACTATAATATGTCTGTACTTTTAAGTAAGCTGATGCATTCTAATTGTTTCATGTCTGCACGTAACACATTTAATTCTGATTTTCTTATTTAATTGCATATTTAAAATATTAAATTGTGACTTCTCATGCATATTGTATATGTAGTTTAATCTCAGCTTGAGAATCAGAACATGAACCTTTTTCCAAACATTTATTTTCATACTGGACTAATAGTTCAAAAGATGCATATTGTTTGTTTAGTTTAGTTTCAGTTTGAAATTCAAAAACATTGACTTTTATCCAAACCTTTTTTTTCATAGTAGTTCAGAAGTTGCATATTGAGTTTAGATTCAGTTTACTTTCAAAAGATGTATATTGTAATGCATAAAATGTGTTCATGGTTTAGTGTTACGCTAATTGTACATGATTATACATAAGATATAGGAGGCAAATTGAGTACCAGATTATATGTTATCGATTAGTCATATATTCCTACTTGTATTATGTTAGGTTTTTAACGGAGCAGCTAAGCATTGTAAGAATGTAATATACAAACTAAGTACCAGAATTTGAAAACCGGAATTAAAGCGGAATTTCCGAAACAGAACCGAAATTTCAGAAATCATCAATGACCGGAACGGAAACGGAAAACGGAATTTCGAACCTTGATTTCTATGTTTAGTTATTTTATCAGGTTTCAAATACTTGTGTGGTGGATTTAGAACGAATATGTAATTAGCATATTGTGTATTCCGTGTTAGTTGTATAATTGTTAGTGTTAATTAAAAAATATGTATTTTTACTAGAGAAAATCAACTCCTAAAGTTTAATTGTTTGCCAGTAATTTTTTTAGACAAATGTTTAATTTTCCATTATTAGTCGTTGTTGCTAATATATTATATAGGCTGAAATTACTAATCAAGGAATAGGTTGTCTACAATACATAGCTGTCATTATTTTATCATTTGTTTGTGTACCCAAATGTTACCCTTTTAACAAATAAACATATGTCTTCATAGTTTTGTCAGACTAAGTACCCTGTTGATTCGACAATTACCACCCATCATGTTGCATGGTGCATTCTGAAATGCAAGATTATGATAATATGCGTAGGCATATTTTGAAAATAGTAAGTGGTAAAAATTACTTAAAACCTTTTATTAAGCAAGACTAATACGTCATTCCTATGAATTTATAAAAAAGATATATCATAACTTTGAGTTGCAATAAGAAGCAGTTTCAAAAGACTAATTTCTTACAAAAGTAACTTATTTAAAAAGGTTTGGTGAACTTCATTGAATCCTGTGACTTTTGATATAAGATGAAATCTTTTTCCTATAAAAAACAAGATAAAATCAGCCGAGAGACCCATTTCTCATCTTATGCTTGGAATTCAATACTTATCTATGTTCGACTACAAATATATAATCAAATGTCTTAAAGTAGTAGAAATATTTAACTAAAACCTTAATTGATTCTTCCTCAATTTTGAAAGATATTTATAATTTTTACCCTCATTATATTCTATTTTTCAACCATATCCATATCCTCATTGAAACTTTCATTAAGTCCTACCATTTCTAGGACATGATTAAAACTACATTCAATGAAAATTGGATCATTCCATTGTTTTCATGCAAAACCAATATGGATTTGATTTATCTTAGGGGTTTTCTTTAGGACTGTCAAAACAATAACCTTCCCAATTACCCAATCCATTTATCCAAAATAAAATGGATTGGATCAAAACCATTTGATGTAATGGTATTACGGTGTTGACTAATCCAACCTAACTAAAATAGTTAGTTTACTGTATATGTTTATTTGTTCTTTATTTATGTTTTCTCTCCATCTCAATATCTAAAGAAATAGGTCGTTCAATGTTGTCTTTCTGGCAACAGTAGAATACCAGCATTATGTGCAATTATTAGCCCAAACTTATGAACCGTGACTGGGTATGCATTTTGTACAATGTCAACCCAATTAGTCGTGCATTTCCCTTCCAGTTGTGCTTATTCGATGGAAAATAGGTCCACTTTGTTCCGTCTTTATTTGCCACCTCCCACTTTTTGTCTTTATATATCATTTACTTCTGCTTATAATTTACTACTTTTTTTTTACTTTATCGTAAAGGGTGATTGTGTAACAAATGTATATCTCAAATTCACTGTGACCTCCTTTTCAATTACATTGCAATCTCTAGCATGGTCAGATTGTGGCCATGTTATGTTTTTTCTTCCTCATCAAATACGTGAAAATCATATAGGACAAGTCCTTATGAATAAACACTTGAATAGTTGTATAGTATTCAAAGTGAAGCAAATAAACTGTTTACGGGTAGAAAAAACTCCACATGTTATTGTTCCCAGTTATTGCTCATGCATGTTTATCTAAATTTGTACCTTATGTCTTCGTTTATTATGCAAACTAAACCATTTGCTGAATATTTATTTACGACGCTTCTGCTTATCTTGCTTTGTGTAGGTACGGGCTTAAAATATACCGCAGTGGAGTGAGCTATTGGGCCTTCTCTTTATTTCGAAGACATGGTATGAGATTCTTTTGGACAAACTTCACATTTGGATTATTTATCATCATAAAATTATCACCCGGTTTTTTTAATGTTTACCTTATGTTGTTTGAGAAATAAAACAACATTGGGTTTAAATTAAGTACTTGACATCATGAATTTCTTCAAATTTTGATACCATTAACAGTGTGCTTTTGACTGATTTACAACTATATCAGTAAATATTTTATTTCCAGTCATTTTCGTGTATTTTGATTACATTAGACCTTTATACTTTCCTACCTCATTTGGCCTCTAAACAGTGGAAGAAGAGGTTGTTGCACCTGTACATGAGAGTGTGCGTGCTGTAAAATATTGAAAACCAGCATTGTTGGAACTTGGATTGGAAATCAATATAGGTCAGCTTATGAATAAGGTAATCTCTTGGTTAGCTAATAATATTTATTACTTCTATTCTGGAGAAACAAATTATAATTTTTCTCTCCACAAATTACAATTGTCCAGTCTGAAGTGGCACTGTTAATTACGCTGTGCTTTAGACCAGTGAACATGTATAGAAATAGCATAGCCCTACAAGTATTCTTTGTACGGTTTAAGTAAGATGTAGACCCTAAATCTTATATTTCTGTATCATTATAATGGATAAAGTGTTTTCATAAACCAATGTTAAGGTATAGGAAGTCAGCTAATAATAATCACTAATTATAATTTATAGAAATAAATTCTTTTTGTTCTCTTTGCAGATTACAATTGTCCATCCCAAACGCACAAGCAAGATGCAGACCCTAAGCTTTTCTTAATTGTACCAATGTAATGAATAAAATATTTTCTACTTGAATTACTTCAACACGGTCTACGTGGCTTTTGAGTAGAGTGCATGCTAGATGCTTATCAAAATAGTTGATATGCTATATCAAGGTAGTGGAGTGCAATAGGAACGCCTCACGAGATCCATGTAGTAGTCTGCTCGGATGCTGAAAAGTGCGTTTTTACAGTAAGAGAAAGTATTCACTTATTGTGAATAATGCAGGATACAGTATCTATACTATGTTGTCCCAATAATTTTGTATGCGGCTGCGTTGGGAATATTTGTAACTCAGTAATTGTCTACTCTTACATGATACTGTGCTGTACACATATATGGAACCACATGTACCTGCTTAGTCTGTAAATATGCAAATAGCTTGGACTTTTGTACAGTTTTAGTATCCACTTACATTGTTTTCATATCAACCTCTTTTTTCTGCCTGGTGGCATTTGCTGTGCTTTCTTTACCCCATGCGCTTTTTATACGCTACAATTACATGAGTTTACACAGCAATGTATTAAAATTTATTCATAAATATAACTATATATCTGCTTAGGTATTATAATTTTTATCCGCTCTTTGACCATACTCTATAGAAACATTACCTGTGCTATGACATCAAAATTATAGTTTTGTGGCCGATATCAATGACATTGCATTTTGTTTTAAGCCAGAATATTCTTAGACTTAAACACAAAGGATTATTTTCGATTTTATACATTGAATTTAAATTAAAACAAATCATTGCAAGATCAGGTAATCAAGCACTATACAAAATTTACAGTGCAATCTTATAGCAACAACCCGTGTGTGTAGCACGGGTTCGCACTAGTATACATATATATACAATTATGTATATTTATGTATATGTATATGTGTGTTCGGATTTTGTGAACTTTGTGCTTCATCATTCATTTGCATTATTGTAGCTTGACATTGATTAATACAACACATATATATGGTGTATATATCTATGTATATGTATGCACAAATGTGTGTATATATAAATATTTATATTTCTTGTTGTTATATCCATGTACATATCTATTTGTCTCAATTTGTTTGAACTGATGAGTTTGCACTTGAGCTGCATACACTTGCTTGCCCATGCTGAATTTGAATTTTACACCAAATTGCCCCTGTATGCTTGAAATGAAATATGTGTATATACATGTGTATGTATATACAAGTATGTGCAGTGTATATATATATATATATATATATATATATATATTATGTAAGCACTAGAGACATATCTACCTTGTCGTACTTACAGTGAATAACTGCGAATATCACAAGCTGTCCAGACACAGATGGATAATTATATAGATCAGACCAAGTCATGAAATATGATGAGAAACACGCCAAAATTATGATGCAAATAAAATTTAAAATTATATCTGCTAGAATTTAAATTTTTTAGTTCGTGTTTACTGTGTGTGTTTCTCTAATAAGTATGTAGATGACTGGATTGACTGAGAAGTAGGTTGAAGACAGACAAAGTGATAGTGAGGAAATGTATGTCTGAGAGTGTTTGTAAAACATAGTCTATAAATGAAATGTAACTTGAGTGACTGAGTGTTGTAGTAAGGAACCGTGTATATGAAATTGAATGTGAAAATGAATTACAGTGAGATGTACAAATAGTGGAGTTATAAATCTGTGCTACTCAAATGTAGAAATAAAATAAAATATTATAATAAAATGTTGTTTGAATATTTGAATTCTTATGCATAAGTATTTTATTTAAATATAAATATTTAATTTTGTCTGTTATGCAGTAGAATAGCACAATTGCAAGCACATTTATAATAATACATATACGTTCGTTATCATCAGACAAAAATCATATAATTATTATATACAACATATATAAATATACATATATACACATACATAAATATACACAAACACAAGCATATATATTTATATGGACATATATACACACTTATGTAACTTTTATTTATGTATGTACATAGTACACACATGCATCTTTTTGAATGGTTTTCTTAAATTTTAAAAATATGTCGTTAGTGGGAATCAAACAAACGACCTTTTTGTCTAGTAAGTGCATGCTCTACCACTCCGCCGAACACAATTTTTATTCACAAAATTAGAACATTGGAAATTATTGGTTTTTTGTGCGTTTCTTTTAAATTTACAAATTCAATAATTTCTAAACCATAATTTCAAAGTCCAAATATATTAAAATTATATCAAAACTGTTCGTCTTAAAAAGATCTTCATAATGGTTATAAATATAACATTTAGTTTATCTCCTACTAGAAATTAATTCTTATTTACTTTTTATTTCGCATGTATCTTCTCAAATTTACATGTGTATGTTAACATTTTTAATTTAATACTTTTTGTTAGCTTTTAAGGTTATGTTTATAATGTTAATCTTTATTTTTAAACTTATAACATGATATAATATTAAGAATCGGCTGAAGGAGAGTGAAGAGGCGCCTACTCTTTTAAACGTTCAAATATGTTAATTAATAAATCTTAAATTTTGGGATGTTACATTCTCCTCTCCTTAAAGGATTTCGTCTCCGAAATATCCAAAGTTAGAAGAATGATATAAGTATTTTCATCCAATATCTACACTCATATACTTAAATACCATCATTAACATCCATTGTCCTAAAATTTTCTAATGCTATTTATGTAATTATGTTGTGTGTGCACCTAACTAACGTAGAGGATTAGGCAGTTTATTGATCCAGTTGGCCTTTTTTATGAAATTATGTTTATGCCATGTACCCAAATATATGCAAAATCCTAATGATACAGATAATTCTATATGCATGCATCAAACATCGTCCATAGGCAACATTCATGTGGTGACATCCATATATTACATCCATAGAAATAAATATAATGCACACACATCCATATGTATACGCAAGTGTCTTATTTACCGATCATTTGTGCATGTATGTGTATATGCATCTAAGCATCCATTTTCAAACTCATGCATCCATTTTCAAACATCAAACATAACATGTTTCAAAAACATATTTCAACCATATCCTACTGTTGTCACCGAAATTTGGCATCGACATCCGAGAGTTCCGAAAATTTGAAACTTAAATGTCCAGAGCGGAGAATTACAAGAAATGCAGTAATAGTGTGCGGGGAAGTAAAGGACACGGTTATTTATTAGTGGTTTGGCCCGTCAGGGCGTACATCCACTTTGAAGGCTGTACTGATTTTATTCCATTACAACGAAGTATAACAAGAAACTATTACAAAGAGTTACAATGATTAACAATATCCCATTAGTCCTTGTTGTCGAGCTTCCTTAGCGAGAGTATCAAGAAGTTGCTGATGTTGTAGCATAGCCGTGAGATCCAGAGTTGAGGCTCAGGGTCCGAGGAAGGCGGAATCGAGGCTCGGGGTCCGAGGGAGGCGGAGTCGAGGCTCGGGGTCCGAGCGAGGCGGAGTCAAGGCTTGGGGTCCGAACGAGGTGGAATCGAGGCTCGGGGTCTGAGGGAGGCGGAGCCAAGGCTCGGTGTTCGAGGGAGGCGGAGTCGAGACTCGGGGTCCGAGCGAGGTGGAGTCAGGGCTCGGGGTTCGAGGGAGGCAGAGTCAAGGCTTGAGGTCCGAGGGAGGTAGAGTCGAGGCCTTCTTCTTCCTTAAGTGGAAGAGGTGATAACTTGGTCTGCCATATCCTAGAGGCCCATGTCCAATGGCCATGAGGAAGAAGATGGTGATCATTAATGGTGTTTTAGAGCTTCATGAAGTCCAAAGAAGGCTTGATGTCTAAAAGCATGCTTGAACCTTTATGAGTATGCTCATGGGTCCAAGCATATTCATCTTCTCCTTTGTAGGATAAGGGGAAGTGCCTAGAAGGCCTGGGAGAAGAAGATGGAAGCCACTAAAGCTTGAGAGAGAGCTTAGGCCCACCTCTTGAATGTAGGAAGTGAGGGGGTATTTATAGTGGAGTGGTTAGGTGGGAATATGTAGGAGTAGGGGACCAGAAGCCAATTTTCGTACCCCAAAGGAGAGTGCTTCAGAAAGTTTGGATCCACCCTCATGCCCAGGAAATTCGTACCCCGTACTAGGGGTATGAAATTCATACCCAGTGGGGCACAAGTTTATGTTGGCTGGGTACGTTGGAATTAGGAAGAGAGGGGTACGACAACACGGATGCGGCCTAGTTTTAAGGGATACAAAGATCATGGAAGTCGTTGGCCGAATCCTGACTTTGAACGATCTGATGATTATAGGGAAGACACTTGTTGGCGGAAATCGGATGAATCGGGCGTTGCCCACTTGTTCGACCTAACTGGTTAGGTCGTTCGCCGCTGGGACTGTGGGGACCCGGACTCCCACTGGCGCTGCGTTTGGACCCACTGAGTGCTCGCCTTCGGCTCGGCTGTAGATGGATACTAATGGATGTCGCATCCAAGGGATACAACATTCTTCTAGTGTCCTGACTTGAGTCTTCTAGTACTGGAATCATGACTTGCTTGATACGATCACACAACCCTGAGTGTGTTCACTTGACTTGTGTCTTGTATTTCTTGAGTGTAGTCTAGTAAGCCGCGATGACTATCCTTGTGCGATCCTTTCTTAGCTTGATCCCTGGGGATGTTGGCAACACCTCCAGGCTGTAATATCATGCGATATGTTGAGTCAAGCGTGTCTTGCATACTTTTGGGAGATGGACCAAAATCCCCGTCAACATTTGCCCCCTCAAAGTATGTCTTGTTTTAATAGGATATGCTTTGAAGTAAGACAAGTATGGCGGTGGGTGGAAAGATCTCTATGCCATGTTTAGTGATGACCTTTCCCTTGAGTTATACGCTAGGAGTGCACTGCTTTAGAGTGGTTGAGATGCCTTGTCGAAATATGTTGGTATGAGTTTAGGATTCCGGCATTGTTAACAGCTTTGACTCGCTTGATTCTTACCGCTTGGGTTGGAACCTGTCAAAGGCGTCTCATTTCCGTGGGTTAAAGAGATTAGACATTAGTCGCCGACTCCTGATTGCACCAAAGTGCAAATGGCCGATTGTCGGGTCAGAATGGCATATGCACTCACATGTTTGCATATGGTGTTGCGCGATGCGATCTGAGTCAGAATAGGTAACATGAAAGTAAGTTGCATGCCGTGGGCTTATGATCACACAATTTAGCTTTCAAAATATTTTTGGATCGAGAGCCGGTCATTTGGCATGCATACTTGAATCATTAAGGCTTGTCAGCATGCATTTGGTCAATGAATCAAGCCCGTCTGTACAGTTGAGACTTCGAAAGCATGTATGTGCGGTCATTGTCGTGGCTTGGGTGCGCGATCACCTAATGTGGTTGTCAAAACATCGTTGGAATGGAGCTTGATTGTTCGACTGTTCCCCTGAGGCACTTGGATTTGTGAGCCCAAAATCGTTCAATGATCTAAGATGGTCCAAGTGGTCAAAGTTTTGGTAACTCATGTATGCGAGTGTTATTGTAAGGACAATACTTGGCGTATGTCGCGGCACATATTCGTGTAGATTTTCCTTTGAGACAAGATCAGACCCATAAGCGTACATTTTAATGATTGGGCATTCGGTGAGTACATGAGTGGTCACTAAACCATGATTGATTTGGTAGTTGGGACTTCGAAGATAAGAGAATGTGACTATATCTTGGTGTATGATCCCAAATTCCGATCCTGGAACATTTGTTTGGAGCATGCCGACCTCCTAATTGTAGTTTCTTCCTTTCTTCTATTCTCCGGACAGAAAATAGCTTAAGGCATGGACGATACAAAGTACGTCTTTTGTACCCTGCATGTTCGAGTTGTTTTTGGTTTTTAGGGGAAGGGAAGAGAGATATGGAAAGTGAGAAGGCATTCAGGATTGGCATTCGAGTACGTGGAGCGGTGGATTTCAAGAAATGGAAGTAGGAGTTTGGAGCAATCTGACATAAACTGATACCGACTCCTCAAAATTTGGTAACTTCAACTTCATTAACAAACATAAAAGCCGCCATGTACGCACGAATACGGGATTGGACTTTGTATCCCTAAAACTTAATAAAACTTCCTAGTTTTTCAAGGGGTCGAAGTCGATTTGAGGGGAATGATAACCTAGCAAGTGCACGGGAGAAAGACACATAACTTCGCACTCCAATGACTCTGTCGAGCCCTTCGATCTTAAGTTAGTAAACTCGAACCTTCGCACGGTGTCGTGTGATCGGATCGGTATTGGTGAGTTGTGGCTTTGCGGCATGACACTCGAGGAATGGACTTGCCCAGACTGACGACTTAGGTATGCACTTGAGATGTGGGTATGTGGTTGAGTCGTCATTATCCAACCCAGTCGTGTCGTAACCATGATCTAATCTGAGAATGGTGTCGATGGTCAGCTATGATCATGGTTTTGGTTGTCAAAAGTAGATTTTGTCACCGCATTTCAATGCGCTTGTAAGTAGGAAGCTTTTTCATCGAGAGATGTAAGTAGCTTCGCGTTGCATTTGAGTATGAGTTTGTTGGCAGGGCGTTGAGACTTTAAGGACCCAATGAATAGGCCAAGGGAACACGAGATCTTAGAAAAGGTGCATTGTGATATGCATTTTGTGTTTCGCGCAGCGGAAACTTGTCTAGATTCCCTTGCTCCTCGGGGGACAAGTGATTGTATTGCTCCCCCTACCCTTTGGTTCAGGCCTCTATGCTTGGTCTTCCTAGTATTGGCTTGAGGTCAGAAGTTTCTTAGCTCTTCAGTCTAGATCATCCTTATTGCAAGGTGGACATTCCTCTTTAGGATGGATTCCCCGAAGGTTGTGGCGATGGGAATGCCAGTGTGGAAGCTGGTGGGGATCCTCCACAGATCCTACGATGATTAAGCTGGTGCAAGGATAGGTGGAGGACTGCCTCCAAGCTCGAGTAATTGCTAACCGAAGGGGATGCGAGCTATGAATCCTCAGAAGCTAAATAGTCATGTCTTTTGCTGTGCAGCCCCCTTAGAGCAGAGGCGACACCAGGCTTTGCCCCTGTCTTCTTCAAGTGTCTGAGTCCGGATAGGGGTTACAGCGGGAACAATCTAGATAGGTAGGAGAAACTGTGGATACATTTTCAGACGTGGTTTTGGGATTTAGCATTTATAAGACTCTTCTTGGAAGAGGAGAAGTTGTGGATAGCCGAAGCGCTCATTTGACGGGCATAGTTGATGCGAGTGTGCAAACAATGCAAGTTATGGGGGAAGATCAGGAAGCTCGACTGGTGGCAAAGTCTGAGGAGATGGAGAGGAAGAGGAACAGGAAGAGGTTTCCATATAAGATGCATGGGAAGAGGTTAGAGAGGATACCGAGGATAAATTTGCTGCTGTGGTGACGAAGAAGTAGGTCAATGTTGAGGCGGAGAAGTAGACGGTCGTTGAGTAGGCTAGGAAAAAGGAAAGTCGTCGATGATGCCCACTAAAAAGGGGCGAGGGGACCCATAGAAAACTTAAACAGATGCAGTTATGCGATTCCAGGCCAGAGAGCTATCTGATCAGAAGGCCACCGAAGATGCCAAGAAGAGAGCGGAGTTGGACGCCAAGAAGGCTTGGGGGAGAAACCCAGGCTGCATCGGTCCTTGCTTCTTACATCGCCCCTAAGCCGTTGCCATGTATTGCCCTTAGGGAGGTTACGATAATTACAAGCGGTGAGGATGATGGCGGGAGGCGCACATCGTTGTCTCATGAACCCGTTACTCCTATGAAGAGCAGAGGAGGGGAAAGCAGAAGCCCTTCTAGAAGGAAGGGGCCCATCACTTATGGTGACCTGCCTAGTGCCGAACCTATACAGAAAAAGAAAAGAAAGGAGAAGGATGAGTAGCATCAGTTTTTGTTAAAGAAATTATAGATACTTCGGGTTAGGTAGACCGATACTATATGCGAGTGTGGCCCTCGCTTTTGGTCCTTTAAGATGTGGTGTGGTTTTTATGTACACCCTGTCATTAGAATGGAAAGATATTAGATATGTAGTCTGTTTTGTGTGTGTGAAAGGAAGTATTAAGCAGTAAAATCACATTTCGTGCTAAGTATTTGAATATTCTCCTTATGTTTTCTGGTGTCCCGTACTTGCATAAGTTTACTTGTAGTTACACTAACAGAAATGCGATCAGAGTTCTCGCTCTGGGTCATTTCTAGATGTAGGAGATCGAGCATTGGTAGTGCTCATGAGGGGTCTTCCTCAGCTCAGGAATTCCACAGAACAACATGAACCAGGCCAGTGGCCTTCTGCCTTGGGCTGCCCGGATTTTGTCCCAAGTGAAATGAAGGTGTAGGATGTCGCGATTCGTCCGATGGGAGGCTTTCCCGTCGTTCATTCGGTTTATGAGCGCAGGCGTCATTTATTCGCTGAAGTAAGCCCGGATCATCGGCCTACAGGGTCTGATCGTAGCCATGGGCTACACCTAAGCCTTTAGAGCTTCGGGGAGAAAACGATTTAAGGTCGGTCTTGGTGTTGCGCCAAGATTCGACCAGCACCCGTAGCCAGGTGAGAAGTTTTCATCACACTAGGTTAACTATTGGGTGTTCCCAAGTCCTGGGACTTGGGCGCGAAACAATTTATCATCGGTCTCAGTGTGGGGTCAATATTCGAGTTAGTGGTTATTTATACTTGGTCGCTTTACGGGCCAGGGACTCGAGTAGCGATGTCGGCTTCTATGCTTGGGGCACCGATCCATGCCAGTAGTGTTAGTCCTTGATGTTGGCTCGAGGTTTAGATGGCGACATCGGCTCCCGTGCCAGGGTTGCCGATGCAACGATTGGGAGTGACTCTTGTAAAGCTTACAGTCGTGCCCCCAGTTAACTGGAGGGTTATTAGAGCTCAGACAGAGGAAGACGACTTCGATTCAGCGGTGAGGAGGGGTTTCTCGGAGAAAAGGCCTTGTTTTTCGTTTCTTGTTTCGCTTTCGATGAGGGAGACGGAGGTAGGAATGAGTTGTAAACTGGTATCTCCGATGACGACCTAGAGTTCACTGCACCGTCGAAGTTGTGGTCCTTACGAGCCGGGGGAGGGGGCTATCTTAAGGGATTAGTTGTCGGTTGAGGTCTTGTTTAGTGGGGATCTTTGATGAGCGCTGAGTAGCTCGGAGATCCCATGCAGTGGTAATCTTCGATGAGCATCAAGTGGCTCAAAGATCCCATGCAATGGGAATCTTTAATGAGCATCGAGTGGCTTGGAGATCCCGTGCAGTGGGAATCTTTGATGAGCTTGGAGTGGCTCGGAGATCCCATGCAGATTAGTTTCTCGATTTTCCCCTGCAAGTGGTGCAACATGTTCGTGTTGTGTCTGCGGATGTTGTAAAACCGACAATATCCTATAGAGTCCCTTGGTATGCTCGTCGGACTTTCAGGTCTTGGCCTTTTGTATGGTTGGGAATTGCAGGTTGCAAGATAGATTTTCTCGGGGTTGTAATGGAGAGCAGTCTAGCTGCAGAAAGACGGAAGTCAAAGTCGCTTCTTTTTATTGTTGTGACTACCTTTGACGTTGCCGGCGTGTGCAAGATTGCGCAAAGTGATGGAATTAGAGTCGTTGGAGCTCTGGGCTTTGTGTCAAGGCAGGACATTGAGAAGCTCGATTCCTTTGTGCTAAATTTCTGCATAGGAAGTAGTCAGAATTCATGTAGAAGATCTCCCGAATATTTGATTGCTTTTGATCGGTTCATGCTCTAAGTTCAGAATCAAGTGGGTTGCTCTTCGTAAGCTAAACGAGTGCAATTTGAGGAGTAGGTTTCTCGACTTAGGCCAAGGCAGTGTTGGGTATTTCGAGGTAGACTTTGAGAGTTTCTAGAGTGGCTTGGTAAATGTTTGAGACCACCTTGGTGCCTTTAGGCATTGCGACGTGCACCTTGGACTGCGCAACCAAACTTATAGTGAGTCGGTCGAAAGTTAAGATTGTTCAAGGAGGGAGTCGAGAGAACCATGATAGAGCCGTATTGGGTAAGGACGGGGAAGCACTTACAATTTATGGCGTTGGTGGCACATAATGAACCCATGTACCAATTATGGCGGTTAATGAACCTTCGAAGATCATGGCTTCCTTGAGTGAGGAGTGAGTGTTGCCATGTCGAAGAGCTCGCACCATTCGGCCTTAAGGATAGCTGAAGTAAATGGGTTACGCCACGTACTGGTTTCCCAGACGTCGTTGGCGTGCCCTTGCGATTCCCTTACAATCCCACAGAACGTGTCAGCGATAATCAGAGGTTGGGTTCCTGTTGTATTATAGAGGTCGTGATCCAATTCAAGGATTTTGGAGCATAGCGCGTCTTCTCGAAGGAAGGTCTTTATTGATCTATGAGTTTCCACCCTGGATTTCATGATTTTGTAGAGGTTGTCCAAGTGAACTTGGGCCCAGTTGGATGCTAGAAGCATAGGCTGGCATAGGCGATAAGTCCAGACTCGTGGCATTTTGAGTCTTCTTAGTGCAAGCTCAAGCGTTATCCCTTTGATCGAGATTAGATTACAGCGGTGCCGTCTTAGAATGCCACCTGTGGCGTGTTGAAGTCTCCGGGCCACTTGGCTTCTTGTATGATCCTAGTGAAGGGATTATACCCCAAGTGGGTTTCCGATGAGTTGTTGGAGTCCCCTCGCATGTCTTTTATGATTCTTCGGACCGTATCAGGGAGATATGTTGGATGGGGATCTTCTTGTGGAATCCATTAGTTTTGGCGAACTTCGGGAGTTTGTTCTGTGGACATCTTCTGTGGTGCACATCCAGCTTGCCCTCTTCCATGTCATCGACATCGATGGTTTGGTTTTGGTATGACTGGCAAGGTTGAGCGGGTTGGTGTGCATCCTGGTCGGGAAGTACTCCGGCCTGACGGAATGCTGAAAAAGTAGACCCCTGGTTCTGAGCGGCGATAGTTGGCAACTGTCGAGAAGGGGTAGGTTATGCGGACCGGGTTCGTTATTGATAATCAATTAGGAGCGGTTACTATATTATGTCTCCTACTACAAGTGACAGTGGTTCGATCACCATTTCTATCTCCATTGTCGTCGCCATTAGTTTGAGAGTTGGAATGAATAGTGACGTTGTTGATGAGGCTGAACCTTCTTCTTTGATGTAGGCCCCTTGATTTGGAAGGAGAAGTTTCTGAGACAGTACGCCGTGGTTGGGCGCTGTTTGAGCGAGCTTAATTCAGGCGATGATGCATTGATTTTCTCAAAGTTGGCACATGAGGTCGATGATATTCTTCCCTGCCTGGTTGAATTCGAGAGCTGTAATCTCATACTTCTTATTAAGCGTGTGAATCTGCGCTTTAGTTGCAGGAGCTTCGGGGTTCACAGATGGAAGGAGATCCATTTTGGTCGCGTTCTCTGCCGCTTGGGGCTTCTGAGAAGTACCAGCATCAATTGCGGCATACTGTAGGGGCATTTGATTCTTTGGTTGCTTAGCCATCGTAAGCGGACTGGGCCACAGGTCATAGAAGGAACCTAAGGCGTGTCAAAGTCAAGATGGAAATTTGTGACAAAGAAACAAATCTGAGTTCTCTCAATGATGTGCTCCTGCTTGTCATGAAACAAGAGATGTCTCGTTGAGCGTGTCGCTAGGCTAACTCCCTGATTTTCCTGACTTGGATCCTCTTGAAATAACTCGAACCATAGTCTAAAGTTGTAGAACCGGGTGGGTACATATGCTCGGTTTCTTCCAATCTCTGGGTAAACACGAGAAGTTGCACTTTGAGTGTCTGGAGCCTTGGTGGACCAGAGGTTGTGCCTCATCAGCAGTGGCTAAGATGTCGGAAAATGGTCGCTAGTGGACCAGAGTACCTTGATTATCGTTAGATGGTCTGCCAATGGTAGATTTTCCCTTTCTCGCTATTGTTGAAAAGTTTTCTTGATGGACAAGATGAAATCCGAGTAGCATAAACAAACCTATAGTCAAGAATTGGTGGGAGGAGTCGGCTTCGTCGGGTTTAAGCAAAGGTATTGATTGATGGAGGCTGAGCGTCCAAGTCAGCTCGAAGGCGGAGAATATCTTGTTGACCATATGGTTGAAGCCGTTGTGTTAATCCGATGTCCTAGTGGATTTTATCGACAAGGCATCATTGGGTCTCGCTCAACATTCATGATGTTTCATCAAATAGGGCTTGATCGATGGATGCGTCGAGGTTGGAAGCATTAAGATTAGTTGGAGCTTTAGGGAGTCGAGGTTGAGGAGGAAATTCCAAATCAAGATCGTAGCAGAAGGTACGACCATGGGGTTCTTTCCTTAATTCACCATTGCCGACCGGCTTAGCGGTAAGGCTGAGAAAACCTAAGTAGCATCCAAAGTCTTGATGAATGAGTGGAAGGAAAGACGAGATTTCGATTCCTCGAAGGTAGTGACAGGAAGTCGACCGTAGGTGCGCGCTTTACTCTTCCCCTTCCTGGCGTGCCAAATGATGACACCAAAATTTGGCGTTGAAACTTAAATGTCCAGAGCGGAGAATTACAAAAAATGCAGTAATAATGTGGAAGTAAGGGACATGGTTATTTATAGTGGTTCGGACCATCGGGGCCTACGTCCACTTTGAAGGCTGTACTAATTTTATTCCATTACAGCGAAGTACAACAAGAAAATATTACAAAGAGTTACGATGATTAACAATATCCCATTAATCCTTATTTTCGAGCTTCCTTGCGGTCGAGATTCCTTGCCGAGCGAGAGTATTGTGGAGTTGCCGGTGTTGAAGCATAGCCGAGGGATCCAGAGTCGAAGCTCGGGGTCCGAGGGAGGTGGAGTCGAGGCTCGGGGTCCGATAGAGGTGGAGTCGAGGCTCGAGGTCTGAGGGAGGTAGAGTCAAGGCTCGGGGTCCGAGGGAGGGCAGTTGAGGCACGAGGTCCACGCGAAGCGGAGTCGAAGCTCAGGGTTCGAGCGAGGCGGAGTCGAGCCTCGAGGTTCAAGGGAGGCAGAGTCGAGGCGTTCTTCTTCTTCCTTGAGTGTAAGACGTGATAACTTGGTTATCCATGTCCGAGAGGCCCATGTCCAATGGCCATGAAGGAAGAAGATGGTAATCGTTAGTGGTGTTTTAGAGCTTCATGAAGTCTAAAGGTGGCTTAATGTCCAAAAGCATACTTGAAACTTTATGAGTATGCTCACGGGTCTAAGCAAATTCGTCTTCTCCTTATAGGATGAGGGAAGGTGCCTAGGAGGCCTTGGGGAAGAAGACGGAAGCTATTAAAGCTTGAGAGAGAGAGCTTAGACCGACCTCTTAAATGTAGGAAGTGAGGGGGTATTTATAGTGGAGTGGTTAGGTGGGAGTAGGGTACCGCGAGCCAATTTTTGTACCCCAAAGGAGAGTGCTTCAGGAAGTTCGGATCCCCCTCGTGCCCAGGAAATTCATACCCCATGCCAGGGGTATGAAATTCGTACTCGGTGGGGTACGAAATTCGTACCCCTAGGGGTACGAGATTCGTACCCCGTGGGGTACGAGTTTATTTGGCTAGGCACGGGGGACTTAGGAAGAGAGGGGTACGACAACACGAATGTGGCCTAGTTTTGAGGGATACGAAGATCACGGAAGTCGTTGGTCGAATCCAGATTTTGAGTCGATCTTGGTGATTCATGGCAACACACTTGTTGGCGGAAATCGGATGAATCGGGCGTTGCCCACTTATTCGACCTAATCGGTTAGGTTGATCGCCGCCAGGACTATGAGGCCCCATACCCACACTGGCGTTGTGCCCAGACCCGTTGACAGCTCGCCTTCGGCTTGGACCATGGCTTGCCTTTGGCTCGGCTGCAGATGGATACCTATGGATGTCGCATCCAAGGGATACGACATTCTTCTAGTGTCCCGACTCGAGTCTTATGGTACTGAAATTATGACTTGCTTAATATAACCACACAGCCCTGAGTGCATTCGCTTGACTCGTGACTTGTATTTCTCGAGAGCGGTCTGGTGAGCCGCGATGACTATACTTATGCGATCTTGTCTTAGCTTGACCCCTGAGGATGTTGGCAACACTTCTGGGCTGTAATATCACGCGATATATTGTGTCGAGCATGTCTTGCATACATTTTGGAGATGGACCATAAGGCCCGTCCATGCCAACCATCCATAGCTTGAATCATAGGATCTACCCTTCCTAAAGATATTTAGTAGAAAGGCCCTAACCTAAGGAAGAAGCTAATGATAGAATATCAAAAATGAAACTTTTGTCAAAAGAATACGGGTAAGAAACTTGAATTCTCCCTATAAGATAAAAGATTTTTACTATTAAATTTGTCAGCGCCTCACCACATGATGACTTACTATTAACTCGTAATTCCTTCCAAACTTCCAAATTAGATGGCTTATCTTATAATTACTAAGCTAATCTAACCAAATTTGCCGGAGAACTTTCCAATCCTAAATATTTTAAGAAGAAATATTTCAAGTGCATCAATCCATTATTTTTTCAACTTTTCTGTTAGCTTCCTTTTTAAATTATTACAATATAGTTAAGTCGCTTCGTTTGAAAATCAAATTCACAATCAAATTTCCAGCCTTTACCTTTAGTGTCTTGTTGTGACGGCCCGCCCTGCACCAGCCGACATTTCCCCGAAATGCGCTGTGCCAATGCCCGACCAGCATGGGACAGTCATCAAAGAAAGGAATCTGAAACTATGATCTACCTAGGAACCTATAGTATATCTCATAGCGCATGGAACAAAATAAAATAATAACGTAACTTGATATAAAACTGGCGAGATAGTGCATAAGATGAAAACTAAATCATATCCATCAGAGTAGCGGAATTCAAAATACAGCTTATGATCTAAACCATTATTGCAACTTCGAAATACTGTCTCTAAAGCAAAGTAGAAAGGTACACTATTAACGCCCAAAGCAGTGACCGTCAACGACAGAGGGAGAATATATGTAAACAGTACGTGGAAGCCTCCTGCTCGTCTCCGGACAGCTATTCGTGCATAATCACTTGACCTGTCTCTAGTCTGCTCGTTTAAGAGCACCCAGAGTAATAAGAAAAGATGTAAAACTATGGGTCATACAAATGTCTGGTATGAGCGATACCATCAAAACAAAACTAAACTTTAATAGGTATAAATAATCATACTTGAGCCTGGACCTGCAACTAAAGAGTTAGCACAACAAGATGTACAATACTCTAAGGAAACACTAACATATGGTGTGAAAATGGAAGTGTGCATGTCATGGTGATAGAAAACATCAACATAGTAATCATCCTCACGTCTCTCACTCAATGCGTAAAGCTGACGATATCCACCACTTTGATCACCAGAACCATTTGGGGCCTTGACGGAGCTCAGCTCCATCCAAATCTTACTACGACCACTTTGCCTTTGGGGGTCCTAATGGAGTTCGACTCCATACAACTTTGACCCCACCGCACTGGTCCATAGTCAATGCCCCTCCCATCAATAGTGAATCAAAGTTATGAATATCGATAGCCCCTTTGCATACGTCCCGCAGCAAAGTCCAACTCACGAAGTTAATAAAAGTTGGTTCCCATTTGGATCCTGAGTAATAACTTCCCATTTGGACTTCCTTTGCATCTCGGGGTTCGGTTGAATTGGAGTTGGTCTTTAGAAGAGTCTACGCAAGTAGAAGCCCAAATCTGGTTCGGTTCGGCCATCCGGTTCGGTTGGCCTGTGGTTTCTAAATCACTCCTTCTGGCTCGGTTCGGTTCGGTCCTCCATGTCACCTTGGTTCAGTTCGGTGATCCATCCTCGGTTCGGTTCGGTGGTCAAGTCCTCTGTCGGCATCGGCTACTTTGGTTCGGTTCGGTGCTACTCCATCTCGTTCCGGTTCAGTGCTCCATTCCAACTCCAACTCCATACAAGTGGCCTTCCTTCTCGCCATGCTTCCTTATGCTGCTGAGGATTCCACTACTCCGGTTTGGTTCGTTCAATCCGATTCGATCCCCTATACCCGATCTGACCCCTATACTCGATCCGATCCGGATCCTGCAGAATTCCCAACAAGCTTGTTTCATCCATTTTCGCCATACGATGGCGTTTTCAACCATTTTAACTTTTCTAAACTATCATAAAATATTCCAAGAAATAGTAACAACATATAGGTTCAATTAAAAAGATCAAAACATCAGGCATATAGGTTATTTTAGATCAAACATATCCATAAAGCATGATTTTCCCCTTAATCCCCTTAACAATGTTTTAATGATAGGATTAACAAACTTAATCCAAATTAGCCAAAAAAATTATCAGACCCATAAAATAATATTTATGCATTTTTACATATTTTCCCAGATTTTTATAATGCATAATTTCACTAATTATCACTAATCACCTCTAATTAGCCATAATTAGTGCAAAAAATGCTAATCACTCACCTTAACCACAAATAAATCTCATATCTGAAAACTACACCGACTTGGGTCGAATTCTATGTGTTCCAGCAGCTCTACCTCTGATTTGATGCTAATCCACCTTGATTTGACGTTGATTAGCTTAATTAGTGATTAGAAGGTGATTTGGGGGTGTTTTAGAAGGTGGAGGCCATTACTAGGGTTATACGAATGTTTTAGGCGGCTGAAAAAATGAAGAGGAACCATTCTCTAACTCATTTCAGCTCTCCCATAGACCTAATCCAGAAATGGGTTATGCGCCTAGCTGCTAATTACCCTAATTAAGCCGGTCAAGCTGTTTTCCATCTTCTAAAACTTATTTCAGCCATATCTCCCAAACAATAAGTCCGTTTGATTATTGTAACCACTCTACGGAAAGGTAAACCATTATCCGAATCCAATGGAAGTGGTTTCAGGTCAAAACTCCTTACCAATCAAAAGGTATAGGTGAAATATGATTCGCCAGGGGTAAAATGGTCATTTAAAATTCAGCAAAAATCATGAACATGGGGAATGACCCCAATAGTTGTTTCCCTAAAGTTACACGATCATACGACTTCATATTAAAATGAAACAAGTATTCTACGATTCTCTGATACATAGAACGTCGGTCCTTGCACTTGTGTTCTTTTATTTGCTCCATTTATATTATCCAGCCCCATAAGAACTTACTTCTTATATATATATATTTACATATATATATATATATATATTGTTAGACCAAAATATGGCACTAACACCCAAATGCAAATCATAGATCGTAGAATACAGAAAACAGTAAAATAAGAGGGAACACACGAGTTTTTATAGTGGTTTGGCTGTAGATTTAGCTTACGTCCACTTTATAATCTTAAGGTTATACTGACAGATTACATTAATCGGTTACATGCAGACACACAATTCGTATGTTTAATGGAATTACAATAGTTTATATGCGTAATTCACATGTTCATTGTGTAGAAAAGAGAAGAATTTGATTGTAGGAAGGTGCAAAGTCCCTGCACTCAATAATGGTGGAAGCCGTGTAGAAGAATGGTCAAAAGATCCTTTCATTTGCCTTCAAATGGTGTATTTATAGGCGTAGAGGGACTCCAGGTCGGATGTTACATGGCACACATCCCAAGAATCTCGAAATGAAGTGGACAACATGGGGAAAGCCTCTCCAGATCGTGCTATGCCAAGTGGAAGGTGATCCATGCAAGTAGGAGGCGGTTATGCCATGAGAATAGGTCAAAGTTGCTGTGCAGTCACAAGCCCAAGCGGATCAGATCGGGTTCCGAACCGGACCGAGTGGAGCTTTCGAACCGAAGACGTGGGGTACCCAGAATGCAAGGTGGGTCGGTTCATCCTACCCCGAACCGATCCAATGTAGACAGAAAATCGTTTGCCAGGTTCGTGTGCTATCAGTCCAAGTATTCCCCCACCGAACCGATCCGATGCTGAATTCTTTGATGCCTCATTCCGATCCGATCCGGATTCCAATTCTATGTCCGTTCACGGAAACAGGTGTAGCTTCCAAACTGTAAGTATGTTTTGACCAAACGAAAGTTCTACTTGACGCTAATTCAGAGGGATAAGAGCTACCGGGCGAAGCCCCGTAATTGACGTTTTCAGACCCAAAAGAGGTCGTCTGACAGGAGTTCCAGACCATTTTATGTTTGTGATGCGAATTCAACCAAATCGCTTCATGCTTCCTGACGACGTTCTTCTCAACGCTTGAGTGAGTTATAACCAGAGATTTTATGCATGACAGTTTTGACCACAAAATGTGTCAACATACATATATACATATATATATATATAACTAATTTTATTACTATATACTTTTTAAAATATCAATTTGAAAAAACTTAATGAAATAACTTATTATTCGTAAGGTTAAAAAAAATTCTTTCTGATATATATATAGTTACTTTTATAAAATTCCCAAAAATACAAATTTCATACCAAAACCTATTTTCCTTTTAAATTTCTAATTCTAAAACCATATATATATATATATACATACACACACACACGTGTATATATGTGTGTGTATGTTAACCGACCATTTGGTCCGGTTAACAAAAGCATACCAGGCCCACACGACTCGGCCATCATGTGGCACAAAAGCTCGAAGTGTCGCTAGAAACACTAATGATTCAAGCTCGAGAGAAGCTATGCAGCGTATGCCTCACAATGCCCCATACCACAAAATTCATATCCTCAAAATAGGTCCATTTCATTATTTCGACTCCCTACACCTCGAGCAAGGAGTTTCAAATTCCCCATGTCGACACCAAGAGTTTCGAATCCCTAGTTTTGACACCAAGGATTTCGAATCCCTCGTGTCGACACCAAGGATTTCAAATCCCTCGTTTAAACACCATGATTTCGAGTTCCCCCATGTGTCGGCACTAAGAGTTTCTTATCCTTAGTGTCGACACTAAGGATTTCGAATCCCTAGAGTCGACACTAAGGATTTCGAATCCCTCGTGTCAACACTGGGATTTTGAGTCCCCCATGTCGACACCAAGAGTTTCGAATTCCCAGTGTCGACACTAAGGATTTTGAATCCCCAGTGTCGACACTAAGGATTTCAAATCCCCCGTATCTACACCAAGGATTTTGAATCCCTCGTGTCGATACCAGGATTTCGAGTCCCCCATGTTGACACCAAGAGTTTTGAATCCCTTATTCTGACACCTGAATTTTGAATCCCTCACTCCCTTGTATCCAAAGACCCATGACACCGAATTTCAAATCCTTCTGGCCTCAACTCCCCCACTTCGCATCCCTCAAGCGCCCTCTTCATCGTATCCCCTTGGATACGAATTTCGTATCCTATCCCGCTAGGAGGATATGAAATTTTCCAGCGCATTTCAGAGGGATGCAAAATCAGTGAGCTCGCCTTTTAAGGATACGAAATTCATTGTTGTGATCCTTAAATCTCACCTACTCCCACCCAACCCACTACTTGTAAATACCCCCTTGCTCATTCTTCACAGGGGTTGGGTTTTTGTTGATTTGAGATCTCTACAAGATTATTAATGGCTGCCTAAACTCAAGGAGGAAGAATATAATCATTTTTCTCCTAATACATTGCATACTCAAAAATACTTAGCCAATATTTCCATGATAACGACTTGTACTTGTAACCCTCGATAATCAATAGAATCCTGAAATGCCTTCAAAGTGCACTCCTTATGGACCGAACCACTATAAGTTTCTATGTAATTTACTTTCTACAGTTCTAATTTTAGTACGTGAAATTCTAATTCTCTAGTTTTAAAGAATCTTTGGGTGTGATGACAATTTTGGTCGTCAATAATTTTGGTGCTTTCACTAAGAATCTTAAACTCGCTTCTTTCCCTTCAATTTCCATCTCAACTTCAACGCGCTACTCAGGTTTTTCTCGACCTACTGTTCAAGTTCGCTTACAATGGTTATAAGGGGAAAGAATCCAATTGTCGGACCCTCCGCAGTGGCTGACACTGTTGCTTATCAACAAACTCAATCCGTGAAAAACCCAGCCGACATAGAAATCGTTCCTCTTACTGACCTCTATGCTCTGGAAAACCAAGCGAAGATCTTCGTAGCACTCAGAGTAGCACTTAAGAGTTCAACGACACCTTGAAGGCAAACATTAAGCTAATGCACCGACTTCAGTAAAGTCAACGTCACGTTGCCCGTATCTAACTTAATCAGAGTAGCACTCAGCCGCCGCTTAATGCCTCGTAAAGTTCTTCTTCTAATACTCGGGGCCGAAGCCAAAGAAGGAGGATGACTGCTTACGCCAATGCCCTCGCCAACACTAATGCCATTGTCAATGGCAACGACAATGGCAGCGACAATGGAAACTGTAATGAAACTACCGTAGCTTTCAGTGAGGGAATGCGCTAGTGCGACTGTTACTGGTTGGTTATTAATGATGAACCAGGTCCTAGTATTCGACCCCCTCTTCGACAGAGGCCAACTGTCGCCGCTCTGAACTTTAGGCCAACGCGTCCAACAACCCAACATGCCTAAGTTCTGCTTAATCATAATCAATAGGCTCAGGCTGAGCCTCAACAACCATAATAGAATCAAGAAAATGAAGATGATGACATGGATTAGGATGACTCTGACGTCTATCCCCGAAGACGTCCATCGCCTAGGACCCTTGAGGTCAACCACGACCGTTGGATTCCAACGGAGGTTCAACTTGTGTATCTCCTTGACATGATCCAAAGGATCATGAGAGAGACGTGGGGAAGCGTCAACGATGTGTGGGAAAAAACAATTGACGTAACCCCTTCACTGGGGTCGTGCACGAAGTGGACTGTCCTCGATGATTTAATATTCCATAGCTAGCACCTTGCGACGGAAAAACCGACCACTGTGGCTTCTTAAACCGTTGTGAATGGCATATGGACTCCAGTCAGGTCACCGATGTCGTCAAGTGAAAATTCTTCCCGGTTTTCTTGGAAGGCAAACTCAGCTTTGGTTTGCTCGACTCCCGGCTCAATCTACCTCCACCTTCGACCGACTACCTTCCGAAATGGTAAAACATTTCAAAATGCACGTACCCAGGCCGAAGGATACTCTCACTCTATCCAACCTCTATCAGGGACCGACAAAAACCCTCAAAATCTACTTAGAGCATTTCAACACCACCCTTACTGAGGTTGATGACCCGGAGTCAAGCACAATTCTTGCCCAGCTTGCAAAGGGAATTCTTCCTAGCTCCGAGTTTGGAGCGTGGATCGACAAAAAGAAACCCAAGACTTTGGAAGCTTTCTACTATAAGGATGACAAGTTTCTATACCAAAAGGAAGCATGGCGCAATAGGGTTGCTCAGGGAGGCCACCCCAATAACCCACACTCGGGCACTGTCATGGATAGTGCCAAAGGGAAGCAAGTCAGAGAATCTTCCAACAAGGGCAAATGGGTGATCTCGTTTATTCCCAAACCAAATAACGCCAAACCCAACGGTCACAACAATAACTAAGTTCCTTTAGACCCGAAGAAGCTTGACTGCTATCCCACTTATAGGAACAACACTCCACTCAAACGAGAGTTGGAGGCAATCTACCTAGAAACTTGTAATACCATCCAGTATAAAAATCCGAAAACAAGGGAATTTATCGACCGTAAGAAGAACTTCGGGAAGTATTGCAGATTCCATGATACGTTCGGGCATAACACCAATGACTTCCACCACCTCAAGGATGCTATAGAAAAGCTCATCCAAGAGAAATGTTTGGATCAGTACATTTAAAATCCAGCACCTCCTAAAGCAGCCGCGAGCCCCTCAATGCCCGCTCTTTCTCCAGCCAGTGCGGCCCCAGAAGTGTCCACCCAATGACTGCATGGCATTGTAATCAACACCATCTACTGTGGTCCTTACCCAGCAAATGGGATTTTTCGGTGTATGGAGGAATACAAAAATTCTGTCAATCATGCCAGCTACGAGGTATGCTCCTCTTTGGATGAGTTTGTCCCCGCCAAGCTTCGGAAGACGATGTAGGATTATATTATCTTCCGCGAGAGGGTGTCTACGGAAATTGAGATCCCAACCATTGACCCTCTTGTCATCTCTGCCCATATAGGTCTGGTCTATGTTCGAAGAATCCTCATTGATTTTGGAAGCTTTGTGAACATAATCTTCAAGTAGGCCTACGATCAAATGGAACTTGAGGCTAAGGACATGAATCCTTACCACGCCACTGTTCATGGATTCAAGGGCTCTTCTAACCAACCGGTCGAAATGGAAGACCTGGCGGTCGAGATCGATGATAGGGATCGAAGCAGAGTATGCAACCTCACCCTTGTTGTCATTGATGTCATCTTTCCTTACAATGTCTTTCTCAGATGCCTTTTCCTTGTAGAGTTCTGAATCTGCATGGCACCTGGATCCCTTCTCATGAAATTTCCAACCGAGAATGGGATCGGAACCGTCAAGGGAGACCAAGCCATAGCCAGAATTTTCTACCTCGCCGAGTGGAAGCATGCGATCAACAAAGAGAAAGGCAAAACCGTGGCACAAGTCTCCTATGCCAAAACTTCCTATGCATAGCAACTACTGGAGTCTTAGTCCTGGCTTAGATGTCACTACCTTCTTTCTAACAATCTTGATCCAATAGAAGATAAAGAGCTTGATTTTAAGAGGGGTACCCTGGTCGAGCC
Organism: Allium sativum; assembly: GCA_030737875.1. NCBI lineage: Eukaryota > Viridiplantae > Streptophyta > Magnoliopsida > Asparagales > Amaryllidaceae > Allium > Allium sativum. The sequence goes on along the minus strand of CM060912.1, from coordinate 144,979,549 downwards.
AAACATCGACATTCCAATCAACCCTGCCGACCCAACATGGGTCTTGGAGATTGGATAGTAACTCCACTTCGTAATAAAGAAAGAGATCATGGACTTTTTAAGGGCCAACCTTGATGTATTCGCCTACAACCACTCAGATATATGTGGCATCGACCTAGGAATCACTTGTCACATGCGTACTATCGACCAATAGCAACTTCCAGTCAAACAGAAGCATCGAATCTTAGGAATCTGAAAGATCAACTGCACTCAAAAAGAGGAAGTGGATAGGATACTTGATAATGGCTTCATCTGCGATGCCCTCTATTCCAAATGGGTCTCCAAACTAGTCTAGTTTAAGAAAGCAAATGGAAAGTGGCGAACGTGTGTCGATTACTCCGACTTGAACAAATCCTACATAAAAGATAACTTCTTAATTCTGAAGATCGGCTAGCTAGTTGACTCGACCGTCAACTACCAATTTCTCTCATTCATGGATGCATACACGGGCTACAATCAGATTCCCATGTACCTTCCAGACCTGGAGCACACTTCCTTTATAACCAACCTTGGGCTCCACTGTTACATAGTCATGCCTTTTGGTCCCAAGAATGCTGGAGCCACCTATCAGCAGTTGGTCAACCACATGCTCAAGAACCATATTGGGAAATTCGTGGAGTTTACATGGAAAATATTCTCATGAAAATGAGGGTATCAAACGACTACGTCAACGACCTCGCTGAAATGTTCAGTGTTCTTTGTAAATATGGCATGATACTCAATCCCTTGAAATGCTCTTTCAATGTTGCATCGGGGAAGTTCCTGGGTTTCTTCATCAATTCACGAGGCATCAAAGCCAATTCAGAAAAGTTCCAGGCTATCCGGGACATCCAATCCCCTCAGAGCATCAAGGATGTTCAATGCTTAAATGGGAAAGTGGCTTCCCTAAGTTGATTCATCTCTAAAGCTACTGACAAATGCATTCCCTCTTTCGACTTTCTCAAAAAAGGGAAACACAACTTACATGGACACCGGAGTGCATTATTGCATTCGAGGACCTCTTGAATCACTTAGAGCGACCACCTATCTTGTTGAAACTCATGCTCCATAAAGACTTATACCTCAATTTGGCTATTTTTGTGCAGGTGATTAGCTCGGCGCTATTGTATATAACGTAGTTGTATACATAATTATATGATTTTTGTTTGATGATAACAACCAAATAAATATTATTTTAAGTGTGTTTGTTACTGTACTATTCTATATATACATCACAGACAAGAATATAATATGTATATTTAAACAGAATGCATCTATACAAAAACTCAAACATCTACACAGTATTTTGTTTAAATATAATATTTTATTTCAAACATTCAAACAATACAACTATTTATAACTCCACTATTTAAACACATCGTATTTCATATACATTCACAAAAGATTGTACTTGTAAAATAAACTGTATATAATAGACAAGTTTATTTAAACACAATAAAATAATATTTTATTTCAAACAAATTTGTTTAATACAAACATCAATACAATTCTGTTGATACACAGCTCCTCACTATAACACTCTGTCTATACATCTCATATATATACAATCACTCAGTTTACATTTCAATTTACAGACATATTGACACCGATTCATTGATACGTCTTCGTAATGTCTTCATCTTCAATCTTTTGTCTTCACATCATCCTCATAGTCAGACCAGTCTTCATACCTGTAAAATAAAATAGAAACACATACAGTACACTGCAATAGAAATAAAACTGTATACATACAAATATAAATTTTATTTTTTTAAATTTATTTGCCACAGTTTTTTTGGTGTGTTTCTCATCATTTTTCACGACTTGATCTGATTCATCTGTGTCTAGTCAGTTTGTATAGTACAGGGACATGAAAGCTTGTCTGATGGCTGCATATACACACATGTATAAATATACACATGTGCACTGCCTCGCCAATCAGCGCACAACTGAGGAGTAGCCACAAGGACCATCTCAACTCAGTGCGTATATGGATGAGCAAAATAAAACATGAATGGAAAAGCATGTACATAAGGCAGCAAAGTGTCGAGACATGCATCAAAATGAACAAGCATAAGCAAACATAGTCGAGACAAGGGACAAAGCAAATTCATGTGCATATCAAAATGGTCGAGCTAAATACACGGACCGACATGAATCAAGCATGTGTATGTGTACATGGGTATACATGAATTGGCAGATTAACAACAAATGCAAGAATGTCCAAGGCAGAGAGCTACAACAAATACATGTTCAGAAATGCAAGGATGGCCAAGTCAAGTTCACATAGCCACAACATGTATTCATATATTTCCAGAAATGGCAAAACTGCTTAACATATTGATGCAGGTGGTGTTTCATGGTAATGCACTTTTGGGTCCAGGCAAAACAGTTTTAACTTGTAACATGACATGCATGTGCAACAAGTTCAAAGCTAAAGTCAATAAACATTTCATTGTTTCAAGCTATTAGTTCAATAGTGTAAATGGTGCAATCCAACATTCTAAGATGGTCAAAGCAATTGGATATGTAAGCTTAGTCAACAGCATACCACGTGGTGCAACATAATCAGTTTCATATGTACATGTACATCAGAGTTTCAGCATGAATAAACCAGACAACAAACATGGTATTCAAGGCAAAAACGTTTCACATAGTTCTGAAATCATGCATGAGTTTCACTCAAGTTCCAAGTTGCAATTCACATTCATATTGTCAAGACAATTTGGTTGAACATGTAAGTTCAAGTATGTATACACATGACACACATGAAAGTCAACAAACAAATCATGGTGACAAGAGTGGTCGAGTTCAAATGGTACAACAATGTTCATTTCGGCAAGTAGGTGCTCATTTATATGCAGCAGTAAATTTACAGCAGTTTTCAGATTTCTAAGTGTTTTTGACAAGAAAGATTAAGTTTCCAAAATTTCATTTCTCGGCTTATGTTTTCAAACAGAATCGAAATGTTTTTCAAAAGTTCACGGCGTCAATAAATTATTTCTGGCATTCTGTTTTTGGATAAACTGACATAGTTGTGTTATTTTTTGGCAAGTTCTTCAATCAAGGAAATAAGCTAATAAAACCTTTCCAACTTTACAATAATCACCCAATGGTTTTATAAGGGGCAACAGTTTCCAGAAATGCACAAGGGAATTCAGAGAATGGTACACAGGTTTAAAAGCATTCATGTTGAATTCCCACAATCGAAAAAAGGGGGAAAATATCACACAGTTAAAACTTGGCAAGAAATTTTTTATTTTATCCATCAGTGTGTCGCATTCAAAGATGAATAAAAAGGCAACAAATAATTTTCAGGATTCATTTTTTGTTTTGGCAAATTTTTTAGAAAGTATTTATCCAGAAAATTACAGAGCAGTCAATCAAGTTTTTTAAATCACGCAACAATCAAAAGGGGAAACTGCAAATTATCAGACCGAATCGATTTATTTTGAAATCAGAGAGCTTAGGGTTTCATTCTACCCTATAAATACAATCATATAATCATCGGCAATTTTAGAAAAAAATCCCACAAAATAAATTCAAGGAATTCAAAGAAAAATCCAGAGAACTCATATTGGTTTTCGATCGCAGAACAAAAATCTCAAATCGGTGATAAGCGAGAGCCAAGCATCATTCGTTCGAGCTTCAGAGATTTAGCCAGAGAAATCTCTTTCTAAAATTAATTTCGATTTGGGGATTAAAATTGCAAACACTAGGGCAGCCGCCATTTTCTTTCTCCAGAAAATAAAAGGAATCGGGACAAAGTGAAAGGGTGCAACCAGTTGAATGATGGCCGGCCTTATTTTTCAAAAGGAGATGACCCTTATTATTTATCTCCTAGGGTTTAAATTTTCTATTTGAATTTGTATTTGTTTTTTTTGTTTGTAAAACAATTCTGAACAGTTTCTAGAATTCTGTAAAAGTCTAGGGGAATCAGTCAGGGTGTTGACTGACAGTTGCTAGAGTCTGTAAAATTTGGGTTAGTGGTTATGGGGTCGTAACTAGGGGAAATTTGATCGAGGGGATATCGACCAGTCTACGGTTTTGAGCGTAGGGTTAGAATAGGAGCAGGGATTGCGAGTGTACATGGTCTTGTATGCGGGATTTGTTCTATCACCTAGTATAAACCTTAGGAATGCAACAGTAGGCAGGATTTTGCCGAAGCTGGGTATATCTTGTGTCATTTACTTTCTGCATTTCTGTTTCTGCTGTATTCTGTGATCTGTGAATAGTTTTAATATCCGTAATATTTGAACTCTGCGATAAATTTCAGTAAACCCTATTCACCACCCCTCTAGGGTTAATCTAGATCCAACAAGTGGTATCAGAGCAGGTTATTTCATTAACTCTAGAGTCATGGGTCATCCTAATTGTCAACCAATAGAGAGTCAGTCCAGTTCATCTCCAACTATTTTCAATGGAACAGATTTTTTAAACTCGAAATGCAAAATGGAATTTTATTTAAAATCTGTTAATAATAAATGTCGGGATGTTGTTATCGATGGGTTTGATAGTGTAGATATTACTTTCAATGCTCGTGCTATGAAAATTATATTTGATTATCTTAGCACTGAATAGTTTAATCTTATCTGACATTGTTTATCCGCACAGGAAATCAGGAGAACTCTTAATGCAAAGTATGGACCAATTGACAATAGCTGTTCAAAATCCCAAGATGATAACTCAGATTCAGATCTATGCCTAACAAGTCATGTAGATGAAACTTCAGATGGATCAGATGATGGAGAATCAACAAATGCTGAAATAGAGAATTTCTCATATGAAGATCTGGTTTACATGTGTCTTGATTTAACGAAATCTGTTGATAAACTCCAACTGAAAAATAAGTCTTTGAAATCTAAGAATTTTGAGTTGACCAACAAAATTGATGATTTGGAATCACAACTTGAGTATGTTGAAAATTCTTCAAATTCAGTTTGCAAAAATTGTTTGAAACTGAAAACCAATCTTGTTCATTTCAATAAAAATATTCAAAAGTTTGAAGATGAAATTTTGGTATTAAATGAGAACAAGACTGAGTTATCAAATTTGAATAACCTTCAGCAAAAGGGAATTTGAAAATTTAAAAACAGATATAAATTCCAAATTTGAAATTGCTGAAAAGAAGAACTTGTTGAAATCAAATTTGATTTTAGAAGAACTTGAAAATGAGATTGAAAAATCCAAGAAATTTGAGTCTGAAAAGCAAAAACGATTAGAATTTGAAATCATGGAATCCCAAGCCAGAATTAAAACTCTTAAAGATGAAAACTTGGTTTTAAAATCTGATTTTGAAAGATGTAAGATAACTAAAAATATTGTTCAGATTTAATGAAAGAAAATAGTGATCTTAAAACTAAAATTCAATAACTTGAAACAACTTTGGCTAAATTTTCTAACGGTGAAAAATCTCTTAATATGTTGTTGAAAAATTAATTTTCATATGGAAATAAAAGTGGACTCGGCTTTGGAAAAAATTATGTTTTTGAAAAACAAAATTCAAATGATTTGAAAAGCCCCTCAAACTGCTTTGGAAATAATCGTTTTGATATTCGAACTTTGATAATTCCAAAGGATTTTTGAATCAAAAGCAAAATGTGAATTAGTTTTGTAATAAACCATTTAAACATTCTTGGATCCTAAAAGGAAATGAAACAGGCTTCGTTAATTTCAAACAGATTTGGGTTCCTAAGGGTACAACAGTTAATTCTGATGTTTTGTTATACAAACAGGTTTGGGTACCAAAAGTGGTAAACATATTTCAGAGTGGTTTTACAAATTTTGTTAGACCACTCGATTCTCTCAACTGCTAGGTACCAGTGGAGGTTGAGGAACTGCTATTCTGAAAAGAGATTGATTTCAAGCTGTTCTATATTTCTGTACTCTTTATAGTTCCTTGGCCAAGATTTATTGAGTTAGAGATTCTGTTTTACATTGGCCTCTGGTATGATCTCTAAACTCACCTTTGTATATTCTCTCTGTTTTTTCTGTGTTTACTCCTTCCTCTACCTCTTCTATTTTTCTTCAATTTTTTTTTGATTTATCACTGCCATACTTTTTTTGGACTTCATTAACTTCCAATTGCAGAAGTCATGTTTTTATGGAAATTTGCTTCTCTTGAATAAAACTCTAATGTCTTTAATCATTTCCATATCTTGAATTTAATCTTGTAAATATCTGCAATTGTTCTGAGGTTCATTTCGTATTCTCTGAATTCCTAATAGTGTTGACGTATTCCTGTTATATCTTGAACACTGTTAATATGAATTCAATTTTTTTTTGAAGATCTGAAAAATAATTGAAAATTCACATATCTCTGCTATTCTGAGGTTCATCCAATTCATTTTGGAAACGCTTAAAATATTATACTCATTACAGTACACTCTGTTATTTATCAGTAATTTCAGAATTTTTCAGATTGGCTTGAATATGAATTACAGTGATACATCTTGAATCTCATCTTTATTCATGATCATTATTGTTGAAATTTATTTGTTTGAAATCATCTGAAATTCTTGATATTTTGAATATCACACACCTCTAAAATTTGAAATTATCAATCTTGTGTGAGTGATTCATTATATCTTAAAACTTGACATTTATTCAAGTGATTTCAAATAAATCATTTTCTAAATTTTCTGGATCATGAATACCTCTCAAACTGGATGTAAATGATCTGAAATTTCTCTTTTACTTGTCAGAAATATCATGAAAATTTCTTTTGAAAAATGGTCTTTGAAAAATTCTGTTATTTCATGATGACTTGATTGGAATATTTGTTTGTTTAAAATCATTTGAAATTATTGATTTATTGAATCATACACATATCTTGAATGTGAAATTAATAATTTGGTGTGATCGATTCATTGAATCTAGAGTTTTTCATATTCCTCAAATGATTTCAAATAAACGATATTTCTAATCTTGGATCATGAATGATTTTATGTGACCATCCTCTGACAAGTCTGCTTTGATATTGATTTCTATGCCGCTCTGATACTGTTTAAGATAACTGCTTGCTTTGATCAGTCTATTGCTCTTATATATGTTTTAATCTGTTGAGATGTCTGCTTGAGCCATGTAACTAATTTTTTTTGTGATAATCTTGTTTGTCTCCAGTGTCATCTTATAATCCTCATTAATAGAGACGCCAATTGGTATCAGTAGTGGTATTTTTTTTCAATCCCTCTTGCTTTGTATAGATCTTCATATCCCTCTTGTAGTTGATTTTCAATTTTAAAAATTATTTATAGATTATTCATCCAGAAATTGAAATCAATATCCAAATTGAACTGTATTTATAATTCATCAAAATCATTGTCAGATTTTGAAATTGTGATGAATTGTGACTGCAATATATTTCATAACAAGAGGAGATTTTATTTAGATTTTCATGATGTTGAACATTTATTATAATATCTTTGAATTGGGAATTATTTCACGACCTCCTCCTTTTTCTATCATTATTCTGCTATACATGAAAATTTTATATTTATGTGGAGAGTTAATATGTTTTAAAAATCATCATGAATAAACAGTGAAAATATTTGTGATGGAATTGTGGTTATGTTATTATTCAGAATTAGTGATAATTGAATTTTTTTCAATAATCCCGGTACAGTCGAGCATATTTCATAATATAATTAATTTAGAAGTTTATTTCACAATCCATTTTTGTCCTACTACATTTCTATCATTCATATTGGTTGTATATACCGAGGAGTTTTTCTATTTAAAGCTGAAAATTATAAAATATATAATTAATACATAAGTGTGTCTCTAATCTCATTTAAAAATCCAAGCTCTGGTTATGCATGGTTATGAGACAACTTATAATTTAAGCTGTGACTGACCTCATTTAAACATCCAAGCTCTGGTTATGCATGGTCAGTGTGCTCTTAAATAAAATAAAAAGAAAAGAAAAAGAAAATAATGTGATATAAATTAAAATTAATATGAAATTCTCCTTGATGTTTAAAAAAAACCAGCATATCAATCCATCTTTCTAATCTGTGAAATGTGTTGAAATCTTATGACATATTATGATTTGTTGATTGATAAATATTGGGATTTAAGATTATTCGATTTTGTCACTTAAATTGAATCATTAATTATAGTCCAAATCCATCACTGTTTTTGTGCTTTATTTTTATAAAAAATCCTTTGAATATGAAATTCATTGTAAATCCGTCATTCTCTAAGAAAATGTGAAATATGCCACCTGTTCTCAGAATATTATGATTTTTGTTTGACTGATTGAGATTTATGATGATCATTCTTCCTCTTATGCTGAAATTATATTTTTTTAGTCATTTTTCATCTATATTTTAAATTCTGTATCCTTTTGATGATAACAAAAGGGGGAGAATGGGTTGAGATTTTGATTTATGAGTGAATATTTTATAAATATTTTTAATTTTGAAAATTCATTTTTCGATCATGCATAGTTATAGGGGGAGTTTCTGTTGTAGGGGGAGGCTTTTAAATAGGGGGAGTTCAAAATTCACTATCAGACACATTTATTATACTCAAAATCTTTTATTTGTTTGTCATCATCAAAAGGGGGAGATTGTTGTATATAACGTAGTTATATACACAATTATATGATTTTTCCTTGATGATAACAACCAAATAAATATTATTTTAAGTCAGTTTTTTACTGTTCTATATATACATCACAGACAAGAATATAATATTTATATTTAAACAGAATGCATCTATACAAAAACTCAAAAATCTACACAGTATTTTGTTTAAATATAATATTTTATCTCAAACATTCAAACAGTACAACTATTTATAACTCCACTATTTAAATACATCGTATTTCATATACATTCATAGATGATTGTACTTGTGAAATAAACTGTATATAATAGACAAGTTTGTTTAAACACAATAAAATAATATTTTATTTCAAACAAATTTGTTTAATACAAACATTAGTACAATTTTGTTGATACACAGCTCCTCACTATAACACTCTGTCAATACGTCTCATATATATACAATCACTCAATTTGAATTTCAATTTACAGACACTGATTCATTGATACGTCTTCGTATTGTCTTAATCTTCAATCTTTTGTCTTCACAGCATCCTCACAGTCAGTCCAGTCTTCATACCTGTAAAATAAAATAGAAATACACACAGTACACTGTAATAGAAATAAAACTGTATACGCATAAATATAAATTTTATTTTTTAAAATTTATTTGCCTCAGTTTTCTGGTGTGTTTCTCATCATTTTTCATGACTTGGTCTGATTCATCTGTGTCTAGTCAGTTTGTATAGTACATGGACATGAAAGCTTGTCTGATGGCTACATATACACACGTGTATAAATATACACGTGTGCACTACCTCGCCAATCAACGCACAACTGAGGAGTAGCCGCAAGGACCATCTCAACTCAGTGCGTATATGGATGAGCAAAATAAAATATGAATGGAAAAGCATGAACACAAGGCATCAAAGCGTCGAGACATGCATCAAAATGAACAAGCATAAGCAAACATAGTCGAGACAATGGACAAAGCAAATTCATGTACATACCAGAATGGTCGAGCTAAACACATGGACCGGCATGAATCAAGAATGTGTGTGTGTACATGGGTATACATGAATTGGCAGATTAACAACAAATGCAAGAATGTCCAAGGCAGAGAGCTACAGCAAATACATGTTCAGAAATGCAAGGATGGCCAAGTCAAGTTCACATAGCCATAACATGTATTCATATATTTCCAGAAATGGATAAACTGCTTAACATATTGATGCAGGTGGTGTTTCATTGTAATGCACATTTTGGTCCAGGCAAAACAGTTTTCACTTGCAACATGACATGCATGTGCAACAAGTTCAAAGCTAAAGTCAATAAAAATTTCATTGTTTCAAGCTATTAGTTCAAGTGTGTAAATGGTGCAACCCAACATTCTAAGATGGTCAAAGCAATTGGATATGTAAGATTAGTCAACAACAAACCGCGTGGTGCAACATAATCAGTTTCATATGTACATGTACATCAGAGTTTCAGCATGAATAAACCAGACAATAAACAAGGTATTCAAGGCAAAAATGTTTCACACAATTCTGAAATCATGCATGAGTTTCACTCAAGTTTCAAGTTGCAATTCACATTCATATTGTTAAGACAGTTTGGTTGAACATGTAAGTTCAGGTATGTATACACATGACACACATGAAAGTCAACAAACAAATCATGGTGACAAGAGTGGTCGAGTTCAAATGGTACAACAATGTTCATTTAGGCAAGTAGGTGCTCATTTATATGCAGCAGTAAATTTCTAGAAGTTTTTAGATTTCACAAGTGTTTTTGACAAGAAAGATCAAGTTTCCAAAATTTCATATCTCGGCTTATGTAACAACCCGGAATTTTGGGGCCAATTTAAAAATTTTATTTTAGAAATTACGTTAGAATTTAGAAAAAAAAAGTTTTAATAGTAGAAAATGTCCGTTTGTTTAATATTAAACATTTGCATGTTAGAAGTTTGTTAGGTATTAACATTTAAATGCAAACATTCATTTCTAAAAATAATACTTAATCATGTAGTGTTAGTTTTAATTTCTAACAATTAGCATTAACCATGCATTCATTATCTTTCCTCCCTTTTGCTTTTTCCTTGTTATTATTTTCTTCACAAACAAATCACCTGTATATATATATATATATATATATATATATATATATATTTCTCTTCTATTTATTCTTTCCAACCCATTGAATATGTCACTTAAATTTTGATATTTAATGTTATGTGTTTGAAATTTAAAGGGACACACAACTTTCTAACAATCAGCATCAGACAATAAATCATACATTCATTCCTTTCCATTTATTCTCTCTCCCTCTTTGTAATTTACTTTCGAAATTTGAATAAAAATATATATAATTAATAAATAGCGTGGTCCTATCACGCCTAGATCTAATTAAATCCTTAGTAACCTACTATATTGTAATAAACACATTAGGGGAATGAAACTAAAGAAATTTAAAAATAGTATTAATATATATATATATATATATATAAATAAATATATATATATATATACTAATGGTATACATTTAAAACATTGCTTATAAAAAAAATACTATATATTTAGCAAATGCTACAGATATGAATGATAGAATTGAAGTATGATTAATTGACTACATGTTAAATTTCTAATTAATTGACTACATGCTATATATACTAATGGTATGAATTTAGAACATTGCCATGAAGAGAGTAATTAATTGCCATGAAGAGATTAATAGACTGAATTAAATCGGGCCTTTTTGTTAATTTAAGGATTTAAGGATTTAATATTATAAATATATTAGAATACACAAACCCTAAGACTAGTATACAACAGTAGCCGCCACCTTCATGAACCAATGGCCACCACGTTCCGACATTCAAATCCAAAATTCTCCTAATCTACAGCAAATTAAAACACGAATTCCATACAATGATTGAAGAGATTCATATACTCTTTAATATGGGTGAAAGGGGATTTCGAGTTCAACGAGGAAGGAGCCGTGGGGAGCTCAGACATGGACGGAGGTCGTGGTGCAGTTAGATCCGAGGCAAGTGCCTCGTAACTCGCGCGCAGTGGAACCCTGGAAGAGGAGCACGATGGGTTCCGTACATCGTTGAAGGAAGAAGAAAGAAAAAAAAGAGGTGGCTGTGACTTATTCTTTTTAAAACCATTGAAACCAGATGCTATGGAACCGTCTTGGCCTGATCTACGTGATGGAACAAATCAGATCAGAAACAGAGCGCATTGGAAAATCAGACAAATCGAAATTCAAACATATGTGAGATTTCTTAATTTATAATTAAAAATAAATGGTTATGCATTGAATATCATTATTTATTCGCTGCTAAGATTTCTATTGCTTGTGGTACGTGATTTGAATTTATTGATGATGTTGTGGTGATTTGTTTAATTGAATCGAATAATGGAATGGTAGAAATTTGTGATCAAATAAACATTCAATTATGATTTGTTATGTTTAGAATATAATTGTTATACAAATAAAAATACCATTTTTATTTGTCATGATTGAAAACTAGAATTAGATGCAAAATAAAAATATTCTTTTTATGTGCTATGTTAAAATTAGATTTGTGCACAAATAAATATTAACATTTATTTGTCATGTTAAAGATTAAGATTTGTGAACAAATAAATATTTACATTTATTTGTTACATTAAAAATTGAAATTTGTGAATAAATAAATATTCACACCTATTTGTTATATTAAAGATTGAAATGGTGTACAAATAAAAATATTCAATTTATTTGTTAAAATAGAAAATTTTGTAAAAATAAAAATACTCATTTGTATTTTGTTATGTTAACATAGAATTGTTAGAATTGTGAAACGATAAAAATATTTTTTTTTATTGTAACATACGAAACATAGAATTAGTAGAATTGTCATGTTAATATAAAATGCCATTTATGTTATAATTGAAATGTCAGTTATGTTAGATTAGAAATACAAGAATAACATGTTACTTCATGTTTTGTTAGATAAAAAAATGAAATGACATGTTAGTTTAAAATTATCATTTTTAGATAAAAATGACATGTTAATTTTGATTATCATGTTAGACAAAAATGACATGTTAAATTGAATTTTCATTTTACGTCAATAAGAACTGTTAGAAATAAAGTGTACATGAGAATAAATATACATTTTTGTTACAAAATGTTGAATGATAAACAAAATATACATTTTGTTAGAAATGTCATACATGATTAAAATATACATTTTGTTAGAAATGTCATACATGAACAAAATATACATCTTGTTAGAAATGTCATACATGATAAACAAAATATAAATTTTGTTAGAAATGTCATACATGAACAAAATATACATTTTGTTAGAAATGTCATACATGATTAAAATATACATTTTGTTAGAAATGTTATACATGAACAAAATATACATTTTGTTGGAAATGTCATACACGATTAAAATATACATTTTGTTAGAAATGTCATACATGATTAAATATACACATTTTTCTAGAAATGTTACTTTAGAATTAAAACATCACTTTTGTTAATGATGTTCATTTGGAATTAACATTTTTTTTTGTCAAAACTTGATTAGTGAATAGAATTAACTTTTTTTGTCAAAACTTGATTTGTGAATAGAATTAACTTTTTTTTGTCAAAATTTGATTACTGGATAAAATCAATAGATTTTTGTCAAAATATGGTTAATGAATAAAACAACATATTTCTGTCAAAATATGATTAGTGAATAGGGTTTTCATTTTTGTCCAGATTTGATTAGCAAGTAGAATTTACATTTTTGTTATTTAAATTTTGTTAGATCAAAATTAGCATTTTTGTTAATTAGATTATGTTAGATACAAACAAAATTTTATTTGAAATGTATTATGCATATAAAAATGACATTTTTGATTTAAAACATGTATATAAATAAAATCACATTTTTATTTGAAATTGTTTTGCAAACAAAAAATATACATTTTTGTCATATTTGAAAGGATGAATAAGAATAGTCATTTTTGTCAATTCAAAGAAGTGTATTGGAAACATTTATGTTTGTCAATTTAAAGAAATGAACACTTTTGTCAAAGAATGATTGGCGATAAAATAACACTTTTGTCAAAGAAAGATTAGCGCATTTTTGTCAAAAGGAAGGGTTAGAGAAAAAAAAATGAATACCTTTGTTCACTAAAAAGGAATTATATTTTTTTTATATACATTTAAAAGTATAAATTGAAAATGTATATTTTTATACATTAAAAAGGACAAAATTAACATTTTGGTTACTTGTATGATAAAAGGACATTTTTGTTTAAAAATGTTAAATATGATAAAAGAACATTTTTGTCACCTTAAGATGAATGAAATTAAAAGGACATTTTTGTCACTTTGACATGAATGAAATAAAATGTATATTTTTATACATTAAAGAGAATAAGTTAAAAATGTATATTTTTATACATTAAAAAGAATGAGTTAAAAATGTATATTTTTATACATTGAAAAGAATGAATTAGTAATGGACACTTTGGTCACATTAAAAAGAATGAGTAAAAATACACATTTTGTCATTTATAAGGAATGAAACCAAAACATTTATTCTTGGTCATTTAATAAGGAATTTTCAAAAATACTCATTTTTGTTGTATAGAAAACCAATGTAAAAAAAAAATTCATATTTTTGTTGAATAGAAATAGATTAAACAAAACCATCATATTTTGTTTAAATAAATAAAAATGACATTTTTGGTCAAAACTTGATTTATGAAAAAGAATTTAACAAAAGTATCATATTTTGTACATTAAAAGGAAATATACAAAATTACAATTTTTGTCACTTTAAAAAGTACATTTTTGCTAGAAAATGTATATTAGAACAAAAAGTACATTTTTGCTAGAAATGAAGATTAGAATAAAAAGTACATTTTTGTTAGAAAATGTAAATTAAAATGAAAAGGTCATTCTTGTCACTTAAAAGGATTTCACCAAAAATATTCATTTTTGGTCATTGAAAAAGGATTACACGAAAGATTAGAAATAAAAGTTAAGATTTTTATTGTCACTTGTTAACAATAAAAAGAATGGGAATAAAAGACTAGATTTTTATTTCCATTTGTTCACAATAAAAATAGTTAAGATATTTATCTGTGATATCGGAATGTTTGATGTGTTAAACATAATGTTAGTATATTCAAACTGAATATTACACTTCCATTTACAAGTTACCCGACTTGTTCATGTGATTGGGACGATTATTTTCACACATCGCCCCAGCGCACAAATAATTTACTATTTGTTTGATGGATGAAACCCCACACGGGTATTGGGATGATAATGGATACACACTAATCCCAATATTTAGTTATATGTCAATCGATGGATTGACAGTTTGTGATGAGCGTTAGTTATTTACTTTAATGCTCACACAGTTATAAAATTCCACTTTGGTCATCATTTGGATGTTTAATAATTATTTGTCATGCTTGTTGATTTCATGCAATATATGGTTGTTGAGTGAGTCACATTCTAATAAAGAATATTCTAGAAAAAGAATATTTTAGAAAATGTTTTAGAAAAAGAATATTTTAGAAAAAAGAATATATTTTAGAAAAATATATTTTTATTGAATGAACTAGTTATTAACTAGAATAAATCATTAAATTAAGATTTAATGAAGTTTTCCAATTAGTGAATATTTAATTGAAATTAAATTAAATAAATTGGATTTTGGGTTTATCGTGAATGGTGTTTTAAAATAACATTAGTTCTTCAACCCAGTTAAAGATAAGATTTATTTATTAAATTTAAATAATCATTGAATAATGATTTGTGATATTTAAAACCAAATTGGTTTCATAATAAATCTTTAAAAGAAAGATTTAAGAATAAACTTAAAGAATTTATCTTTGATAAGATAATGTGAATATTTTATTCGGAAGAATATTCTGAATTGGAATGAGGCGTTGGAAGTGTTTTTATAGTACTTGATTTTTAATTATAAAATACGCGAGTTATTCGGAAAGACCAGGTTTAACCCATTCCGAATAATTATTACGACGATGAAGAGTCAAAGATGAAGACGGTGGTTGAAGACCGACGATCTTCACATTTAATGGATGTGTTGCTACAGAGACCCTTGATGGGAGTAGCTACTTTGAAGGGGCTTCAGTGGTGGCCGTCCGGACTATTGTTGATTGTTCGGATTTGGTTTTCGCTCAGACCTAGAGCATAAGGTAGTAAATGGATGCGTGTCTGACATTGGATTTCGTTTCATGTGAATTAAATCGATTTCTGTTAATGTATGTCTGTTTGGTGGTGGAGGATTTATTCTCTACTTAACACCCTGGTATATATTAATAGTGATTGATCGCATGGTGTGAATTGTCAATGTGGCACGCCGAGATGCAACTGATCAAGGCTTTTGTTGAAAAGCAGGGCCTTGTGGAATGATCAAAGCATAGCCTATTACGGCATAGCTTTGTGTATATCATGACTTCGCGAGCCTCACACTCCGGTGTGAGTCACTAACGGGATATGGACCGTAGGGAGTGCACACGTTTCTTTCTAGCTAGAAGTGGTGTCATTGCTTAAACTGGCTGGCATTTTACTTATGTGGATGATGGATTTTAAGGCACCTCGGATTTTTATAGGTCGTTAGTAGTCATACTATAGGTTCAAAGGAACTGGGAAACGTGTGTTCAGGCATAACTAATCCACTGCCGATAGGCAGGGACAGGCCCTACCGCATCCAAGGGTTCACTGCGGGGGATCCTGAGGCATTTGCTAGAGTGTCTCGAATCAGAGAGGAGCTTGCCCCTAGCCTCGACTCATGATGGAAATCCAATTTCCAATACGACCTTGCGGTTTTGAATGTAGAACTAGTATGGCGACATGATATATGGTACCCATGCCGTCTATGATTGATACATTATGATTGAAATGTTTTTATTAGAACATATACACCCTAATACTAAATCCGTTTTACCGTATCAAGCATTTTTTGACCATTATAAGGTAAAACCCTATCCTCCGGTTTGCGTTGCATTGTGTGATGGGACTTGGGTCTTATAATGGTTTCATTTTTCTAAAAAGCATTGCATTGTTTAACGTTTTACTTTATTTTATTCACTGGCAATCCAATGGAGTAAACCCGTTCCGCGTTAGCGGCGTGGTCCTGTGATTAGCCTTATTATTATATAGTTAAGTTAGATTTCTCATACCAGTCCCATGACTGACCTGTAGTTTGTTTCACTGGCAAACTCGGGTGCCCATATTTTCCACACGGGCAGTCGAGTAGCTTTTTGCAGATATTTTTACAGGATCCTAGCTTACAACTGAAGAGGTATTCGGAAAGCTCTGTATCAGTGTATTCCTTCCAGTTGTATATTTGTATTATTTTTCCACTGCTATTTAAATGTAATTTAAAACTCTGATATTATTGTATTCCTATTATGTAATAAGTATTCATACTCTGTTACATTCTTGTACTCTGATGTAATTGTTGTAATCAACAATAAAATGTTCCCCAGTTTGTGTTCTAATATGTGTTGTTCTCAAAGCAATCCAGGCTTTCCTTTACTGGGAAGTTTGGGTCGTCACATGTGGTATCAGGGCTTTGGTTTACAGAGCTCGAGAACAAGACACATTAGAACCGAACGAAAGAATTCATCAGAGATTGGATTAATAATATCCAATGAGAATAACTCGTTAGAGATGGGATCAGTAGTATCCTAGAATGAGTGTGAAGAGTATTATTTTCTTTAAAAAAAAATGAAAACAAATTCAGTTTTGAAAATTTTATCTGAATATACGTATTTGAGTATATTATTATATTTTAATGTGGACAATCGAGTATATAAAGATTTCGAATATACGAGTAATTAACGGATATTCGAAGTTTTAATATACTGGATAGATATAGAATAACACTCTAGTCGCCCGAAGATGATTCTGATGATTGCTAGCGTCATCAAAATTCATGTTCGAGTTTCGAAAGTGGTATATCTATATATTTCCATTGACTGGTATAAGAAGCAAAACTTAGTTAGGACACATTGCTGTGATTTGCACTAAAAAAATATGATTTTTGACTATATATAAAGATTATATATTTGAAAAGTTAATCACCTAATTGATTGCTGGTTGTGATGTTTGATTATTAGTTTAGCCAATAAAAGTATAGAAATGATAATTAATTAAACCAATAAATAAAAATTTAAAGTTGAGTTGGTTAATTAAACAACTTTTAGTTTCGTTCCTTTTCGAGGACGAAAGATTTTAAGTGGGGGAGATTGTAACAACCCGGAATTTTGGGGCCAATTTAAAATTTTTTATTTTAGAAATTACGTTAGAATTTAGAAAAAAAAGAGTTTTAACAGTAGAAAATGTCCGTTTTTTTAATATTAAACATTTACATGTTAGAAGTTTGTTAGGTATTAAAATTTAAATGCAAACATTCATTTCTAAAAATAATACTTAATCATGTAGTGTTAGTTTTAATTTCTAACAATTAGCATTAACCATGCATTCATTATCTTTCCTCCCTTTTGCTTTTTCCTTGTTATTATTTTCTTCACAAACAAATCATCTATATATATATTTCTCTTCTATTTATTCTTTCCAACCCATTGAATATGTCACTTAAATTTTGATATTTAATGTTATGTGTTTGAAATTTAAAGGGACACACAACTTTCTAACAATCAGCATCAGACAATAAATCATACATTCATTCCTTTCCATTTATTCTCTCTCCCTCTTTGTAATTTACTTTCGAAATTTGAATAAAAATATATATAATTAATAAATAGCGTGGTCCCATCACGCCTAGATCTAATTAAATCCTTAGTAACCTACTATATTGTAATAGACACATTAGGGGAACGAAACTAAAGAAATTTAAAAACAGTATTAATATATATATATATATATATATATATATACTAATGGTATACATTTAAAACATTGCTTATAAAAAATACTATATATTTAGCAAATGCTACATATATGAATGACAGAATTGAAGTATGATTAATTGACTACATGTTAAATTTCTAATTAATTGACTACATGCTATATATACTAATGGTATGCATTAAGAACATTGCCATGAAGAGAGTAATTAATTGCCATAAAGAGATTAACAGACTGAATTAAATCGGGCCTTTTTGTTAATTTAAGGATTTAATAATTTAATATTATAAATATATTAGAACACACAAACCCTAAGCCTAGTATACAACAGTAGCCGCCACCTTCATGAACCAATGGCCACCACGTTCCGACATTCAAATCCAAAATTCTCCTAATCTATAGCAAATTAAAACACGAATTCCATACAAGGATTGAAGAGATTCATATACTCTTTAATATGGGTGAAAGGGGATTTCGAGTTCAACGAGGAAGGAGCCGTGGGGAGCTCAGACATGGACGGAGGTCGTGGTGCAGTTAGATCCGAGGCAAGTGCCTAGTAACTCGCGCGCAGTGGAACCCTAGAAGAGGAGCACGATGGGTTCTGTACATCGCTGAAGGAAGAAGAAAGAAAAAAGAAGAGGCGGCCATGACTTATTCTTTTTAAAACCATTGAAATCAGATGCTATGGAACCGTCTTGGCCTGATCTACGTGATGGAACAAATCAGAGCAGAAACAGAGCGCGTTGGAAAATCAGACAAATCGAAATTCAAACCAATGTGAGATTTCTTAATTTATAATTAAAAATAAATGGTTATGCATTGAATATCATTATTTATTCGCTGCTAAGATTTCTATTGCTTGTGGTACGTGATTTGAATTTATTGATGATGTTGTGGTGATTTGTTTAATTGAATCGAATAATGGAATGGTAGAAATTTGTGATCAAATAAACATTCAATTTTGATTTGTTATGCTTAGAGTATAATTGTTATACAAATAAAAATACCATTTTTATTTGTCATGATTGAAAACTAGAATTAGATGCAAAATAAAAATATTATTTTTATGTGCTATGTTAAAATTAGATTTGTGTACAAATAAATATTAACATTTATTTGTCTTGTTAAAGATTAAGATTTGTGAACAAATAAATATTTACATTTATTTGTTACATTAAAAATTGAAATTTGTGAATAAATAAATATTCACACCTATTTGTTATATTAAAGATTGAAATGGTGTACAAATAAAAATATTCAATTTATTTGTTAAAATAGAAAATTTGGTAAAAATAAAAATACTCATTTGTATTTTGTTATGTTAACATAGAATTGTTAGAATTGTGAGACGATAAAAATATTTTTTTTTATCGTAACATATGAAACATAGAATTAGTAGAATTGTCATGTTAATATAAAATGCCATTTATGTTAGAATTGAAATGTCAGTTATGTTAGATTAGAAATACAAGAATAACATGTTACTTCATGTTTTGTTAGATAAAAAAATAAAATGACATGTTAGTTTAAAATTATCATTTTTAGATAAAAATGACATGTTAATTTTAATTATCATGTTAGACAAAAATGACATGTTAAATTGAATTTTCATTTTACGTCAATAAGAACTGTTAGAAATAAAGTGTACATGAGAATAAATATACAATTTTGTAACAAAATGTTGAATGATAAACAAAATATACATTCTGTTAGAAATGTCATACATGATTAAAATATACATTTTGTTAAATATGTCATACATGATAAACAAAATATACATTTTGTTAGAAATGTCATACATGAACAAAATATACATTTTGTTAGAAATGTCATACATGATTAAAATATACATTTTGTTAGAAATGTCATACATGAACAAAATATGCATTTTGTTGGAAATGTCATACATGATTAAAATATACATTTTGTTAGAAATGTCATACATGATTAAATATACACATTTTTCTAGAAATGTTACTTTAGAATTAAAACATCACTTTTGTTAATGATGTTCATTTGGAATTAACATTTTTTTTGTCAAAACTTGATTAGTGAATAGAATTAACTTTTTTTGTCAAAACTTGATTAGTGAATAGAATTAACGTTTTTTTGTCAAAATTTGATTACTGGATAAAATCAGCATATTTTTGTCAAAATATGATTAATGAATAGAACAACATATTTCTGTCAAAATATGATTAGTGAATAGGGTTTTCATTTTTGTCCAGATTTGATTAGCAAGTAGAATTGACATTTTTGTTAATTAAATTTTGTTAGATCAAAATTAACATTTTTGTTAATTAGATTATGTTATATAAAAACAAAATTTTATTTGAAATGTATTATGGATATAAAGATGACATTTTTGATTTAAAACATGTATATAAATAAAATCACATTTTTATTTGAAATGTGTTTTGCAAACAAAAAATATACATTTTTGTCATATTTGAAAGGATGAACAAGAATAGTCATTTTTGTCAATTTAAAGAAGTGTATTGGAAACATTTATGTTTGTCAATTTAAAGAAATGAACACTTTTGTCAAAGAAAGATTGGCGATAAAATAACACTTTTGTCAAAGAAAGATTAGCGCATTTTTGTCAAAAGGAATGGTTAGAGAAAAATAAATGAATATCTTTGTTCATTAAAAAGGAATTATACAAAAAAAAAATTATACACATTTAAAAGTATAAATTGAAAATGTATATTTTTATACATTAAAAAGGACAAAATTAACATTTTGGTTAATTGTATGATAAAAGGACATTTTTGTTTAAAAACGTTAAATATGATAAAAGAACATTTTTGTCACCTTAAGATGAATGAAAATAAAAGGACATTTTTGTCACTTTGACATGAATGAAATAAAATGTATATTTTTATACATTAAAGAGAATAAGTTAAAAATGTATATTTTTATACATTAAAAAGAATGAGTTAAAAATGTATATTTTTATACATTGAAAAGAATGAATTAGTAATGGACACTTTGGTCACATTAAAAAGAATGAGTAAAAATACACATTTTGTCATTTATAAGGAATGAAACCAAAACATTTATTCTTGGTCATTTAATAAGGAATTTTCAAAAATACTCATTTTTGTTGTATAGAAAACCAGTGTAAAAAAAATTCATATTTTTGTTGAATAGAAATAGATTAAACAAAACCATCATATTTTGTTTAAATAAATAAAAATGACATTTTTGGTCAAAATTTGATTTACGAAAAAGAATTTAATAAAAGCATCATATTTTGTACATTAAAAGGAAATAGACAAAATTACAATTTTTGTCACTTTAAAAAGTACATTTTTGCTAGAAAATGTATATTAGAACAAAAAGTACATTTTTGCTAGAAATGAAGATTAGAATAAAAAGTACATATCTGTTAGAAAATCTAAATTAAAATGAAAAGGACATTCTTGTCACTTAAAAGGATTTCACCAAAAATATTCATTTTTGGTCATTGAAAAAGGATTACACGAAAGATTAGAAATAAAAGTTAAGATTTTTATTGTCACTTGTTAACAATAAAAAGAATGGGAATAAAAGACTAGATTTTTATTGCCATTTGTTCACAATAAAAATAATTAAGATATATATCTGTGATATCGGAATGTTTGATGTGTTAAACATAATGTTAGTATATTCAAACTGAATATTACACTTCCATTTACAAGTTACCCGACTTGTTCATGTGATTGGGACGATTATTTTCACACATCGCCCCAGCGCACAAATAATTTACTATTTGTTTGATGGATGAAACCCCACACGGGTATTGGGATGATATTGGATACACACTAATCCCAATATTTAGTAATCTGTCAATCGATGGATTGACAGTCTGTGATGAGCGTTAGTTATTTACTTTAATGCTCACACAGTTATAAAATTCCACTTTGGTCATCATTTGGATGTTTAATAATTATTTGTCATGCTTGTTGATTTCATGCAATATATGGTTGTTGAGTGAGTCACATTCCAATAAAGAATATTCTAGAAAAATAATATTTTAGAAAATGTTTTAGAAAAAGAATATTTTAGAAAAAAGAATATATTTTAGAAAAATATATTTTTATTGAATGAACTAGTTATTAACTAGAATAAATCACTAAATTAAGATTTGATGAAGTTTTCCAATTAGTGAATATTTAATTGAAATTAAATTAAATAAATTGGATTTTGGGTTTATCGTGAACGGTGTTTTAAAATGACATTAGTTCTTCAACCCAGTTAAAGATAAGATTTATTTCTTAAATTTAAATAATCATTGAATAATGATTTGTGATATTTAAAACCAAATTGGTTTCTTAATAAATCTTTAAAAGAAAGATTTAAGAATAAACTTAAAGAATTTATCTTTGACAAGATAATGTGAATATTTTATTTGGAAGAATATTCTGAATTGGAATGAGGCGTTGGATGTGTTTTTATAGTACTTGATTTTTAATTATAAAATACGTGAGTTATTCGGAAAGACCGGGTTTAACACATTCCGAATAATTATTACGACGATGAAGAGTCAAAGATGAAGAAGGTGGTTGAAGACCGACGATCTTCACATCGAATGGATGTGTTGCTACAGAGACCCTTGATGGGAGTAGCTACCTTGAAGGGGCTTCAGTGGTGTGTTGATTGTTCGGATTTGGTTTTCGCTCAGACCTAGAGCATAAGCTAGTAAATGGATGCATGTCTGACATTGGATTTCGTTCCATGTGAATTAAATCGATTTCTGTTAATGTATGTCTGTTTGGTGGTGGAGGATTTATTCTCTACTTAACACCTTGGTATATATTAATAGTGATTGATCGCATGGCGTGAATTGTCAATGTGGCACGCCAAGATGCAACTGATCAAGGCTTTTGTTGAAAAGTAGGGCATTGTGGAATGATCAAAGCATAGCCTATTACGGCATAGCTTTGTGTATATTGTGACTTCGCGAGCCTCACACTCCGGTATGAGTCAAAAACGGGATATGGACCGTAGGGAGTGCACACGTTTCTTTCTAGCTAGAAGTGGTGTCAGTGCTTAAACTGGCTGGAATTTTGCTTATGTGGATGATGGATTTTGAGGTGCCTCGGATTTTTATAGGCCGTTAGTGGTCATACTATAGGTTCAAAGGAACCGGGAAACGTGTGTTCAGGCATAACTAATCCACTGCCGATAGGAAGGGACCGGCCATATTGCATCCAAGGGTTCACTGCGGGGATCCTGAGGCATTTGCTAGAGTGTCTCGAATCGGAGAGGAGCTTGCCCCTAGCCTCGACTCATGATGGAAATCCAATTTCCAATACGACTTTGCGGTTTTGAATGTAGAACTAGTATGACGACATGATATATGGTACCCATGCCGTCTATGATTGATACATTACGATTGAAATGTTTTTATTAGAACATATACACACTAATACTAAATCCGTTTTATCGTATCAAGCATTTTTTGACCATTATAAGGTAAAACCCTATCCTCCAGTTTGCGTTGCATTGTGTGATGGGACTTGGGTCTTATAATGGTTTCATTTTTCTAAAAAGCATTGTGTTGTTTAACGTTTTACTTTATTTTATTCACTGGCAATCCAATGGAGTAAACCCGTTCCGCGTTAGCGGTGTGGTCCTGTGATTAGCCTTATTATTAGATAGTTAAGTTAGATTTCTCATACCAGTCCCATGACTGACCTGTAGTTTGTTTCACTGGCAAACTCGGGTGCCCATATTTTCCACACGGGCAGACGAGTAGCTTTTTGCAGATATTTTTACAGGATCCTGGCTTACAACTGAAGAGGTATTCGGAAAGCTCTGTATCCGTGTATTCCTTCCATTTGTATATTTGTATTATTTTTCCGCTGCTATTTAAATGTAATTTAAAACTCTGATATTATTGTATTCCTATTATGTAATAAGTATTCATACTCTGTTACATTCTTGTACTCTGATGTAATTGTTGTAATCAGCAATAAAATGTTCCCCAGTTTGTGTTCTAATATGTGTTGTTCTCAAAGCAATCCAGACTTTCCTTTACTGGGAAGTTTGGGTCGTCACGGCTTATGTTTTAAAACAGAATCGAAATGTTTTTCAAAAGTTCACGGCATCGACAAATTATTTCTGGCATTCTGTTTTTGGGATAAACTGACATGGTTGTGTTATTTTTTGGCAAGTTCTTCAATTAAGGAAATCAGCAAATAAAACCTTTCCAATTTTACAATAATCACTCAATGGTTTTATAAGGGGGCAACAGTTTCCAGAAATGCACAAGGGAATTCAGAGAGTGGTACACAGGTTTAAAAGCATTCATGTTGAATTCCAGCAATCAAACAAAGGGGGCAAATATCACACAGTTAAAACTTGACAAGAAATCTTTTATTTTATCCATCAGTGCGTCGCATTCAAAGATGAATAAAAAGGCAACAAATAATTTCCAGGATTCATGTTTTTTTTGGCAAATTTTTTTCCAGAAAGTATTTATCCAGAAATTACAGAGCAGTCAATCAAGTTTTTTAAATCACGCAACAATCAAAAGGGGAAACTGCAAATTATCAGACCGAATCGATTTATTTTGAAATCAAAGAGCTTAGGGTTTCATTCTACCCTATAAATACAACCATATCATCATCGGCAATTTTAGAAAAAAACCCACAAAATAAATTCAAGGAATTCAAAGAAAAATCCAGAGAACTCACATTGGTTTTCGATCGCAGAACAAAAATCTCAAATCGGTGACAAAAGAGAGCCAAGCATCTTTCGTTCAAGCTTCAGAGATTTAGCCAGAGAAATCTCTTTCTTAAATCGATTTTGATTTGGGGATTTAAATTGCAAACCCTAGGGCAGCCGCCATTTTCTTTCTCCAGAGAATAAAAGGAATCAGGACAAAGTGAAAGGGTGCAACCAGTTGCATAGTGGTCGGCCTTATTTTTCAAAAGGGGATGACCCTTATTATTTATCTCCTAGGGTTTAAATTTTCTATTTGAATTTGTATTTGTTTTGTCTTTTTTGTTTGTAAAACAATTCTGAACAGTTTCTAGAATTCTGTAAAAATCTAAGGGAATCGGTCAGGGTGTTGACTAATAGTTGTTAGAGTCTGTACAATCTAGGTTACTGGTTATGGGGTCGTAACTAGGGGAAATCTGATAGAGGGGATATCGATCAGTCTACAGTTTTGAGTGTAGAGTTAGAATAGGAGCAGGGATTGCGAGTGTACATGGTCTTGTATGCAAGATCTGTTCTATCACCTAGTAGAAACCTTAGGAATGCAACAGTAGGCAGGATTTTGCCGAAGCTAGGTATATCTTGTGTCATTTACTTTCTGCATTTTTGTTTCTGCTATATTCTGTGATTTGTGAATAGTTTTAATATTCCGTAATATTTGAACTCTGCGATAAATTTCAATAAACCCTATTCACCCCCCTCTAGGGTTAATCCAGATCCAATAAGCGCTGGTGTGCATAGAAGATCGTAGGAGGTTGATAGGTGAAGAAAAGAATAATCCAAAACTTAAGAAGCTTGCTTGCTACCTGCTGATCTCTTCTTGGAAGCTATGGCCATACTTTCAGTCCCATTCAATCAAAGTCTACACTGACCAGCCACTGTGACAAGCCCTGGAATGACCTGAGGCATCTGGGAGACTTTTGAAGTGGAACATAGAATTGAGCCAATTCAAGATTACTTTCATTCCTTGTCAAGCCGTCCTTAGACAAGCCTTCGTAGACTTCTTTGTGGATTTCACTATTCCCAAAGAGCCTTATCTGAAAGATAGTGGGCCTCCAGATATTTAGTGGAAACTATTCATGGATGGACCATCTAACAGTCAGTGTTCTAGCACCAGAGTTGTGCTCATTACTCCTAAGGAACCCCTGATCTGTTACGCATTAAAGCTCAACTTCCATGACACCCATAACGATGCAGAATACGAAGCCTTGATTATTGGACATATAATTGCAATTAAACTCAACATCAAACTATCTGGATCTGCTCTGACTCACAGCTCATCCTATGCCAAGCGTAGGGTGAATATCAAGCCAAGGGGGCATGACTTGCTCCCTACCTTGCTCGGATCTGCAAACTTATCACCAAATTCAACCACTACATCATTACGTATATCCCTCGATAACAAACGAGAGAGTTAATTCACCGGCCACGCTGGCACGCTCTGGGGTGTACAACTCTTACGACTTGTCCTAGTCGAAGTGCTCGATTCCCCAAGCATCGATCAGATGCAAACTTATTCTATAGAAACGATGGAGATCGAGCCTGAACCCGAGTCTTGGATATCACAAATCAAGAACTACCTCCTTCAAGGAATCCTCCCTAATCGCTCCAAGGAGTGGCAAGCACTCATTTGCAGATCATCTCGCTACATAATCCAGAAATTAGTGCTACACAATCCAGTAGCCCATAACGACGCTGACTGTGTGCTACTAGATATGCACGAAGGCGAGTGTGGTGACCATATCGAGGGGTAAACTATGGCTAGGAATATTATCAGATATGGCTACTTTTGGCCTACACTCGACCAAGATGCTGCAGCTATTCCCACAAATGCGACAAGTGCAAAGGTTTTATAAAATTCCAAGATCCCCCCTACCGAGCTAACGCAGATTGTCAGTCCTTAGCTGTTTGCCAATATGGGGAATAGTCATTATCAGAATTGTCCCGATGTCCAGAGGTAGTACATGCTATGTCATCATTGCAGTTGATTACTTCACCAAGTGGGCCGAAGTTGAGCCCGTTACTACAATCACTACTAAGAAGGTGATCAACTTCATCGTCTACAACATCATTTCTCGTTTTAGGGTCCTCCAATCTATCATCTTAGACATCGGGACCCAATTAAAGAGCTCTAATTTCTATACCTTCTGCCAACGACACAACGTTGAAAATAAATTTTCGGTATTAGCTCACCTTCGAGCCAATGGGCAGGTCGAGGCTGTTAACAAAGTAACAAATCCATCATCAAAAAGCATCTAGAAAAGGCCAGAGGCTTATGGGTAGATGAGATCCCTCTAGCCCTTTGGGCTTATCGGACCACCCATAAGTCAGCGGCTGGCCATACTCCCATCGCTCCCGCCTATGGATCTGAATCCTTCTTCCCATTAAGTTCAAGATCCAGTCTCATCGAGTCACTTACTATGATTCAAAGACCAACCAAGACCTCCGCTTGGAGTCACTTGACTTACTCAAGAGTAAAGAGACGAAGCTGAACTCAGATTCACCACTCAGTGCCAACGAGTCACCCAATACTTCAACTCGAAATTACGCTAAAAGCACTTAGGCATTGGATACCTCATCCTGAAGTGGATTTATCCTACACCGACTAGTTTCAGTTCTCGCTGGGAAGGTCTGTATGTCATACAACGGAGGCTTAGAGATGGAACCATCAAGCTAAAGATGGCACCGACTCCTAAGAGCATAGAACAGTGAACATCTCCGCCGCTACTACACTTAATCTAGCTTACATATTTACCTCTTCCCAACAATGTTTTATTTTCTTCAAATTCAAGGCGTTGTAAAGTAAAGGCCATTACCACCAAAGTTACCAGTAAAGAAAGTTTCAGATGTCCACGTGCTTGTTGTGTTATTTTCTGCATATTATCTTTAAACAACATTTACAATCGACTTGCATACACGAGTGCACAACAACGGTCGACATTCTGAAGTTTGGACTCGATTCTCACGACTCGAGTCTCGAATCAATGACAAGGCCAAGTATAAAAACCATGACTCGAGTCTCGAATCAACGATGAGGTAAATAACTCAGGATGCTTATTGATTTGAGTATCCGTCCTCGCCCCTAGGTCTCCAGACTTGGGGGCAACCCATCAGTCGGGTGAGTGTGATTAAAACTTCTCACTTGGCTTCATCTGACTCGAAAGGCATGGATCGGGTACCAAACTGGCAAACCAACTATGCCCTCGAACTCTAACCCAAGCCAAAATGACGGGAGAGACTAAAAGACGAATCAACGATGTCTATACCTTCTCACGACTCGGGATCAATGACCTCAGGGAGGCCGCGAGAGGGAGACACCAAACCCAAACCCTGCTTGACTAGGAGTTGCCGTCCAAGGGAAATTATAGGGAACATAACCAGCACATACAACCTTCGCACGACTTGGGAATCTCAAGAGCGAATCCATAGACAACGTTTGTCCAAGTGTGACAACGAGTATATTTACGTAAGTACAAATACTTGAAAGTGTAGATGAAAGTTTAAACACTTAACATAACATGTGATATAAGCAAAGTCAACCAAAAGCATTCATTCACATCTAAAATTAGGCAAGAGAATAGCTGCATTTGAAATTGAATACATTAAAAGGAAGGAAATAATGAATTGATATCTAACTCAAAAAATAAAAAAGGGGAAATTAGTAGTTAATTGAATTAGATGGGATTTGAAAATTGATACATTTCCATAACGACAAAAATTGCTGTGAACGTAGTTGCAAGAAAAGAAAGAAAAATGGATTAGTTTGAAATAGGGTTCTTTTACCGTATTGCACACTACTCAAATAAAATATATTTGTATGTCCACAATGAAAAAAATAAGAAATAGCTTGTAACTACGGATCTTAATTGATGTACATTATGGAAATAGATCTTCGTATCTTTCTGTTAACCAATGTAATGAAATATGCGAAATATTTTCCTGAAACAATAAGAATGTACAAGACGATAAATAAAGAAAGGTTACAACAGTAAATGTTTGGTTGAATATTAAGGAACATAAGAAAAATGTGATGAACAAAGAATATAACCTATTATAATTAATTATATGAATGCGAATGAGATATAATACTAGGCTTGTCTTAGGGACAAGTGTAATTATAACGTAAGTTATAATTAATGGCGAATAGAAGAAACATATTAATAAACCTTAGTTAAGGGAATTAAGTTAATAAGCTAACCCACAACAATGGTTGTGGTGATAGTTCATGATAAGGTTATAATTAATAAGAAAGAATAAAGTAGGTTTATTAAGTCTAATAAATGTAATAAATAATAAGCGAAATTCCGCTCCGGCGGCATAGGCTGGTTAAAGAAAGTAACCAGCCAATCGTGAACCAATAAACCTAGTAAATTAAATAAAAAAAATATGTGTGTGGATAATCAAGCTAATTTACAATGTGATGAGATAAAGAAATCATATGATTAAAAGATTAGATGTAGGATCTAATAATGCGATGGCATGATGCGTTGGAACCCGTCCGTACGTACGGAGATGAAGAACCCAATGGGGACAGATCATCGTGGGTGTCTGGAAACACGAGAGGAGCACGTCCATCTTGTTATTCCACGAGACTAGAAAGAATACAAGATTTCTATGGGACGTGGAGAGGGGTGGGGGTGGGGAGGGGTACTCTGAGATGTCCCTTCAGGGAAACCGGATGAAGCCGTATTCCCAGAGGCAGGTCTGTAGTTCCATCTAAGAGTATACCTTAGCTGCAATTATGATGTGGCAGCCAGAAGGATGGACAGATGGCCTTAGGATGATCCGGCGATTACCTCGCTCTGGGTGGAGGCTGGTCAGGACCAATAAGGAAAGTAATCGTCGGATACCTATCATCGGCAGTTATTGGGATGCAGAAAGACTAAGAGCTAAACCAATAGATAATTTTTTCACTATCGAGGCGTTGGTGAAGGACACGCCAAATTGGATGATAGATTGGTTGTTAGGGGCACATGATTAGCTCTTGATTTAGTCTTTCAATAATTAAGGGAGGGGCTAGGGTGGGGCCATAGCCACTGTGAAAAGAGATAGACCATATGTGAATATCTATATTATAGGCCTAATGAAGCTGTCCTTTATAGATATTAAAAGCTCCCGAGCAAGTTCTATGCATTGGATGCAGCCCTATTACGGGACTCGGGTTATAGTAGGCAGTATGTTCGTGTGAGGGTTTAGATACATGCACTGGGTTATGTATTGTAGGCATTAAGGCATTACTTCGTGTTGAGACATGGTTCGACCGAGGAGTTCAGATACGAGGACCGTACGCTTCCGTGGTATGACGCGGAGACCATATAAGGAGGGTACTATGGGAAGTATCTTTAGATGTTGGGAATAGCTACATATATACTATATTAGGTTTAATTTATTGGGAAGTAGATAGGTACGACGTGAGTGCAGAGCCTTGAGTGTTATTATCCCAAATAACCTAACAACAAACAAAATGCAACTGAACGATATATGTAGGGTTATTTCAAAATGTATGATTTGTCCTCTTACCAGAACTTTGTGTTTTGACCCTCTCCTCATAACATACTTGCAGGTTAGATTTATGATAGATACTTGGTAGCCTTTGGACACTTATTAGACAGTGTTGTTGTTTTGGTAAGGCTATATTTGATTATTATTTTTTATCTGTTCTACTGTGAGATATTTTATTGTGCTCTGATCTATTTATTATCTCTGTCTTTTCTGCTGGATACTAGATAAGCCAACTTGGGATTTGATATATTGAGATTTTTTAAAAAATCTTGTCTGTAGAAATTCGGGTCGTTACATTTAGTAATAGAGCTCGGGTTTAGGATTCCTAAGCATAGATAGTGAGTGAGCGTATTTGTATATATAAAATATAAATATACTATATATATATACATCTAGATACATAAAGGAACCCATCAAATAGTAAGAGCGGCATATGGAAAGACTTGGGATATCAGTTATGTACATTGAAGAAATGATTATGGAAATTTGAGAATAAAAGACCCTTAGGTAGTTTAGGTAAAATGTGTACAATGTGTTTTGTAATGGAAAAATATGGATCCCATATATTAGTATCTGAAATGTTAGTATTTCGGATTAGTGGATTTGGCAATAGAGCCTTATAAATTGGGAAAAGGTAAAAAGGAAACTGGATTACGAATATATATACATACACACACACACACACACACACACACATATATATATATATATATATATATATATATATATATATATATATATATATATGAGAAATGACTTTATAAGAATAGTTAGGAAAGTATAAGTGATTTAGAAACCCGCTTTGAGTCTAACCCCAATGTATACTTTTAAGGACTTGAAATTTTAAAGGCTTTTAGGTGATAGTTTATGGTGTTTTTTAGGTTTTGACCTTAAAAGTTTACAATTTTAAAATATGTACTAGCTAAATTGTGTGGAAACAATTTTTGACACAAAAAGAGGTATTTTTGACGTTTGAAAAGAATATCTAAGTAACATATTTGAAAAGCACATATTGAGTTTTGGGGAAAAAATGGGGTGTACTTTGGAAATGGTGATATCTTATGATTTTTTTAAAATCTAAAATGAATTCTTTTAGAAAAATGTGTACATTATAGGGCATGTATAGCTTGCTAGTTTTTTAAGTTATAAAATATGAAAGAATTAAGTATGTAAACATAGAAATGATCGCATTTTGTTAAAAACTAAAATTTTCAGTAAGGATTTTTTTTTAAAATCCCTATTCTTTTGACATAATTTTTTTATAATTGTTATAACATAAACTTTGGTGGGTGGACTAAGTTGTTAAAATTTAGAATAGAGTAGATGTTTATGATAAGTTCAGAAATTAGCACCTAGTTGTAGGTAATTGAACCAGCATAGTAATAACGAGCCGTTGTGAAATTAATTAAGAAATAATTGCCCTTGACTACTCAAGTTTTTATGATTTGAAAAAATAATTGTGTTTTTTAATGAGAAGTCATTTTTTGGCAAAAATAAATCTTAATGGAGAAAAGTAAAGTATTGAAGCTTTTAATTTTTGAAAGAAAAAGTGAAAGCCAAACCACGTTTTTAAATCATGGAGTAGGTAAGAGTAGTACATAGCTAGGAAAGATGGTGAATATTTTGAGGCTATAAAGTAGAAAGCGAGAATTGTTTTAGAATAGTAGTAAATTCCCATTGAGTGTGTAAGCACTATAGAGCCAAAGATGTAGCTTGGAAAAGACAATTAGTACACGACAAGGACTAGTTGCGACAAGTAGATGGTAGTGGGCAAGAGAGTTGTTTAGATTCTGTGGTTTGGACTTTTCTTTATCAGTAGGGACATGTTCCTAGTATTCTTATCCCTTGGTAGTGGCTATGTAGTGTGCTTATATTCTTATTTTAGTTTTGAAATGATTGGAAGGCTTATTTAAAAATTAAGCTTTGATCGGTGGATTAAGTTAAAAAAGCTAAGAAAAAAGTGATGATATAAATAAAAGAAAACAAACAATGATGATAAATGCAAAAAAAAAAAAAAAAAAACAATAAAGGAGAATGAATTATTCTAAAGTAAGTTTGGAAAACTGGAAATAATTTTCCTTATGCAAACTGTGCTTAGAATAGAAACTAGGAATTCTTTTCGTAAAATTAGCAATTAAGTTTTCCAATTATTGGGAAAAAGGTTACGTAAAAGTGGATGGAAAATATGTAATTTTCCATTTTCTACCTCTTTCTGACATAAGAAATCGAATTCAGAAAATTAGAATTTTCTATAATTTGAAAATCTAAAAGTTGGTTGGTAGGGTTTGGATGCAAAAATTGGATAAACTATGCTTTTTCCCTGTCAAAGTGTAAGAAAAATTGGATGAAAAAGTATGTTGATTTTTAAAATATTGCACTCATGTAGAAATTGTCGGTATATTTAGGATGTATGCATCATGTCTTTAAAAGGTTTTCAAGAAAAATTGCATTCATATAAGAGGTATCACTTATGAATTCATTGCATTCATGCATTATTATGTTGTGTTACACTATGCATAATTGCGCAAATGGTTGCAGAAATTGGATATACACATTATAGTTGTAAACTATGTAAGGAATTACTTAATTTTACCCTTACCAAATTTAGGGGATGAAATTTCCTAAGGGTTGGAGAATGTAACATCCCGCATTTTTAATTAAATAATAAATAATTTTTTTTATAATTTTCAGAATGTGGTCACGGAACTAGCGTCATTGTGTCCTAGGCGACTTTCTAATCAATTTAGACCTATGGTTTGCAGAAAACAGATTTAAAATGAAAAAACTATCTTTAAATGAAGTTTTAGAAAAAGAAGATATAAAAGAAACATAAATAAGAACAATGGTCATTAATCTTTTTAGTCTCGTGAAAAAGGCTAAGTTATGTGAGTTGGTAAGACATGCACTCCCAAGGTGGAGGTAAGGAGTTCGAGTTCCGTTAATGTCATGCTTTTAATTTTAGAGGGACGACTAAAGGGATGCATGTTTTGAGAAATATATACACACACACGCACGCGCGTGCGCGCACACACACACACACAAACACATATATGAATATGAAATCCAAAAGTAGCCTGTAATCAATAAAAATGAGTAAGAATAAATGTCGACATAACGCTATTAGAATTCTAAAAAGAAATGAAGTTCTGCATAAGTATATACGCATTAATTCAAAAATTGAAACTAAAGTGTAATTTAAGGGTGAAAAGTAATTAATATAGAATAAATAAAAATTAGGCAAGAGAATAGCTGCATTTGAAATTTGAATATATTAAAAAAGAAGGAATCATTGAATTGATATCTGACTCAGAAAATAAAAAAGGGAAATTAGTAGTGGACTGAGTTGGTTAGGACTTGAAAAATGGATACATTTCCATAATGTCAACAAATATTGAGAACGTAGTTGGAAGAAAAGAAAAAAAGGATTAATGTGAAATAGGGGTTCTTTTACCGTATTGCACACTAATAAATAAAATATATGTGTATATCCATAATGAAAATAGAAGAAATAGCTTGCAACTATGCATCTTAATTGATGAACATTATGGAAATAGACCTTTACATCTTTCAGTTAACCAATGTAATGAAGTGTGCGAAATATTTTCCTAAAATAATAAGAATGTACAAGACGATATATAAAGAAAGGTTGCAACATTAAATCTTTGGTTGAATATTAAGAAACCTAGGGAAAATGTGATGAACAAGGGATATAGCCTATTATAATTAATTATATGAATGAGAATGAGATATAATATGCAAGCTTGTCCCGGGGACAAGTGTTATTATAACTTAAGTTATAACTAATGGCAAACATAAAAACTTATTAATAAACTTTAATTAAGGGAACTAAGTTAATAAGCAAACTCACAACAACGGTTTTGGTAATAGTGCAAGAAAAGGTTATAATTAAATAAGAAAAAAAAATAAAGTAGGCTTATTAGTTATAGACTTATTAAGTCTAATAAATGTGATAAATAATAAGCAAAAGTCCGCTCCGGCGGTATAGGGCTGATTAAAGAAAGTAAGCAGCCAATTGTGAACTAATAAACCTAGTAACTTAAATAAAAAGTATATATCTAGATAATCAAGTTAATTAACAATGTGATGAGATGAAGCAAGCACATGATTAAAAAATTAGACGTAAGATCTAATAAAGCGATGGCGTGATACGTTAGGACCAGTCCATATGTATGAAGATGAGGAACCCAACAAGGTAGATCATCGTGGGTGTTTGGAGGCACGAGATGGGCACATCCAACTTGTTAATCGACGGGGCTGGAATGAAATACAAGACTTCTATGGGACATGGAGGCGGGGTACTTCGAGATGGCCCTCTGGGGAACCGGATGAAGCCGTTCACCCAGAGGCAGGTTTGTAGTTCCATCTAAAAGTATACCTTGGCTGAAATTATGATGTGACAACCACAAGGCAGGGCGGATGACCTTAGGACGATTCAGCGGTTGCCTCGCTCTAGGAGGAGGGTGGTCAGGACCAATAAGGATAATAATCATCGGATACCTTTCATCGACAGTCAGTGGGACGAGGAAAGGCTAAGGCATTGGTGAGGGACATGCCAAATTGGATGCTAGATTAGTTATTAGGGGCACGTCATTAGCTCTTGATGTATTCTTTCATTAGTTTAGGGAAGGACCATAGCCACCGTGAAAAGAGATTGACCATATGTGAACATCTGTATTGTAGGACTAATGAAGTTGTCCATTACAGACACTGAAAGCTCCCGATCGAGTTTTATGCATTGGATGCAGCTCTGTTATAGGACTCCGGTTATAGTAGGCAGTACGTTTTTGTGAGGGTCTGGATACACACACTGGATGGTGTATTATAGACATTAGGCCATTACTCCTTGTTGAGACGTGGTTCGATACAGGAGTTCAGAGACAAGGATGCATATGCTTATGTGGCATAGTGATGGTGGTTCCATGCGATTACGTGGTGTAATGATATAGATTTTTGTACGTGGTTTGGCATAGGTTTGGAGGTTGTGTACAATTCCGTGGTGTGACGGCGGAGGCCATACGAGAAGGGTACTATGGAAAGTACCTTGAGATGTTGGGCATAGCTATATATATATATATACTATATTAGGTTTAATCTGCTAGGGAGTAAATGGGTACGACGTGACTGCAGAGCCTTGAGTGCTATTAACCCAAATAACATAATAATAAAGAAAATGTAATTGAATGGTATATGTAGGGTTATTTCAGAACGTATATTTTTTTCTTTCATTAGAACTTTGTCTTCTGACCCCTTACTCATAACATACTTGCAGGTTAGATTTTTGGCAGAGACTTGGTAGCCTTTGGAAACTTGTTATACAGTGTTATTATTTTGGTAAGGCTATATTTTATTATTATATTTTATCCATTCCGCCATGAGATATTTTGCATGATACAAGACAAGCCAACCCAGGCTTTGATAGATTGAGATGTAGGTGAAAAATCGAGTATGTTGAAATTCGTGTTGTTACATTCATTGCACGATTTCAAGTAGTTTCTCAAAGAGAGAAGTTTCTTAATCAAACGATTTTCTTCAAATCATTTTTAACCATGAATATTCTTAATTATATGAAGAATTAATTTATATGTATATATTTGTTAATTTATTATATTAGCAATTTTTTAAAATTGATTTGCAACAAGCATTTCAAAAAAAATTATTTTATATTAAAACTGTAGTTTATTGACAGGGCGAACAATTGACTTGAATGGTTCATTAAAATGACAGGTATGGAACACTTCCACTTATTTTATGGTTAACTCTTAGACTCATTTGATTGATTCTCTTTTGCACACTAGTGAAGTTTACAAACCTATAGTAAATGATGGAATAAACTGTAACAGCCCGCATTCTACGTATCGAAAGATCGTGAAATATTTTTATTTTATTCCCTGAGAGTTGGATCATCCTCAATTTTTAATATGTTGCTTATGGGGGTGCGAGACATGTCCATAATTTTTACCAATTTTGTTTGTGACCATTTTTCCCCTGTCAGTCTTGCATATGACATAACTTTTGACTCAGGTCGAATCAGAGTGTGAGACGTGTGCCATTGGAAAGGAATTGATGTTTGCCTTTCCATGGAGTGGTTATATTAAGGATTTGGCATAGTGGTTTGGGAAAAATCACTGTTTTAAGATTTTTCAGTTGGTTGTTCAGGTTTTGGGAGCCTAATAGGCTGATTTGGGGGAGGCCCATTAGTGGGCTGGTGGAAACTATAAATAGGGGGTAAGGGATATGGGAACTAGTTTTAGTCTACCATTCTCTTATTTGGTGCCTTGAGCTCCTCCTTCCTCTAACACCTTTCCACCATTAAAAATCCAAATACAAGGAGTGAAATTGAAGATCTACACCATTGGAGGCAAGACTATGTCAATTGAAGCAAGGATTCATCAGATCAAGGTGTTTGGTGCGAGATGTTTGCTTTTCGGATTCCTATTTCAATGATTTTTGCTTGTTTGAGAGAATCGGTGAGTGATTTGCATCTCTCCCATGGATTCAATAAAGCATATGAGTGTTTGTTCATGTTTTTCCTCAAGTGCAAGTGTTTTTTCCATAGATCTATGCATTGGTAAGTCCATTTTCATGTTAACCACCTTATGATCTGATTTAGCAAGTTTAGATAGGTAATCTCTATGATATTTCATGCGAATGTGCAAGTTGAATCCATGATTTTGTTCATATGTATACTTTTGGTGATTTGGTAAATTTTAAATGATTATTGATGGAATCGCCATATTAGTATTATTGTTGACTTCATATCACTTTTGTGGTCATATTGGATGACTTGATGAGTTGGTTTCATCGAACGAATCGTTTTGGCGAAGTTTCGGTCGAAATTGGAGTTGCACTGGAGGATGCAGGTTTTGGGTCGAACATGGTGGGTCGGTCGAACCATGTGAAGGTTTTCTTAGAGGAAAAGAAATGGGTAGGTTCGGCCGAGCTTTGTCGGGTCGGTCTCATTCTGGGTCGGGTCGGTCTACTATTAAGAGTTGGGTTGGTCTGATGCTTCCAGTTGGGTCGGTCGGCTTTCATGGAAGTAGGTCGTTCATTGGTTTCTGTTTGGGTCAGTCATGCTTTGGGGGTAAGGTGGGTCGGTCGAACAGCTAAGCCAATGGTCGGTCGAGCAGTGAGTGGCTCGAGCAGGGTATGGTCAAGCTATAGGGTCGGTCGAGTATCCCATGGAGGAGTCTGTCGGTCGTGCATTGCGGGGTCATTTCTGAAAATTTTACTTTTTGGGTATGACTCAAATATGAACAAAAAGGTCTAAAAATATATTTTTCAGGGGCAACCCCCCGAACCTTAGCCGTCGCGCAGTGATGTAATTTTCCTCAGTGATGGTGTGACTTCGAAGAGAATTCAAGGAGGAAGATTCAAAGTGTTGAAATGTGTTCTTTGATCGGTGTAGAACAGCAAACGAGGTGACAACTCAAAGGTCGTGAGTTGGTGAATAATGGTTGCTTGAGCTATGAAATTCGTCGGGTTGAAAGACTAGAGATATGAAGGCCGAGAGATTATCGTTGTCGTAAGTTCTAGCAGGCTCAAAGAAGTAGTAAGATGGGGGCACCCAAAAGACCGGTTGTAGGTCGAATACCTTAGGTATCGTTGAAAGGCCTAGTTGTCAAAGTTGGACATACATGCGCATCGTTGAAAGGCGTATGGAGTTTATGCTAGAACTCGGCTTACCATTAGCCCTTGACATGGGGCAAGGTTGGCCGTCATACGAGTAACGATGGTTTCAAAGCACGATTGGTAGTGATAACTAGAGTCAGTCATGGATGATTGGTTGTTCTGTTTGTACTGTCTCAAGTAGGTTGTCCAATATCGAAGGAGATGTTCCTTGAGTGCTTGTCTGATATTGGTTTAGGCCTCTGGGGCTTGTGTTTGAGGGATGTTAAATTCTATTAAGATGGTTTACATGAGATATATATAATCTGTATGCTATGAGTTCTTACCATGATTGAATGGGTGTTCTGGTTTCCATGGATGAATGGTTGGATTGTTTATCGTAAAGGCTATCACTGTCCGATGTAGGGAAGATAGGTTTGAGTTCTTCTCTGGTGCTGTGGGTTGATTAGTATGTTTATTTATCCCTTCTCATATACTTTATGGATGAAGTTTGTTAGCTGTTCCATCGCTCATTAAATCTGTTGTCTAACTCAAGTTTTTATGTTTCCCTCTTATTGCCTTGGGCTGTTCATCCGGCTGTGGATGGGCATACTAAGTAGCATGTGACAGGTGATTAGTGAGGACGATGTTGTTGTGCGAAGGCGAGCTGGAGGCTTACGTACCATTTTTATTGCTATATAGTATTTGTTTCCGCTGTTTGAATTGCTCTATGAGTGATGTAGTGAGGCCTTATGTACAAACTTTGGTATTTCCTATGATGTTTGGATAATCTTTCTGGATGTTGAGAAAGTTTCAAAAGTTTGTTATGTGATGCTTCACTATTATTACCTGTTATATATTTTCTACTATACTTTATCCTTGCACTGTGAGTTCTACGACAGGTTCCGCTTGTGTTTACGTACTCTGATGATCGTCCACAGCTGCCATGCACACCTTTAGTGCATTATTTCTCTTATTTAGTGCGGGGGCTGTGGGCGGTCGCCACTTTTGGTATTAGAGCTCTGGTCAATGATTTTGGTCAAAGTTCGAAGATGTAATTATGTATGAGAGACATATCTATAGATTTTAGTTGGGTGCTTACTATATATATTAGCATATATCGTAGTAGCGTTTGTATTCCTTTAGCAGTTTTTCTTGGAAATGGCTAATTATTCTAAATTGCATATTTAGAATGAGTAGACGAGAATCAAGACACACTGCTAGGAGAGCTAGCACTGGAAGTGGAAATGGCGGTGAACCAGACTACCCTACCATGTTTGAAGCCATGATGGAGGCATTCATGCGAAGGGTGTCCGCTCCAGTGGCAGCTACGGTAGATGAAGGAATTCAGTTGCCGAGGGATATGGATTTTGCAAAGCTATGCAAGGATTATACATCTCTAGGAGGAAAACCATTCAAAGGAACTGAGCCAGCTGAGGAGGTTCAGAGGTGGATGGATACATGCATTTGTATCTTTGGAGATTTGGGGTTGGATGATGCAAATAATAGAAAGATTGCATTAAGGCAGCTGCAAAGGCAGGCCATGGAGCAGTGGATTTCTATTACACTTGAGATTCTGGAAGAGGAGATTTTATGGGAGCAATTTCAAGCTAGGTTTGAATCAAAGTTTATCTCCACTGCAAGTCATCTTTGCTAAAGAAGTTCGTAGAGCTGAAACAGAATGGTCGTTCTGTGCTTGAATATGTTTCTGATTTCGAGGCCTTATCCAAGTATGCTCATTCATACATTGACACACCCTATCAGAAGAACGAGAAGTTTGTTATGGGGCTGGATACCTACATTGGAAGGCCGTTGGTGGATCACCATGATGATTCATTCAAGAAGATTATGGAAAAAGCTATTCGCCATGAGAGCTTGTTTCCTAAGGAAGCAAATGTTATAGCTGCAACCAACGAGGTTCAGAAACCACAGCAGGGTGGTGATAATAAGAAGAGGAGGCAGCAATAACAAAAAGGCAGGGATGGCCAGAAGAAGCCTAAGAGTGAGGCAGTTTTCTTTAACTTCCAGCAGAAAGGCTATTTTGCTAATGAGTGCAAAAATCCCAAAGCTGAGAAGAAGTGCTTCAAGTGTGGGAAGCCTAGGCATGAGAAGAAAGGCTTTCCAAAATCTGCTAAGGGCAAGCAGGTTGTGAAGGCATATGCATTGGAAGCTATGCCAACTTCTTCAAGAGCTCCTACTGTTGAGGAGAAGGGAAAGGATGTCATGGTGCAAGGTACTCTTTTTGTTAATGGTGTTTCAGTTTGTGTGCTTTTTGATACTGAAGCATCGCATTCATTTATTTGCAATGAGCTTGTGTGTCATTTGGGTTTGGAACCCGAGATTTGTGATAGGCCATTTATCGTGACTGCTCCTGTTGGGGGTTAGTACAATTTGTGCATATTGTGTCGTGGTCTAGTGTTGTCGAGTCATAGTTGCTCTTTTGTATGTGATTGCTTTGTTCTTAACTTCGCTGGGTTTGGGATCATCTTGGGCATGGATTGGCTCAATAGGTATGCGGCAAGGGTGAATTGCGAGAAGCTAGAGATGAGGGTCGGGAATTTGGAAGGGCGAAAGGTGTTGATTAGATGTAAGCACGAAGACGGGGTCTTCGTGAGTTATCTATATTTGCTTGGCATTCCACAAGAAGACCTATCATCGGTGTTGATCGCCAATGAGTATGTAGATGTCTTTGACGAGGTCAAAGGGTTGCCGCCGCATCGTGAGATCTAGTTTAGAATCGATTTGGTCGAGGGTGCTAGATCAATCATTACGCCTCTTAGGCGGATGGCGCCTAAAAAACAACGAGAGTTGGAGGTGCAAGTTTGAGACCTTTTGGGAAAAGAATTCATTCGGAGTAGTGTATCCAAGTGGGCTGCTCCGGTCTTGTTTGCAACCAAGGTGGATGGCTCATTAAGATTGTGTGCAGACTATCGTGAGCTAAACGAGGTGACCAAAAAGAACAAGTATTCGTTGCCAAGGATAGATGACTTGTTTGATTAGCTTTACGAAGCCAAAGTGTTTTCTCAAATGGATTTGGAAACAAAGTTTCACCAGTTGAGGGTGGTAGAAGATAGTGTGCCAAATACTATTTTTAGGGCACTATTCAGATTCTTTGAATGGTTAGTGATGTCATTCAGGTTGACTAACGCGCCAGCATATTTTGTGGATCTTATGAATAGGGTATTTAGAGATCAATTGAACAAGTTTGTGCTTGTATTCATGGATGATATTCTGATTTACTCTAGGAACGAGGAAGAACACAAGACGCACTTGAGAGTTGTGTTAGAAATCTTGCGAAAACATCAGCTAAGAGCCAAGTTTTCAAAGTGTCACTTCTAGAAGAGTGAAGTGAGATTCTTAGGCCATGTAGGTTTTGGAAATGGAATAGCGGTTGACCCCACTAAAGTGGCAGTGATCCAGGATTGGGAAAGAACTAAGAATGCGACGGATGTTCGGAGTTTCCTTGGGTTGGCAGGGTATTTTCGGTGATTTGTCAAGGATTTATGCAAGGCAACAGCACCGTTGACAGGATTGATGAAGAAGAATCAAGTGTCCACATGGGACACAAAGTGTGAGAAAGCTTTTGGAATCCTAAAGGAGAGACTAACAAGTGCTCCCGTGTTAACCATTCCAAGTGGGAATGAAGAGATGGTTGTGTATACCGATGCATGTGGTACTGGGCTTGGAGCGGTGCTACTACAGAAGGATAAGGTTGTGGCCTACGCAAGTCGTTAGCTGAAGCCACACGAAAAGAATTACCCAACTCATGATTTGGAGTTGGCAGCGATTGTGTTTGCTCTGAAGATGTGGAGACATTACCTATTGGGGTAAGATTCAAGTTGTTTATGGATCATAAATCGTTGAAGTATCTTTTCTCCCAAAAGAATTTGAATCTTCGGCAGCTAAGATGGTTGGAGTTTCTGGCATCATATGACTTTGATGTAGCCTATACTCCTGGCAAAGGTAACACGGTTGTAGACGCGTTGATTCGAAGACACACAAGTTTTGGGGCGATGTTTTCGGAATGGAAGAGCCTCGAGTATCTGGTAAGGTTCGATTTAAGGCCAAGAAGTGAGTTGGAATCTGAAATGTTGGCCAGCTTATAGATAAGACCTACTCTTATCGAGAGGATTAGGGAGAGCCAAAAGCGAGATGTGAAGCTTGTCGAGTTTATCTAGAAGTTGGACCCAGAAAATAAAGAGTTCGAAGTCGATCGAGAAGGTTGGCTTCAAAAGCAAGGGCGACTAGTTATTCCTGATATTGATGGATTGGGAGATGAGGCTCTGCGAGAATATCATCACTTGAATTTGACGATTCATCTTGGTGGTAATAAGATGTATCAGGACATGAAGCGAGTCTAATTCTGGGAGGGGATGAAGCAAGATATTGGGAAGTTCATTTCCAAGTGTATGAACTGTCAGTTGGTGAAAGTTGACCAGAAGAAGCCGAGTGGTTTACTTCAGCCATTAGAAATTCCTACATGGAAGTGCGAATAAATATCGATGGATATTATCGATGGACTACCTAAAATTAGGGCAGGAAATGAAGGGACTTGGGTCGTCGTGGATCGCTTGACCAAAAGTGCAAGGTTCATTCCTGTCAATACGATTAGGACAACATCTAAGCTGGCTGAACTTTATGTGAAATGGATAGTTTGATTCCATGGTATCCCGAAGAGCATAGTGATTCATTAAGATCCCTTGTTCACAAGTGGATTTTGGAAGAGTTTGCAGGAAGCTTTGCAAACCGAGTTGTGTTTAAATACGGCTTACCATCCCCAAACTGGTGGTCAAACTGAGACATTCAATCGAGTTTTGGAAGATCTCCAGAGGGCTTGTTTGTTAGACTTCGGTGGATCATGGGAAGCCATCTACATCTAGTTGAGTTTGCATATAATAATAGCTACAGTCTAGCATTGGGATGGCACCATACGAGGCATTGTATGGTAGGCCGTGTAATTCTCCAG
Source organism: Allium sativum (assembly GCA_030737875.1). Classification (NCBI taxonomy): domain Eukaryota; kingdom Viridiplantae; phylum Streptophyta; class Magnoliopsida; order Asparagales; family Amaryllidaceae; genus Allium; species Allium sativum. The sequence goes on along the minus strand of CM060912.1, from coordinate 144,936,274 downwards.
CTTGTTGGCTAGAAATACTTGGGCCAGAGATGATAAGAGAAACCTCGGATTGTATCGAGATCGTTTGGTAACAAATGAAGGCAGCCCAAGATCGTCAGAAGAGTTATGCTGATAAGCGTCGAAAGGATTTGGAATTCAACGTAGGTGATATAGTGTTTGTGATGATTTCAGCGTTGAAGCATATGGTTAGATTCAGATAGAAAGGAAAGTTAGCTCCTAGGTTCGTTGGACCATTTTCGATAGTTGAGCGAATTGGAAAGCTCGCATATAGATTGGAGTTACCTGAGATGATGTCGAGTGCTCATAATGTTTTCCATGTGTCATTTCTACGGAAGTTCGTGCATGATTCGAATGTGGTGGTATCTCCAAAGCAGTACGAAGACCTAGAAGTAGAAACCGTAGTTGTAAGAACTCGTAAGCCACTTCGTGTTGTAGGAAATGACACGAAATAGCTTAGGAGGAAAACAGTTAAGCTAGTCAAGGTATAATGGAGTGAATATGGCGATGATTGTACGTGGGAGACGGAATAGAGAATGAGGGCAACTCATCCAGAACTCTTCGTCGATAGGACCTTTGAAATCATATTATCGTTATACCATTGTATCTTGTTGCAGTTTAATAGAATTCTACATGCTAGGATAAGGCTATGGACGCATGCTTGATGGTTACTAGTTTGGATGATAAAATTGGCTACTCATGGACGATAGGCATGCAAAATTGTTGTGGTTGCTAGGAATTTCGGGGGCGAAATTCTTAAGGGGGAATGTAATAGCTAGCATTTTACGTATTGGAAGATTATGAAATATTTTTATTTTATTCCCTAAGGGTTGGATCATTCTCAATTTTTAATATGTTGCCTATGGGGGTGTGAGGCATGTCCATAATTTTTACCAATTTTGTTTATGACCATTTTGCACCTGTCAGTCTTGTATATGGCATAACTTTTGACTCAGGTCGATCAGAGGGTGAGACCTGTTCCATTGGAAAGGAATTGATGTTTTCTTTTCCACATTAAGAATTTGGCTCAGCGGTTTGGGAGAAACCGCTGTTTTAATATTTTTTCAGTTGGATGTTCAGGTTTTGGAGCTTAGTGGGCTGATTTGGGGGAGGCCCATTAGTGGGCTGGTGGAAATTATAAATACGGGGTAAGGGATATGGGAAATGGTTTTAGTTTACCATTCTTTCATTTGGTGCCTTGAGCTCCTCCTTCCTCTAACACCTTTCCACCATTAAAAATCCAAATCCAAGGAGGGAAATTGAAGATCTACACCACTGGAGGCTAGATCTACATCAATTGAAGCAAGGATTCTTTGGATCAAGGTGTTTGGTGCGAGGTGTTTGCTGTTCGGATTCCCATTTCATTTATTTTTGCTTGTTTGAGAGAATCGGTGTATGATTTGCATCTCTCACATGGATTCGATAAAGCATATGAGTGTTTGCTCATGTTTTTCCTCAAGTGCAAGTGTTTTTTCCATAGATCTATGCATTGGTCGGTCCATTTTCATGTAAATCACTTTATGATTTGATTTAGCAAGTTTAGATAGGTAATCTAAATGATATTCCATGTGAATGTGCAAGTAAAATCCGTGATTTTGTTCATATATATACTTATGGTGATTTTGGTGAATTTTACATGGTTATTGATGGAATCGCTATATTGGTGTTTTTGTTGACTTCATTTACTTTTGTGGTCATATTGGATGAGTTGGTTTCATCCAACGAATCATTTTGGCGAAGTTTTGGTCGAAATTGCAGTTGCATTGGAGGATGCAGGTTTTTGGTCGAACATGGTGGGTCGACCCATGGGAAGGTTTTCTTAGAGGAAAAGAAATGGGTAGGGTCGGTCAAGCTTTGCCAGGGTCGATCTCATTTTTTGGGTCGGATAGGTCTACTATCTGGAGTTGGGTCGATTCGATGCTTCCAGTTTGGTCGGTTTGCTTTCATGGAAGCGGGTTGGTCATTAGTTTCTGTTTGGATCGATCATGTTAAGAGTAAGGCGGGTCGATTAAAAAGCTAAGCCAATGATCGGTCTAGCAGTGAGTGGCTCGAGCAGTGTATGGTCAAGCTCTAGGGTCGGTCGAGCATCCCGAGGAGGGGTCGGTCGGTCATGCATTACGGGGTCATTTCTGAAAATTTTATTTTTTGGGTACGACTCAAATTTGAACAAAAAGTTATGAAAAAAATATTTTTCAAGGACAACCCCCCAAACCCTAGCCACAGCGTAGTGATGTAATTTTGGTGATGGTGTGACTTCGAAGAGAATTCAAGGAGGAAGATTCGAAGTGTTCAAATGTGTTCGTTGATTGGTGTAGAACAGCGAATGAGGTGACAACTCAATGGTCGTGAGTTGGTGAATAATGGTTGCTTGAGAAGGTTGCTTGAGCTATGAAAAGTCATCGGGTTGGAGGACTAGAGATACGAAGGCCGAGAGATTATCGTTGTCGTAAGTTCTATCAGTCTCAAAGCAGGGGTACGATGGTGGCACCCAAAAGACCTGTTGTAGGTCGAGTATGTTGGGTATCGTTGGAAGGCCTAGTTGTCAAGGTTGGACATACATACGTATCTTTGAAAGGCGTATGGAGTTTATGCTAGAACTGGGGTTACCATTAGCCCTTGACATGTGTCAAGGTTGGTTGTAATACGATTAATGATGGTTTCAAAGTAGTATTGGTGGTGATAGCCAGAGTCAGTCATGGATGATTGGTTGTTCTGTTTGTACCGTTCATATAGGCTGTCCAACATCGAAGGAGATGTTCCTTGAGTGCTTGTCTGATATTGGTTTAGGCCTCTGGGGCTTGTTCTTGAGGGATGTTAAATTCGATTAGGATGGTTTACATGAGATATATATAATCTGTATGTTATGAGTGCTTACCATGATTGAATGGATGTTCTAGTTTCGATGGATGAATGGTTGGATTGTTTATCATAAAGTCATCACTGTTCGATGTGGGGAAGATAGTGTTAAGTTCTTCTCTGGTGTTGTGGGTAAATTAGTATGTTTATCTATCCTTTTTTTTATACTTTATTAATGAAGTTTGTTAGCTGTTTTATCGCTCATTAAGACTGTTGTCTGACTCAAGGTTTTATGTTTCCCTCTTATTACCTTAGAATGTTCATCCAGTTGTGGATGGGTAGACTAAGTAGCAGGTGGCAGGTGATTAGTGAGGACGATGCTGTTGTGTGAAGGCAAGCAGGAGGCTTATGTACCAGTTTTATTACTAATTGTTTTCGTTGTTTGAGTTTCTCTATGAGTGATGTAGTGAGCCCTTATGTACCAATTTTGGTATTTTCTATAATGTTTGGATAATCTTTCAGGATGTTGAGAAAGTTTCAAAAGTTTGTTATGTGATGCTTCATTATTATTACCTGTTGTATATATTTTTCTATTCTTTATCCTTGCGCTATGAGTTCTACGATAGGTTCCACTTGTGTTTACCTACTCTAATGATCGTCCATAGCTGCCATGCACATCTTTTAGCACATTATTTCTCTTATTTAGTGCAGGGGCTATGGGCAGTAATCACATAAACCCATGTGGTATAAGAAGTATGGTTGTTACTTAATCAGAAACCATTAGAGAGTATATGACACTTATCTACTATGGGTCTTCGTGCTAATCCGTGGGTATCATACTAATTTTTACTTAATCAGCTACTACATGTTACTTAATAAGCCACTATTAAAGTCTAGTGACTCAACGTGAGGTGTCAATCCATATCTATTTCTTTTTTAAAAACAATATACAAGCACAAAGGACAACAAAAGAGAAAGACTATACGTGTTTTCACAGTAAAAACAACAAATACGAAGCTATAGATGATTGATTTTAATGAAAAGAAAAATGGTTGTCTTCTTAGAAAATCGTACAATATTCTATAAAAAGACATTTTAAATTTTAAAACTTCTATATTTTCAACAAAATTTTAAATTTGGCTCAGTACCATAAACATTTGGTTTTTATGAGAAAGATTTCTTTTGTTAAATTCAGTAAAGCACATTTCTAACACCAAATTATCATTATTTAAATGTAAAATGTGAAATACTACTTAAACTCAATTAACAATATAAATTTAAAACAATTCGAATATACAAATCATTACAATCTCCCCTATCAAAAATTTTTGTCCACAAAAAGAAACGAGATGGGAGAAAAGAAACAAGCGAAAAGATAAGACAGATTCAAAACAAATTGTACCTATAATAAATAACTCATGATTTAAGGCTCGAATGCTCTCGTCTGTTTTTCAATTACAATCCTGATCATGTGTACTCTATTTTACTTTGAACAAGTTGTTAGAATTTTTTTCTCAATTGCTTTGTATCTTGATCGATAGTAGAAAGTGACTTTATATCAACTGTGAGATTTGGTTCAACGGTAAAGTTTTCCAATAAGGTAGGATAGATAATTAAATATGGATCATGAAGATAGTTACGAAGATGAGACACTTGGAATATATTATGCACATGGCACGCCTGATAATTTCTCTGCAGATCCACTCTATAAGTTTAGAGGACCAAATTTCTTTAAAATTGAAAAGGACTAATGAATCTAGGAGCTAACTTCTCTTTTCTTCTAAAGTGAATCACATTCTGCAACAACAAAATTTTGAGAAAAACTTGATCACTCAGTGCAAATTCCAAATTACTATTTCACCCATCAACATATTTCTTCTGCATGTCCTAGTAATCTTCATTTTCCTTCCAATTTACTCAAACTTCTAAAAAGCTTCCAAAATCATATCCGGGCCAAGAATCAAATGATTACCAAACTCAATCCAAGAAGATAGAGATTTACAAGATTGTCCATAAAGATCAGCGAACAGAGACAACTTAAAATAGTTTTCCGATAAACACTATTATAAGTGAACTCAATGAGGTGAAGATGGCCTTCCCAAGATCCTCCTTAATCTAAAACACAAGCCCAAAGAAAATCTTCTAAATTATGATTAACTCTTTAAGTCTGTCGATTTTGGGATGGTAAGTTGTGCCAAGATTCAGCCTAGTACCCAAGCTTCCTAAAATGCCTTTCAAAAGTTACTGGTAAAGGTAGGGTCTCTATCACAAGCAATGTTGGTCAATACACAAGGAACTCTTATAATCACTTTCATATAAATCCTAGCTAGATTCGAAGAGGTACAGTTTGACTTGACATAATGAAGTGAGCGAACTTGGTCAGTCAATCAACAATCATGTATATACTCTTTATACTCTTCCCTATCCATGGCAATCCATTAATAAAATTGATGGAAACCAAATCCCACTTCCAATTTGGAATCTTAAGAGGTTACAACAATCCAGCAATCTATTGATTATCAGACTTAACATTTTGGCAAGAGGCACATCTACTGTTGATGACAAACAATGTCACTAACACCCAAAATTCTTAATTACTTTAAAATGCAGTTTCGCGTAAGGAAAATAAGTGCGGAAGAGCAGTAAATGACACTTGATATTTATAATGGTTCGGTCCCGTGAGGAGACTACGTCCACTTTGGAAAAGATGCTGATATTTTATTGACAACAATGATTTACAAGCTATGAGCCCCTTCTATGTATCTATTTACAAGCATTTTCATGTAATTTGGAGTCATAGTCATCATATATATATATATATATATGTGTGTGTGTGTGTGTGTGTGTGTGTGTGTGTGCGTATTGGAAGTATTCACTTTATTCCTTCTTCTTCTTCAAAACAAGGATGCCATTAAAGGGGATATTTGGAGCTCTCAAGAGATGTCAAATCAACTAGAATCCAACCCCTTTGAAGTGTGGATTTGGGGGTATTTATAGTGGAGTGGTTAGGTGGGAGAGGTAGGATTTGGGGACCATTACACAGAATCTCATGCCCCTAGAAGCGCGTGACTCGAGTCCTGACTCCTTGTGACTCAAACTCGTATCTTATTGGTGGGATACGAATTTCTTATCCCATGGATATGATACTTGTATCCCATAGGATACGAAGATCGCTGAGTATAATTGGGGGCGAGCCGAAATCATTCCACAACTTGAGGGACTTGAGTCTCGGTACATGTGAGGGGTTCGACGGTGAGAGGCGTGACACGAAGTGGCTTGGGTACGAAGGCGAGCGGTTTGAAGCAATTTAAGGGGAGAGAGTCAAGGAAATGTGATACAAAAATTACACATGTTGAGGGGCTCGAGATACATGCTTCGAAGGAGTTGAAACATGTTTCTTGAGGGAGCGGTATGAGCAGGAGAGGCTCGAGTGGTTGCATGGAAAGGGATATGAAATATATGGACTCGAGTCGATAGGGATCGAGGTTTGCATATTCGAGGGGTTCGAGCCCTAGGAATTTGTAACAAAGGGGCAAGAGGATGTGGTTCGAGCATGACTTTTGGGGAGTTGCAAGGCCTTTTCTTATTGACTTCTTCTATGCTTGTACCCTTAGCTGTTTGGCGACACTTCAGACTTTATGGTCACGTGATGTATTGAGTCGAGCGTGCCTTGTGTACTTCTAGGGACCGAGCCAGAAATCCGGTTAACATTTGCCTCCCAAAGTACGTCTTATCCGGTCATGATGTGATTGGAGTTGGTAGAAATATTTTGTTGAATCCCTGTAAACTCAGGAGTGTAAAAGTTAGTTATTAACTCTCGTTTACATCGTAACATAAATGGGTTGTTGTCAATGTGGGGTCGCGTACATGCTCGCACGTTTTCACGTGGCTTCATGCATTGTGACCGGAAGGAAACAAGAAAAAGGAAAGTAACATGCTGATATGTAAGTGGGTGTGCACAAGCATATGTTCACGCCTTTAAGTGTATGTTGCTCACTTATAATTATGCAAATGTATATGATGGCGCGTCGTGGATATGTGTGCGCATCATGTGTACTAACATGTTGCACATAAATTCATATATGTATATATTATGTATATATATACATATTCTTCTTTTTCTCTCTTTTTTTTAAAAAAGGGGCTTGTATCCCTCTTTTTCGGGGAATGAAAATTTCGTACCCGCCTAGGGTATGAATTTTCGTATCCCAGTAGGATACGAGGCTTCGTATTCCATTAGGATACGTGACTTCGTACCCCACGTGGGATACGAAGTGCCACTGGGGAAAGCCCCTTCTTGCCTTCCCTATAAATTCCAACACCTTTCCTTCCCTCCCTTTCTTCTTCTTTTGCCTGCGAACTGATCTTGGAACCCAGGGCTCGAAAAAGTCGGAAAAACCCGATTGTTGGAGATAGGTGAGTTTGGGTTGAGTTATCGATCATTGAGCTTCAGCACGAACTTGGTGCCTGGTGTCTGATCGGTCTAGATACTTTCCTCGGCGCAGTTTGAATCCGTTCATTTCCTTTTAAGCTTGTAATCCCGAGCTTTAGGGAATCGTGGATGGATCTTGGATCGGGTACCAGCCGAAGCTCGGGGTTGAAAAGTGATGCTGGCGCTCGGCTTCGTGACTGATGAGTAGAAAGATAGGGGAGATTGAGCCTTGAGAATGAGGGCTTAGAGAAAAAAGGTGAAGATGGTCATAAAGGGGCATAGCACGAGGCTGGGAGAGGCGGAGTTTGGTATTTGAGACGATTGGACACGTATCCCCTCGGTTTCGGGTACGAAATCTTGAACCCTATAACTATGGGTACAAAATTCCGAACCCCTAGAGGGGCATGGGACTTCATATCCCTATGGGTACAAAATCTCGAACCCTTAGAGGATACGTGATTTTGCGCCCCCATGGGTACGAAATCTCGAAGCCTAACGGGGTACGATATTTCGTATCTGAGAGGAGATATGAGATTTGTCTTTGACCCACACACTTCGCGCCTTGTCTTCATGTAGTGTTTTATTTCTTGTTTTAGACTTTGGTCCTTCAACTGCCTACCCATGGATTCACATTGTTTTCGTAACGTGGAATGATTGAAACAAGGCTTATGTTAGTGGTTACTTTGGCGAACCGGCCTTGCACATAGGGTTAGGGCACATACATTCGAACTATGTGAATTTGATAGAATCGACAAACAATTGGATGTGTTTTATTAGTCCCAATCATACCGTTGTCATGAGTCGATGCGAACTCGTCGATGTTGGTCTATGATGACGATGATAGCGACTGCAACGTACCATTTTGGGAGTGCGATGTCTAATGCCAGTGTATTGAAAGTTCAGCTAGCAAATGGAAAAAAGATCCAAGACATGACAAATTTGGGAAGCCGCAGCTTTGCAACACTCATCGTCCACATCCGACTCAACTAGCGATGCTAGCTTAGAAGGCAGCGAGCTTGAGAACTCTGGGGAGCCCACACCCTTTCAGGTTGTGGGTTCGCCGAAACCGTTTGTAACACCCCGTATTTTCTGTGATCGTATAAGTAACAAACAAGAGAATAATTAACTTTTAAAATAAAGGGAAACGGGTTGCGTCATTGCATTCGTCTCGAAATTCTGCTTGGAAACGAGTCTGAGTTTTTGAGAAACGGAGTCCGTATGAGGGAGATATGGCCCTCCGAAGTTTCAGAGAATTTCAGAATCGAAAACAGCTCGAAATTCGAATTCGAAATTCGAATTCAAACCCAGAAGCGGGATGGGCGGGAAATTTCGAGCCCAGGACCCAGGTCGACTGGGTGGTCGACTGGGTAGTCGACCTCCCCAGGGCCAGGTCGACCATAGTGTTGACCTGGGGGGACCAGGTCGACCATAGTGTCGACCTGGGGGTCGACCTGCTCCCGAAACCCACTCTCTGAACCTAATGCATTCTGATGTATTTAGACTCGTTTTCTATCTAGAATCGTCCTCTTAATCCTATTTAAACACCCGCAGACCTCACTTTCTCTCCACACCATTTCATTTTGCCAATGCTCTACCTCTGTTCTAATTAAAATAAAAACGGCGTCCCTACTCTGCTGAAATCTGAACTGGAACTAGGACTAAAGCATCTTCTTCCAAACTGATTAAAATTAAAAGACAACAACTGCAACTCTTCTTCTTCTTTAATCCAATCAAGGCAAGTACAGTTATTTTCCGCTATAAACTGTAATTATAATTGTGACATGATCTTAAATTTGAATTTGAGGTTGTGTTTGTTCTGATCTGATCTATTTTATTCTGTATCTCTTTCTTCTTTCTGTTCTATAGCCAGGCTACCACGAGCCTGCGCCAAATCTCATAAGAGATTAATGCACAAACGCTAAACTTTGGGACAAATAATGTACGATGGCATAATTGGACCTGGCTAATCTATGACTAAAAGGACATATGTTGTAAACTAGATTTAGATCTATGCATATTCTGTAAATTGGAAGAAGAGGAACCATTGTATGTTAACATATGACTCGAGTTTTTGACATAACGCATATTTTGAATTAAGATCTGTTATAATTTAAAGTTCTAGATTGTTGGGCATATTGTTTATATACCAATTCTTGATTTGGGGTAAAAAAAGAGAATATGACTTAGGTGTGAAGGTTTATATTAAGATTTGATAACTATTAAATGTGAATAATACATAAGTGGGAGATTAATGAATATATGACATGCATTGAGACTGATGGCTATATTTGGTATAATTTATATGTGAATCTCTTGTACTAGGAAAGTTTAACTAAATTGGGACATGTGTTATATGGTAAATTATGACCATAATCTGTGCCATGTAAATTCAATGCAAACGCGGGGTATATGATCATATTGTGAATCATGACAACAATTTAGGCATGCAAACTTAGGCCAAATTTACAATTAGGCAAGATATGTTGATGAAACTTTAAGGAATGATTAAATCTGTTATATTGCCTAATCTACTAGTTCTGTTATATTGCCTAATCTGCTAGTTCTGTTATATTGCCTAATCTGCTAGTTCTGTTATATTGCCTAATCTGCTAGTTCTGTTATATTGCCTAATCTGCTAGTTCTGTTATATTGCCTAATCTGCTAGTTCTGCTATATTGCCTAATCTGCTAGTTCTGTTATATTGCCAAATCTGCTAGTTCTATTATATTGCCTAACCTGCTAGATCTATTCATCTGCTAAATCTGCCATCTGCTTAGTCTGTTGAAAATGCCTAATATGATATATGCTAAATCTGCTAAATTGCTTAATCTGCTAAATCCGTTAAGTCGCAAAATCTGCGAAATCTGTTATCTGCCATATCTGTTGAGTTGATATATTTAGTCTGTTATTGACATAATCTGAATTGGCTATAGTTATGAATAATTGACATGTATATTAGGCATGGTCATAAATGGTAAATTATTAATTAATTGGCCGCAAAGATAAACAGGGCTAACTCGAGGTTAGAATGAGTTTGCGGCGTAATTCTGCCCGGAACCGCCCGACACATCCAGTGGCCGCAAACAATAGGTTCTAATGTGAGAAGTTAGTCATAACGTGCTTGAAACCCGAGGTCAGACTCAGTTTGTGGCAGGAACCTGCCCGGAACCAACCGGCCTAAACAGTAGCCGCAAACGGTCAGTCTAATGTGAGAGGTCTAGGCATTAATTAATGAAAATCTGGATAAATATGATGTCTAAAACGTGTTGGGTGGATAGGGTTAAACCAACTAGACTGATGAAATTAATAAACCCATTTCATGAATCTGTAGGCCCAATACAAAGTTAGACAATCTGTAAGTCTGTTAATATGTAACCGGTTAATTTGTAAGTCTGTTAAATCCGTATATCTGATCCGTTGGTCTAAAAACTTGTCTAATCTGTGAACTGGTTGATCTGAATTTTGTATGTCTGAACTTGTAAACAAGTTAATCTGAAATCTGTTAGTCTGGGGACACAAGGTTAGGAGGGAAATTACTTGTGTCATCTGTTGTTTAGGACCCATATTAGTCAGTAACCCTTTCAGGTATCAAAACTTTGACCCAACAGTAGGTAGGGTCCGGGCACGCTTACTGAACTAATTATAAGTGGTTCATTCTGATAATGGCGAGGGGTGTTGATGGTGCGTTCCAACCGGGTCATGTGCGTGCATGGATCCTGGCCTGCCTCTGTGGATGTAAGACGCCGTGACATCTGTAAATAGGTCTGTGCAAATTGGTTGTCACTTTAGGGAGTGATACACCCTACTGTGGGGCCGACACAGGGTATTTATGTTTAAGGAGCCGATCGAATGGGGTAGGGTTTTAGGGTACACTTAGTTCTGTCAGTTTCTGTTGATACTTTCTGTTTCTGTTGGGTGGCAACACCTGTCTGTGTGGTACCGTCTGTTCGGGTGGTAAAGGCACATTTACTAGTGTACACCTAATTTTACATTCTGTTTCCGTAGGAAGTAATCTGTTTCTATCTGTTTCTGTTCGGGTGGTAAAGGCCCATTATTAACACTATGTTTCTGTCTGTTTCTGTTCGGGTGGTAAGGCCCATTATTAGCGTTCTGTTTCTGTGGAAGTTATTATGTTCCTGATTCTGCTTCAGTTTAGACATTAGGGTGACACCTTATCCTGTTATACTGGTATTAGTGCAGAGAAGTGAAAAGCAAAAGCTTACATCGTTCTGTTCTTTTTTTGTTTAACCTAAGTGTATCTGCTACTTCTGTTACTGTTATCTCGCATCCAGTTTTATTTTCATGTCATTATTATTGTTATATGTTAATATGCTGGAAGTCACTGGACTTGCCAGACTTTATGTCTGACCTTGCTTGTTTTCGCCCCTTTTTCTTCCATTTCCCCCCATGTTTTCCAAGGAAGGAATACTCTAGCTTGATCCGGATTTCTTCTGCTTGAAGTACTTAGAGTGCTTAAAGTATGGCTTGGCCCCTTATGGCAGCTTCTGTGGGGATTATGATTTTAAAGTTTTGTACTCTGATGATTTTCTGAACAAGGCTGATATTTATGTACTTGAGTTTTTGGGAAAGAAGTAACCAAATTGATTTCTGTTTTCCGCCGTAATAAGGTTATAATTTCTCAAGTATTGTTTATCTGTCTTGTAAATTTCTGTTCTGTCTACTAAAATGCTCCACCAAAGTTAAGGAATTCCGTTTGTGAGTGACCTTAATGGAGGTGGGGTGTTACACTTGGTATCAGAGCTGAAGGTTACCAGATTAGAATTTTTTTTTTTTTTTGAAAACTATTTTAATGAAAAGGTTTTAAAAGGAAGTATTTTCAAAAATAAAGTTTATTTTGAAAAACATAATCCCCAGAAAAGCCATATATCTATCTTTTCCGTTCTCCGTTTTAAATCTTTTTCTTTCATTCCAACATGTCTGGGAATCTTAACTTTCCAGAGGGCGTGCCAATACCTGGCTGGTTCAGGAGGTACTTAGAGGCTAGGGCCAACGATGTAGGCCCAACAGATATTCCTCGTCCAGCTGCAGCAATTCCTCCTCCTCCGCCCCCTCCTCGTGCAATTGCTTTTTCAAAGATTTGAAAAGATTTTAGGGCCATGTGTGGAAAGGATTTCAAGGGAACTGAATCATTAGTAGAAGCGAGGAACTGGCTCAAGGAAACTGAGGATCTGTTCGTTATTTTCGAGGTGGACGATAGGCAGAAGGTACAATTGGCGGTATGGTTACTCAAGGATGAAGCTTCCTATTGGTGGGAAGTCACTAACGCCGAGAGGCCAGTTGAAACATGGATGGATTTCAGAACAAGGTTAGAGACGAAATTCCTCTCGCAAGGTGAACGAAGTCTACAACTGAAAAAGTTCTTATCTCTCAAGCAAGGAAGTATGACGGTCATGGAATACGTCAATCAGTTCAACCAACTGGCTAGGTTCGGGCTAGATTTAGTCAACACCCAGCATAAAAAGGCCCCCCGCCTTGTTAAGGGATTGAACGAGCCACTGCACAGCCTAGCCATGACCCATGTACCCATGGGAGCTACTCATGAGAGTTTGGTGGATATGGAACTACTACACGAGGAAGTCAATGACAAGAAGGAGGCAAAGAAGGAAGAACCACAGAACAAGAAAGCTTGGGCCAAAAAGGAAACACAAAAGAAGGGTGAAAAGTCTGAAGATAAGAAGGAGAAAAAGTGCTTTACTTGTGGGAGCTCGACTCATCTGAACAAGGATTGCAGAAAAAGAAAGGGCACTTGCTTCAAATGTGGTGAGATGGGATATTTCACTAGGGACTGTCCGAAGAAACGAGGGCAAGGGCAGAGGGCAGGACCAACTTCTGGAAGGTAGGCAAACACTCTCGAGGCTAGTGGATAGGATAGAAATAGGAAAATTTTCTGTAGGAGGTTTAATTTCTTTATCTGATTTCTGAGTTAAAACTCTTTTCTGATTCTGGTATTTCGATTCTGTAATCGATACTATTCACTTGAATATTAGTATTGTTTCTGATTCCGCTGTAGACTCAGACCCATAAGGGTTATGACTCATCTAAGCTTGATAAATTGGGTATATGTGTTTAGCGTTAAGTTGACTATTGACGCATACATTCTGGGTTTTTATCATGCTTAGTTTCCTAAGAATCATTTAGTAATCTGATCTGTACCGGTAATCTGTAAATATCTGAATATTTCTGATTAGGTTGAGATTTCCAGTTTTGACATTGTCTAAAGAGGGTAATCCTCTGTGTGTCAATCCGATGTTGATTTTGGTCTTCGGGGTTGATACTTAGGGGAGTTTGTCTCTCAACAAAGGTTTAAGGGAAACCAAGTTTTTGTTTTATTTGTACTCGCTTCCATCATTCGACTATCGATTGAATCTTCGAACTTTAGGTAGAAACTGATGGGTGTAAACATGTGTTTAAGACATGTTATGTTTGATGGTTGCAAGTGGTTGCTAGTGGTTGCTCGTGGATACATATACACACACAAGTCACTAGATCGGCTCGAAAACACTCTCATACTGCATATGGATGTGTGAGCATTTTCAATTTCTGTGAATGCAAAATGATTGACTCATCACATGGATGCTGCATATGAATGAATGGTTGTCACTCATATAAGAATGATATGTATCAAATAGGAAAATTGCATACATGTTGGACTCATGGCACTAACATAATTCACATTAAGGAGGTCAACTGAATCAGTGGACCGCCTGATCTTTGCATTAGATAAGGAACATATACACACACTTTTGCATATGTTCATACAACATTAGAAGTTTTCTAAGGACAATGGATGCTTGTGGATGATGGTTGAGTAGATGGATGACTGGATGGTAGGACACATTCTTCTCAACTTGAAGGTTTCGGGGACGAAATCCTTTAAGGAGGGGAGAATGTAACACCCCGTATTTTCTATGATCGTATAAGTAACAAACCAGAGAATAATTAATTTTTAAAATAAGAATCAAGGGAAATGTGTTGCGCCATTGCGTTCGTCTCGAAATTCTGCTTGGAAACGAGTCCGAGTTTTCGAGAAACGGAGTACGTATGAGGGAGATATGGCCCTCCGAAGTTTCAGAGAATTTAAGAATCGGAAACAGCTCTAAATTCGAATTCGAAATTCGAATTCAAACACAGAAGCGGGCTGGGCGGGAAATTTCCCGCCCAGGAGCTAGGTCGACTAGGTGGTCGACTGGGTAGTCGACTTCCCCAGGGCCAGGTCGACCATAGTGTCGACCTGGGGGGACCAGGTCGACCATAGTGTCGACCTGGGGGTCGACCTGCTCCCGAAACCCGCTTTCTGAACCTAATGCATTCTGATGTATTTAGACTCGTTTTCTGTCTAGATTCGTTCGCCTAATCCTATTTAAACACCCCCATACGTCACTTTCTCTCCACATCATTTCATTCTGCCTATGCTCTGCCTCTGTTCTAATTAAACTAAAAATGGCGTCCCTACTCTGCTGAAATCTGAACTGGAACTAGGACTAAAGCATCTTCTTCCAAACTGATTAAAATTAAAAGAGAACAACGGCAACTCTTCTTCTTCTTTAATCCAATCAAGGCAAGTACAGTTATTTTCCGCTATAAACTGTAATTATAATTGTGACATGATTTTAAATCTGAATTTGAGGTTGTGTATGTTCTGTTCTGATCTATTTTATTATGTATCTCTTTCTTCTTTCTGTTCTATAGCCAGGCTACCACGAGCCTGCGCCAAATCTCATAAGAGATTAACGCACAAACGCTAAACTTTGGGACAAATAATGTACGATGGCATAATTGGACATGGCTAATCTGTGACTAAAAGGACATATGTTGTAAACTAGATTTAGATCTATGCATATTCTGTAAATTGGAAGAAGAGGAACCATTGTATGTTAACATACGACTTGAGGCTTTGACATAACGCATATTTTGAATTCAGATCTGTTATAATTTAAAGTTCTAGATTGTTGGGCATATTGTTTATATAACAATTCTTGATTTGGGATAAAAAAAGAGAATATGACTTAGGTGTGAAGGTTTATATTAAGATTTGATAACTATTAAATGTGAATAATACATAAGTGGGAGATTTTTGAATATATGACATGCATTGAGATTGATGGCTATATTTGGTATAATTTATATGTGAATCTCTTGTACTAGGAAAGTTTAACTAAATTGGGACATGTGTTATATGGTAAATTATGACCATAATCTATGCCATGTAAATTCAATGCAAACGAGGGGTATATGATCATATTGTGAATCATGACAACTATTTAGGCATGCAAACTTAGGCCAAATTTACAATTAGGCAAGATATGTTGATGAAACTTTAAGTAATGATTAAATCTGCTATATTGCCTAATCTGCTAGTTCTGTTATATTGCCTAATCTACTAGTTCTGTTATATTGCCTAATCTGCTAGTTCTGTTATATTGCCTAATCTGCTAGTTCTTTTATATTGCCTAAACTGCTAGTTCTGTTCATCTGTTAAATCTGTCATCTGCTAAGTCTGCTGAAAATTCCTAATCTGATATAAGCTAAATCTGCTAAATTTCTTAATCTGCTAAATTCATTAAGTCGCCTAATCTGCGAAATCTGTTATCTACCGTATCTGTTGAGTTTATATATTTGGTCTGTTATTGACATAATCTGAATTGGCTATAGTTATGAATAATTGACATGTATATTAGGCATGAGCATAAATGGTAAATTATTGATTAATTGGCCGCAAAGATAAACATGGCTAACTCGAGGTTAGAATGAGTTTGCGGCGTAATTCTGCCCGGAACCGCCCGGCACATCCAGTGGCCGCAAACAATAGGTTCTAATGTGAGAAGTTAGACATAACGTGATTGAAACCCGAGGTTAGACTCAGTTTGTGGCAGAAACCTGCCCGGAACCAACCGGCCTAACCAGTAGCCGCAAACGGTCAGTCTAATGTGAGAGGTATGGGCATTAATTAATGAAAATCTAGATAAATATGATGTCTAAAAAGTTTTGGGTGGATAGGGTTAAACCAACTAGACTGATGAAATTAATAAACCCATTTCATGAATCTGCAGGCCCAATACAAAGTTAGACAATCTGTAAGTCTGTTAATCTGTAAGTCTGTTAAATTCGTATATCTGATCCGTTGGTCTAAAAACTTGTCTAATATGTGAACTGGTTGACCTGAATTCTGTATGTCTGAACTTGTAAATAAGTTAATCTGAAATCTGTTAGTCTGGGGACACAAGGTTAGGAGGGAAATTACTTGTGTCATCAATTGTTTGTGACCCATATTAGTCAGTAACCCTTTCTGGTACCAAAACTTTGACCCAACAGTAGGTAGGGTCCGGACGCGCTTACTAAACTAATTATAAGTGGTTCATTCTGATAATGGCGAGGGGTGTTGATGGTGCGTTCCAACCGGGTCATGTGCGTGCATGGATCCCGGCCTGCCTCTGTGGATGTAAGACGCCGTGACATCTGTAAATAGGTCTGTGCCAATTGGTTGTCACTTTAGGGAGTGATACACCCTACCGTGGGGCCGACACAGGGTATTTATGTTTAGGGAGCCGATCGCTTGGGGTAGGGTTTTAGGGTACACTTAGTTCTGTCAGTTTCTGTTGGTACCGTCTGTTTCTGTTGGGTGGCAACACATGTCTGTGTGGTACCGTCTGTTCGGGTGGTAAAGGCCCATTTACTAGTGTACACCTAATTTTACATTCTGTTTCCATAGGGAGTAATTTGTTTCTATCTGTTTCTGTTCGGGTGGTAAAGTCCCATTATTAACATATGGTTTCTGTCTGTTTCTGTTTGGGTGGTAAGGCCCATTATTAGCGTTCTGTTTCTGTGGAAGTTATTATGTTCCTGATTCTGCTTCAGTTTAGACATTAGGGTGACACCTAATCCGGTTATACTGGTATTAGTGTAGAGAAGTGAAAAGCAAAAGCTTACATCGTTCTGTTTTTTTTTTCTGTTTAACCTAAGTGTATCTGCTACTCCTGTTACTGTTATCTCGCATCCAGTTTTATTTTCATGTCATTATTATTGTTATATGTTCATATGCTGGAAGTCACTGGACTTGCCAGACTTTATGTCTGACCTTGCTTGTTTTCGCCCCTTTTTCTTCCGTTTCCCCCCAGGTTTTCCAAGGAAGGAATACTTTAGCTTGATCCGGATTTCTTCTGCTTGAAGTACTTAGAGTGCTTAAAGTATGGATTGGCCCCTTATGGCAGCTTCTGTGGGGATTATGATTTTAAAGTTTTGTACTCTGATGATTTTCTGAACAAGGCTGATATTTATGTACTTGAGTTTTTGGGAAAGATGTAACCAAACTGATTTCTGTTTTCCGCCATAATAAAGTTATAATTTCTCAAGTATTGTTTATCTGTCTTGTAAATTTCTGTTCTGTCTACTAAAACGCTCCACCAAAGTTAAGGCATTCCCTTTGTGAGTGACCTTAATGGAGGTGGGGTGTTACACCGTCTGATCGATGGACGTAGCCAGGAGAACAACAATGGTTGGCCAAACATGAGGAGGCAGAGTACGTGGATATAATTGAGGGGAGCACGTTGGTGGCACCAGACGTGGTGGAGGGCACGACTATCCTCGAAAACCCATTTGATTATGTGCCATCACTTATGGATGATATGGTAGTGAGTCGTATGGTGATTAGGTTCAGTATTCCCTAGAAAAATGTTTGCGCCCCTAGGAGGGGTGATAGAGCTCACGCACCGCTGAAAGGGTACACTGCTTGGACTAAGAAGGTGTGCACCACTGGGTTCGTGTCCCCGGGAAACAACTTTATCTGGGATATACTGAACTATTTCAACATTGCGCTTGCACAGCTCCATCCGAATACGTATTCTTCCCTCTTGGGTATATGTGTTCTCTACTGGGAGTACCAGCACTTGGAGCCCACCGGGGACGATATCTGGTATCTGTTTCAACTGAAGAGAAGAACCACGACTTTTCCATCTTAGTATTTCTAAATGCGTCACCTAGCACCAAGTTGTTCATTGGAAAATGGCCTAGATTGACGATGTACAAGCATGATTGGTTCTTCGTGCATTGTCCTCCGGGATTTGCGAGGAGATGGCTGGAGGAAGTGAGAGTTTTTCTTCATTTTCAAACTAACACTTGTTAGTTTGGTAGCTAAATTCCGACGTCATTTGTGTATGGAAGGAAATCCTGTGGCACCTATGGATATCATGTATAAACGACTTGAGTCTTTGCTGGCCATTCCAGTTGAGGCTCGCTCCACGAATAGCGTTTTAGATCAGTATAGGCTCCGCGGCGTGGGATTACTCGATAATCAATCGATACTCAGACCGGCCATCGCCGACGTAGAAGGAAAACAGACACTGGAAATGAAAAGGGGTCCAAGACGAAAAAGGAAGGTGTCTCCTATTGGGTCCGAGCCGAGCAAGGCTGCAAGGGTTCAAGAGAAAACCAGTGGGGGGAGACCAAGGGTGTAACACCCCGAATTTTCTATTAACACTAAAGTTGCTAAAATAATAATAAGTGTGTAGATGAGGGGATGTATCTAATATGAATATAAAAATATTAATAAGTATGTAAGAGAGGGGATGTATCTATTATGAATATAAAAATATTAATAAGTGTGTAAGAGAGGGGATGTATCTAATATGAATATAAAAATATTAATAAGTGTGTAAGAGAGGGGATGTATCTAATATGTACATTGTAGAAAATATATATATATTTATGACATGAATAGAAGTTTATTAATATGCTGAGTGTTTGCTGAGTCACTTCTGACTCATTGCTGATTCAACAAGATAAACCCCATCTTGTCTGAACGGCTGCGGTTATTTCTAGGTTAAATCTAATGGCCTAAATGAATTCTAAAATCTATAAATAAGTGGGTAGACCCTAGACCTAAATCACTTGTAAAATTAGAGAAGCTACCGTCATGCTGCTGCCATGGAGTTCAGCATAGCCGTCACAAACTAAGAAGAGGAAGCCTAATCATCTACAACTAAATCTACACAAATCAAATCAAAAGATCTCTCTTTCTCCAATTCTTTTCTTTTGTTGGTGAGTATGATGATTCTCACAAGACTATTACAAACTAATTTGACTCAGTTATGAATGGATCACAAGAAAGTGATGTGATTTGTAATTGTAAATTCTATATATTGTGGATCTCTTATTATGTTATTATGTTGTCGTATGATGTAAATTATATATGCTATGTCATGCTATGTTGTAAATTCTCTTATGCTATGTCGTGCTATGTTGAGAATCATGTCAAGCTATGTTATACTATCATACTATGCCATGTTATAAATCATGCTATATTATGTTGAAAAATCATGATGTTGTTGGATCATGCTTAAAGTTATGTTTTTTTTCTTAATTTAAATGGATCTTGTTTATGGGAATTTGCCTATTAGGTTAGGTGTACCCATAAACTTGAAACTATAATTAAATAAAACTTGATTATGGGAATTTGCCTATTGAGTTAGGTGTACCCATATAAAACCATGTTGTTAAAAAAATAGATGATGTTGATTCACACATGTTCATATGTAAGTTTATGAAAATTGATTAAGATCATATTAGGTGAATTTTGAACAAGTTGACACCTTTAGATCCATGACATGTATAATCTATGCAAGTTGGACATATGCAAGTTTCACCCCTTATTATGATTCATTTGGTCACATATACATGTTGTTATTATGATAATCTCTTTTATGCTATGAGTTAGGCTATTCGAGTCTAACATATATTTTGCGAATAAACGTTCAAACGTGGGGTATGGGTAATATTAGGAATTAATAAATTGGGTGCAATTTTTAAGATTTTGCATACCATGAATGAATGTCCATAATTGAGTCAATTATGGACATTGTTAAAAATTGGAAGTAATTAATAATAAGTAGGGAATTATTAAAATTGGGGGAAAGTGGATTATTATTAATAATCAATGCTTAGGACACGAGGTTGGACCCGTTTGTGATGTAAACCTGCCCGGACCCGCCCGGCAAATCCAGTAGTCACAAATGTCGGCCCAATGTGAGAGGTCCTAGGCCCAAACTAAAGCATAACAGTTGTAAAGACACGAGGTTAGACTCTTTTATGGTGTAAGACTGCCCGGACCCGCCCGGCAAATCCAGCTGCCATAAATGCCAGTCTAATGTGAGAGGTCTTTATGAGGTTATGGCCTTAATGAACTAAGAAATACTTAACCAGATAATCATGTAAGGTGGGAAATGTGGGTTAAGTAGGTGCCTTGGGTGGCATGAGGAATCTGGTGGTTGCCTTTAGAGGCATTTGAAATACGATTAGACTTAACCAAACACACATGTAAATGAACATGACTAAGTGTGTTAAGTGGGATGGACTAATGGGGACAAGCTTAGGTGGAATGCTTGTGGTAAATAGTGGGGGGCCCATTTCAACCAGTATCCCAAAACGTATCTTTGTGGGCTCGACCCAAGTCGAGGACGGGACACGCATACTGGGTTTGACTATAAGAGGCCAAAACAGGGAGCGGTGGCAACGCAAGTCCAACGGGTTTCATATGCGTGTGTGGACCCGGGTTGGTAGGTAAGACGTTGTTGCATCGTGTAGGTATAAGCCGTGCATGTCCGTTGTATCAGGTTGCCACTTTAGGGGAGTGATACACCCCACTGTGGGGCCAGCACGGGTATCTACGAGTTAGGGAGCCGATCGAATAATGGGAAGTAGGGTACACCTAGTGGAGATAGGGGCAGGCGGCACCTATGTAGTCAGCTAGGGGTACGTAAAGCCATTGGGAAAGTTTCTAAGTGAAGCTAAGTGGGATGAATCTTTAGGGTGACTGGTGTGGTGCAGTATAGTGTTTATCCTTTAGTATTTAGGAGCGCCTATAACGTTGCCTTTAGCGATTGTCTATGTCCTTAATCTGCTCTTCATAGACATTTTCTTGTTTTCCAGCTTATGCCTTAGTCCAGTTATTTTGGTAATAGTATTGTAGAATTATCATATTCACCAGACTTTATGTCTGACCCCCTCTTTTCCATCCTTTTTCTCCCTTCAGGTCCGCAGGTTGGGCCAAGTTCTAGTGGAGTCTAGTTGGATCGCTTATCTTCTGGAAAGCTTGGACTGCTGAAGTAAAGTCCAGCTTGTTATCTTTCTTTTTAATGGCTATTCATGTAATGGGGTTATGTACTTGTTTTATCAAGATAGATATTGTACTTGACATTGAATATGGTGTTATGATGTAATCAAACATGTTTTGACTTCTGCTACAATGAAATAAAGTTTTTGAATTTCCAAGTACTATTTTATATCTGTCATGTTGTAATTTTACTGTTCTATATTCACTTAAAACCTCCATGGAAGTTAATGCATTCCCTTTGTGAGTGACATTAATGTACGTGGCGTGTTACACGTGGTATCAGAGCATAAGGTTACCAGAACAGATAAAATTTTTTTTAGAAAAATATTTTTTTTTCTAAAGTATTTTTGGAAGAAGTGCTTTCAAAAAAAAAATGTTATTTAAAGAGAGTTTTTATGAAAAACATAATCCCAAATAGCCACATCCTTATCTTTATCTTTCGAATTCTCCATTTTGAATCTTTCCTTTTTCGTTTCAGCATGGCTGAAGATCTTAATCTCCCAGAAGGTGTGACGATTCCAGGGTGGTTTAGGAGATTCTTGGAGGCTAGGGTCACCACTGCAGGCCCAGCGGATACTCCTCCACCCCTAGTTGCACCCATTCCTCCTCCTCCTCCTCCTCCTCCTCGTGTTGACACTTTTGCAAAGACGTGCAAGGAATTCAAGGCTATGGGAGGAAAAACTTTTCAAGGGACTGAGACGTTTGTGGAGGCCAGAGATTGGCTTAAGGAGACTGAGGAATTGTTGGATATCTTTGAAGTGGAAGATGGGAGGAAAGTCCGTTTAGCTGCTTGGTTAATGAAGGGAGAGGCCTCGTTTTGGTGGGAGGTCACTAACGAGGAACGTCCAGTTGATTCATGGGCGGATTTCAGACGAAGGTTTGAGGCAAAGTTTCTTTCAAGGGCAGAGGAGAACTTAAATATGGAAAAATTCCTGGCACTAAAGCAAGGGAGCTCATCAGTAAAGGAATATGTCAATAAATTTAATCAGTTAGCAAGGTTTGGCTTGGAGTTGGTGAACACGCCAGAGAAGAAAGCTTTGAGGTTCGTTAGAGGCTTGAATGAACCGTTGCAAGGGTTGGCTATGACCCACATCCCTATGGGAGCCACCTTTGAAAAGCTAGTAGAAATAGCACTTATGCATGAGGATAAGGCAGTTGAAAAGAAAGGGGATCAGAAGAAACCCCAACAACAAAATAAGAAGGGTGGTAAAAACAATAATAAGCAAAGGCAGATGGGTCTCTTAGACTTTGTATGGACTATAGAGAACTAAACAAGCTTACTAAAAAGAACCGACACCCACTGCCGAGGATTGACGATCTCTTTGATCAGTTAGTTGGCGCCTCAGTGTTTTCGCAGTTGGACTTAGCCACTGGCTTTCATCAACTGAGAGTGGCTGAGGATAGTATAGATAAGACTGCTTTTAGGACTCCTGACGGATTCTATGAATGGCTAGTGATGCCCTTTGGTTTGACAAACGCCCCTGCATATTTTGTTGATTTGATGAGTAGGGTGTTTAGGGAATACCTTAACAAATTCGTGGTAGTCTTTGTGGATGACATCTTAGTCTTTTCTAAGAATAAAGAAGAGCACTCCCTACATCTTAGGGAAGTGTTGGAAACCCTTCGAGCGCATAACCTTAAGGCAAAATTTTCTAAGTGTCACTTCTGGAGGAAGGAAGTACGGTTCTTAGGGCACGTGGTTTCCAAAGAAGGGATAGCAGTGGATCCCGCAAAGGTGGTGGCCATCCAAGATTGGAAGGTCCCTAAAAATGCAACCGAAGTAAGAAGTTTCTTGGGGTTGGCTGGCTATTATAGGAAGTTTATCAAAGACTTCGCAAAAATATCAGCTCCATTAACACGGTTAACGAAGAAGAACCTGGTTTTTACGTGGGACAAAGATTGCGATGATGCGTTCCAACGTTTAAAGAGAGCCTTAACTTCAGCCCCAGTCTTAGTGCTGCCAGACGGGAATAAACCGTTTACCATCTATACTGATGCTTGTGGGACGGGACTTGGCGCGGTCCTCATGCAAGAGGGAAGAGTAATAGCCTATGGTGGAAGGCAGTTGAGGGTTCATGAAAAGAATTACCCCACGCATGACTTAGAGCTAGCCGCAATTGTTTTCGCGCTTAAGTCTTGGCGTCACTATCTTCTTGGTGAGAAATTCGAACTGTTCACTGACCACAAATCATTAAAATACTTATTCTCTCAGAAGGATTTGAATTTAAGGCAGCAACGGTGGATGGAATTCTTAGCCTCCTACGATTTTGAAATAGCATATACCCCGGGCAAGGGTAACGTGGTGGCAGATGCCTTAAGTAGGAAAAGGTTGTCCTTGAGTCCGTTGTTTGTTGAACGACAAAGCTTAGAATTCATCTCTATGTTTGACTTTAGACCCTCCGTTGACTTAGTACCTGGTCTGTTAGCATCCTTGGAGGTTAGACCTACACTTCTAGGACGGGTTGGTGAGGCACAGCGAGACGACCCACAGTTGGTTGAGATAGTATAAAAGCTCAAAGGGGGGGAGTCGTCAAGCCATCTTCGTAGGTATACCCTAGACGATAAGGGTTGGTTACGAAGGGATAATAGGCTTTGTGTACCACAAGACGAAGACTTAAGGAAGGCCATTCTTGATGATGCTCATCGCTCAAAAATGACCATTCATCCCGGCGGGGATAAGATGTACAAAGATATGAAGCGGGTTTTCTTTTGGGCCGGTATGAAAAAGGATGTGGCCGAGTACGTCGCTAGATGCTTGGTGTGCCAACGAGT
Source organism: Allium sativum (assembly GCA_030737875.1). Classification (NCBI taxonomy): domain Eukaryota; kingdom Viridiplantae; phylum Streptophyta; class Magnoliopsida; order Asparagales; family Amaryllidaceae; genus Allium; species Allium sativum. The sequence goes on along the minus strand of CM060912.1, from coordinate 144,912,152 downwards.
TAAAGCAGAACAAAAGAAACCCGGTGGGTTGCTTCACCCATTAGAAGTTCCACTATGGAAATGGGAAAGCATCTCAATGGATTTTGTGGATGGATTACCAAGATCAAGGAAGGGTAACACGGGGATTTGGGTTATAGTAGATAGACTTACTAAAAGCGCCCATTTTATTCCCGTGAAAAGTAAGAGGACTGCTCCGTGGTTGGCTTCTGTATACATTAAGGAGATAGTTCGTTTGCACGGTATTCCTTCTAGTATAGTAAGCGACCGTGACCCCATCTTTACTAGCGAATTTTGGAAGAATTTACAAGAGGTGGTAGGGACTCAGCTATGTTTGAGCACCGCATATCATCCTCAGACAGACGGCCAGACCGAGAGGGTGAATCGCATTCTAGAGGATCTTTTAAGGCTTTGTATCCTAGACTTTGGGGGTACATGGGAAGAGCACCTTCCGTTAGTAGAATTCGCATATAATAATAGCTTTCAGTCTAGTATTGGCATGGCACCTTTCGAAGCTCTTTATGGAAGGCCTTGCCGTTCGCCTACATGTTGGTGGGAATCTACCGATAAAATCCTACTTGGGCCCGATATGGTTAGGGAAACCTCGGAGAAGATTGAGTTGATTTGAAGGAGGATGAAAGCAGCACAAGATAGGCAAAAATCGTATGCTGATAAGAGGAGGACAGATTTTGAGTTTGACATTGGGGACATGGTTTTTATCAAAGTGTCTCCGTTACAGAATGTTGTTCGCTTTGGGTCCGTGGGGAAATTAGCACCAAGGTTTGTAGGGTCGTTTCCTGTAAAAAAACAGGATTGGGAAGATGGCATATAGGGTGGAGTTGCCTGAGAAACTTAGTGGAGTACACGACGTATTCCATGTATCACATTTGAGGAAGTGTTTGCACAAGACCGCGGAGGTGGTAGAGCCGAGCTTGCTTAAAGAGGTGGAAATAGAGCGTGATGCAACAATTAGACAAGCTCCTACATGCATTCTTGGGTCGGAGATCAAAAAGTTGAGGAATCGAGAGGTCAGACTGGTTAAAGTGCAATGGGGAGATGATGAGAGCAACGCAACTTGGGAGACAGAAGAGAAGATGCGTTCGTTGTACCCTTTTCTTTTTGAGGGTATGTCTTTTAATTTCTCCTTTATCGCTTAGCTTATCTTATCTTATCTTTAGTATGTCCTCTCATTAGTATCTTTGACCTTTAGTTAGGATAATCCTATGGTTGAAACATGTGTTTGAGACATGTTATGTATGATGGATGCAAAATGGATGCAAGTGTTTGCTAGTGGTTGCTCGTGGATGCATATATACACACACTTTAGGCACTAGATCGGCTCAGTCACTTCATATTGCATATTGCATATATATGGATGTATTTAGTATAATGGATGTATAATGGTTGTACCATCATATGGATGCTGCATTCGGTTGAATGGGTGTGCACGCATATAGAAGTAGTATGTAAGCAATTAGGATCTTTTGCATACATAATGGATTCATGACACTTACATAATTTGCATTAAGGAGGTCAACTGAATCAGTAGACCGCCTGATTTCGCATTAGGTAAGGACATGTACACACACTTTGCATATGATCATAAAGCATTAGAAGTCTTTTAAGGACAATGGATGCCTGTGTATGATGGATGAGTAGATGGACGTTTGGATGGTAGGATATACATTCTTCCAGACTTGAAGATTTCGGGGACGAAATCCTAAAAGGAGGGGAGAATGTAACACCCCGAATTTTCTATTAACACTAAAGTTGCTAAAATAATAATAAGTGTGTAGAAGAGGGGATGTATCTAATATGAATATAAAAATATTAATAAGTATGTAAGAGAGGGGATGTATCTATTATGAATATAAAAATATTAATAAGTGTGTAAGAGAGGGGATGTATCTAATATGAATATAAAAATATTAATAAGTGTGTAAGAGAGGGGATGTATCTAATATGTACATTGTAGAAAATATATATATATATATATATATGACATGAATAGAAGTTTATTAATATGCTGAGTGTTTGCTGAGTCACTTCTGACTCATTGCTGAGTCAACAAGATAAACCCCATCTTGTCTGAACGGCTGCGGTTATTTCTAGGTTAAATCTAATGGCCTAAATGAATTCTAAAATCTATAAATAAGTGGGTAGACCCTAGACCTAAATCACTTGTAAAATTAGAGAAGCTACCGTCATGCTGCTGCCATGGAGTTCAGCATAGCCGTCACAAACTAAGAAGAGGAAGCCTAATCATCTACAACTAAATCTACACAAATCAAATCAAAAGATCTCTCTTTCTCCAATTCTTTTCTTTTGTTGGTGAGTATGATGATTCTCACAAGACTATTACAAACTAATTTGACTCAGTTATGAATGGATCACAAGAAAGTGATGTGATTTGTAATTGTAAATTCTATATATTGTGGATCTCTTATTATGTTATTATGTTGTCGTATGATGTAAATTATATATGCTATGTCATGCTATGTTGTAAATTCTCTTATGCTATGTCGTGCTATGTTGAGAATCATGTCAAGCTATGTTATACTATCATACTATGCCATGTTATAAATCATGCTATATTATGTTGAAAAATCATGATGTTGTTGGATCATGCTTAAAGTTATGTTTTTTTTCTTAATTTAAATGGATCTTGTTTATGGGAATTTGCCTATTAGGTTAGGTGTACCCATAAACTTGAAACTATAATTAAATAAAACTTGATTATGGGAATTTGCCTATTGAGTTAGGTGTACCCATATAAAACCATGTTGTTAAAAAAATAGATGATGTTGATTCACACATGTTCATATGTAAGTTTATGAAAATTGATTGAGATCATATTAGGTGAATTTTGAACAAGTTGACACCTTTAGATCCATGACATGTATAATCTATGCAAGTTGGACATATGCAAGTTTCACCCCTTATTATGATTCATTTGGTCACATATACATGTTGTTATTATGATAATCTCTTTTATGCTATGAGTTAGGCTATTCGAGTATAACATATATTTTGCGAATAAACGTTCAAACGTGGGGTATGGGTAATATTAGGAATTAATAAATTGGGTGCAATTTTTAAGATTTTGCATACCATGAATGAATGTCCATAATTGAGTCAATTATGGACATTGTTAAAAATTGGAAGTAATTAATAATAAGTAGGGAATTATTAAAATTGGGGGAAAGTGGATTATTATTAATAATCAATGCTTAGGACACGAGGTTGGACCCGTTTGTGATGTAAACCTGCCCGGACCCGCCCGGCAAATCCAGTAGTCACAAATGTCGGCCCAATGTGAGAGGTCCTAGGCCCAAACTAAAGCATAACAGTTGTAAAGACACGAGGTTAGACTCTTTTATGGTGTAAGACTGCCCGGACCCGCCCGGCAAATCCAGCTGCCATAAATGCCAGTCTAATGTGAGAGGTCTTTATGAGGTTATGGCCTTAATGAACTAAGAAATACTTAACCAGATAATCATGTAAGGTGGGAAATGTGGGTTAAGTAGGTGCCTTGGGTGGCATGAGGAATCTGGTGGTTGCCTTTAGAGGCATTTGAAATACGATTAGACTTAACCAAACACACATGTAAATGAACATGACTAAGTGTGTTAAGTGGGATGGACTAATGGGGACAAGCTTAGGTGGAATGCTTGTGGTAAATAGTGGGGGCCCATTTCAACCAGTATCCCAAAACGTATCTTTGTGGGCTCGACCCAAGTCCAGGATGGGACACGCATACTGGGTTTGACTATAAGAGGCCAAAACAGGGAGCGGTGGCAACGCAAGTCCAACGGGTTTCATATGCGTGTATGGACCCGGGCTGGTAGGTAAGACGTTGTTGCATCGTGTAGGTATAAGCCGTGCATGTCCGTTGTATCAGGTTGCCACTTTAGGGGAGTGATACACCCCACTGTGGGGCCAGCACGGGTATCTACGAGTTAGGGAGCCGATCGAATAATGGGAAGTAGGGTACACCTAGTGGAGATAGGGGCAGGCGGCACCTATGTAGTCAGCTAGGGGTACGTAAAGCCATTGGGAAAGTTTCTAAGTGAAGCTAAGTGGGATGAATCTTTAGGGTGACTGGTGTGGTGCAGTATAGTGTTTATCCTTTAGTATTTAGGAGCGCCTATAACGTTGCCTTTAGCGATTGTCTATGTCCTTAATCTGCTCTTCATAGACATTTTCTTGTTTTCCAGCTTATGCCTTAGTCCAGTTATTTTGGTAATAGTATTGTAGAATTATCATATTCACCAGACTTTATGTCTGACCCCCTCTTTTCCATCCTTTTTCTCCCTTCAGGTCCGCAGGTTGGGCCAAGTTCTAGTGGAGTCTAGTTGGATCGCTTATCTTCTGGAAAGCTTGGACTGCTGAAGTAAAGTCCAGCTTGTTATCTTTCTTTTTAATGGCTATTCATGTAATGGGGTTATGTACTTGTTTTATCAAGATAGATATTGTACTTGACATTGAATATGGTGTTATGATGTAATCAAACATGTTTTGACTTCTGCTACAATGAAATAAAGTTTTTGAATTTCCAAGTACTATTTTATATCTGTCATGTTGTAATTTTACTGTTCTATATTCACTTAAAACCTCCATGGAAGTTAATGCATTCCCTTTGTGAGTGACATTAATGGACGTGGCGTGTTACAAAGGGTGAGGAGGCAGCTGCTGGTGATGGGGGCCAGGCCAAACCGCAGTCTCTAGTAGCTCCCTGTGAGACCAACATCTCGCTTGAGAGAGACGGCCAATTTGATGACTTGAACAAACTCGCACTTGTTACATTTCCCTTACCCAGTGTCACATGTATGGAGGAGTTAGCTCTGGCTGTAAGGGAAGTCATTCCTTTGAGCGAGTAGTTGTTTGTTCTGTTGAGAGAACACTTAGGACATACACATTCATAAGTACTTCATTACATAACGTTTAATTGCATACATAAGGCTTTTGAGTTTAATCTTGTATCTATTTCTTTTTCAAGTGACATGACTCGTGGGAGAGGAGGTCATGGTTATGGTTATGGTAGTCATTGATCATCTAGGGGCGGTTTTATGTCTAATTTCTAGAGAGCTCTAGTTTGGTTCCTGATCCACCTTCTCCTTTTTACCTCAGCAGTGAGCACCATCGTAGGGAGCGACCTCAGCATTCCGACTCTCCCCTTCTGCTTAATTGGTCAACCGGGGCAGACATAGGGCATGTTTCTATTGGCGCTGGGCATCCTGCTTTGACGACGGCCCAACATATTCTGCCTGCTTCACTTGTTGCTCCATCGAAAGAGAAAGTTGGTTCATACCAGCAAGAATAAGGAGACAGACTTGAAGCAGAAAGGACTAATGCCCCCGCCACCCCAATGTCCAGAACTCAGCGTAGAGGAGAGGAAAGCTCTGCTGAAAGAGAACAAGCTGGGACACTGCTTCGACAAACTTATGCGGCTTTCGAACAACAGCCCGATCCCTCGGGAGGACAGAGAAATGGTGTGGAAATAGGTGTACTATTCTTATTACCAATGCAATGAATATTGTAAGTACTCTAGGCATCTCTTGGATTTCATTAGGAATAAGAATGTGGAGATTGCCAACTTCAAGTAGAAAGGTCAATGATGAACAACTGGCTATCCGGAACGCGGATGAGTTCTTGATTAAGCTATATATTCATGGTTTTATTTCTAGAATGTTGCTATCTATGTGTCCGAGCAATGCACTTACGCGCTATCCACTTTATTCTATAACTGGAAAGCTGAAGAGGGAGTATGAGAAGCTGAAGAAGGATGCAGAGCACACTGCATCGACATATAAGGACACACTGTTCTCGGTGTCAACTGAGAATGCTAAACTTAAGGACTATGAGGAATTGGCTATGGATATTGCTCATTTGATGATGGAGAATGAGAAAGTGTTCCATCTTTGGAAGGATAATGAAAGCTTGATTTTGGAAAATGAGAGGTTATACACTGAGAACGATTGGGTCCAGAGGCTATAGAAAGAAAATGAGGAGTTGAGGAGACAGCTAGAGGCGGCGAGGAATGAAAAAGAGAAAGACGAGGCCTCCAATAGGGAAGTATTAGGCTCGGTTGATGGGATGAAAACCGAGCACCAAAGAGAGGTGGAGGAACTAAAACAGGAGATTGCGGATACCGACGTCAGAGTGGTAGAATCGCTGAAGGAACCATTCAAGGTATGCTTGTTAAGACATTGAAGTTCCGCGGGATCTTCTGGCTTGATGACTACTCCCGGGAGCTGGCTAGAACATAGGAGAAGCTGGTACCCTACAAGGCTCAGTTGCGACAAGTAGGGGTGGAGTCACTAGATAAGAGAAAACTTATGGAGGAGCTCTTGACTAGGGATGAGTGTGAGAAACTGAAGGAAGGGAGGAGATTGCTAGAGGAGGACGCTGAGAAATAAATACTGGCGAAGCGTGCTGTTGAGATGGGGAAGTCCATAATAACTGAAAGCATGATAGTTGCTCAAGAGTTCGAAGAAGGAAGTACTTATCACATGCAACCACCGGCGCTTGCTACTGCAAGCGACCCTACGGCCCCTGTTCATGTCCCGATCGAATATCGTCCTGAGCATCCTGGCTATAGGCCGATGGGATCAACCTCTATCACGATAGCGAGCACCCTTCCTATCATATTTTTTCCACATGTTTCCGGAGGTAAACTTCCATTTCCACATATACCTAAAGGGGACGAGAGTGCTAAGCCCGTAGAAACTAAATAGTTACATTTTTTATATGCAGTCCCACTTGGAATGGAAGCAACAATAGGTTTTTCCCATGCGATCCCTCAACCATCTGAGTTAGGGCTAGGACTGTAGGGAGGAAATCGGTCATATGGATATGCTCTCGGACATGGATTGAACCTCCAGCGTTTATAAGGATATTATATACGAAGGAGAGGTGTCGGATGGCCAGAGTGCTCAGATCACGGGTGTCGTAGAGGCCAATGTGCAGACGATGCATGATTTGGTGCTAACTCAACAAGCCCAGTTGATAGATAAATCCGAGGAGGTAGAGGAAACTAGATGAGACCGCTCTTCATGAGTCCTAGGAGAAAACCAGGAAGGAGGCTGAAGAGAAAGTTATTACTGTGGCAGCGGCAAAGAAGGACACCGACGAGGCGAAGAAGAAGAGGATTGCTAATAAAGCCAAGCAAAAGGCCGAAAAGACCTATGAGAAGCTTAAGTTGGATGACGCTGCTAATCTCAAAGCCAAGAAGATAGCCAATCGGAAGGCTGTTGAAGAAGCTAAGAAGAAGGCGTCGCATGAGGCCAATAAATCCTAAGGTGGAACTGAGGCTGTGGTGGCTCTTGCTTCGGATACCGCTCCCAAGCCACTATAGACCATTCCATCTATGGAGATTACATAGATAACCAGCGGCGAAGATGATGTTAGGTAGCACACATCGATATCGCATGAGTAAAGGGCAGAGGAGGAAAAGATGGGAGTACCTCGGGCAGGAAAAGGTCCATAACCGGTGGTAGTGATATGACTAGTGCTGAATATGTTAAGAAAAAGCGGAAAAAGAAGAAAGATGATTAGTCTTAATTGTTTTCATAGATGTTATGGGTATTTTGGTTATGTAGGCCGATAGTATATGCGAGTTCAACCCTCACTTTTTGGTTTTTGGAGGCATGGTGTGGTTTTCATGTACACCCTGTAACCAGTAAGAAAGATATCAAAGTATGCAGTTTTAGAAAGAAAGATATCAAGGTATGCTGTTTTGCTTTAGTTTTGTGAATGAAAGCATTAGTTAGTCTTTCTTATATCGCATTTATGTTAAGTGTTCGAATGTTCGTCTTATGCTTTCTAGCGTCATGTACTTACATAAGCGCACTTATTGTTACATTCAACCAAATGTGATTGAAGACTTCGCACCAGAGGTGTCCACGGTTGTGCGGAGGTCGTGCACTGGTTTCGCTCTTGGGCCTTCCATCAGTCGAGAGTCTCGTGCTGCATGAATTCCATGTCAGATGCCCACTCTCTTGGACCTCCCAGAGGTCATTGGTCCTAAATCATGAGGAGGCATGGACGTTGCGATTCGTCCGACTTTTGGCTCTCCCATCATCCCTTCAAGCCTAGAGCGCGAGGGCATCATTTAATCGCCAAAGGGTGCCCGGATCCAGACCCGATGGGTCGGATTGTGGC